>JAUPFR010000132.1:0-158753 GCA_036925125.1 Oreortyx pictus
GCAATCCCCTACGAACCCGCAACCTTGCTCTTTGCGTTCCCCCACGAAACCGCACGGTTCCTCTTTGCGTTCCCCCACGAACCCGCACCCTTGCTCTTTGCGTTCCCCCACGAACCCGCACCCTTGCTCTTTGCGTTCCCCCACGAACCCGCACGCTTGCTCTTTGCGTTCCCCCACGAACCCGCACCCTTGCTCTTTGCGTTCCCCCACGAACCCGCACCGTTGCTCTTTGCGTTCCCCTACGAACCCGCACGGTTCCTCTTTGCGTTCCCCCACGAACCCGCACACTTGCTCTTTGCGTTCCCCCACGAACCCGCACGGTTCCTCTTTGCGTTCCCCCACGAACCCGCACGGTTCCTCTTTTCGTTCCCTAACGAACCCGCACGGTTCCTCTTTGCGTTCCCCCACGAACCCGCACGGTTCCTCTTTGCGTTCCCCCACGAACCCGCACGGGTCCTCTTTGCGTTCCCTAACGAACCCGCACGGTTCCTCTTTGCGTTCCCCCACGAACCCGCACGGTTCCTCTTTGCGTTCCCCCACGAACCTGCACCCTTGCTCTTTGCGTTCCCCCATAAACCCGCACCCTTGCTCCTTGCGTTCCCCCACGAACCCGCACGGTTCCTCTTTGCGTTCCCCCACGAACCCGCACCCTTGCTCTTTGCGTTCCCCCACGAACCCGCACGGTTCCTCTTTCCGTTCCCCCACGAACCCGCACGGTTCCTCTTTGCGTTCCCCCACGAACCCGCACCCTTCCTCTTTGCGTTTCCCCACGAACCCGCACCCTTGCTCTTTGCGTTCCCCCACGAACCCGCACGGTTCCTCTTTGCGTTCCCCCACGAACCCGCACCCTTGCTCTTTGCGTTCCCCCACGAACCCGCACGGATCCTCTTTGCGTTCCCCCACGAACCCGCACCCTTGCTCTTTGCAATCCCCTACGAACCCGCAACCTTGCTCTTTGCGTTCCCCCACGAAACCGCACGGTTCCTCTTTGCGTTCCCCCACGAACCCGCACCCTTGCTCTTTGCGTTCCCCCACGAACCCGCACCCTTGCTCTTTGCGTTCCCCCACGAACCCGCACGCTTGCTCTTTGCGTTCCCCCACGAACCCGCACCGTTGCTCTTTGCGTTCCCCTACGAACCCGCACGGTTCCTCTTTGCGTTCCCCCACGATCCCGCACCCTTATTCTTTCCGTACCCCCACGAACCCGCACCCCTGCTTTTTGCGTTCACCCACGAACCCGCACGGTTCCTCTTTGCGTTCCCCCACGAACCCGCACGGTTCCTCTTTGCGTTCCCCCACGAACCCGCACGGTTCCTCTTTGCGTTCCCCCACGAACCCGCACGGTTCCTCTTTGCGTTCCCCCACGAACCCGCACGGTTCCTCTTTGCGTTCCCCCACGAACCCGCACCCTTGCTCTTTGCGTTCCCCCACGAACCCGCACCCTTGCTCTTTGCGTTCCCCCACGAACCCGCACCCTTGCTCTTTGCGTTCCCCCACCAACCCGCACGGTTCCTCTTTGCATTCCCCCACGAACCGACACGGTTCCTCTTTGCGTTCCCGCACGAACCCGCACCCTTGCTCATTGCATTCCCCCACGAACCCGCACCCTTGCTCTTTGCGATCCCTCACGAACCCGCACCCTTGCTCTTTGCGTTCCCCCACGAACCCGCACGGTTCCTCTTTGCGTTCCCCCACGAACCCGCACGGTTCCTCTTTGCGTTCCCCCACGAACCCGCACGGTTCCTCTTTGCGTTCCCCCACGAACCCGCACGGTTCCTCTTTGCGTTCCCCCACGAACCCGCACCTTTGCTCTTTGCGTTCCACCACGAACCCGCACCCTTGCTCTTTGCGTTCCACCACGAACCCGCACCCTTGCTCTTTGCGTTCCCCCACGAACCCGCACGGTTCCTCTTTGTGTTCCCCCACGATCCCGCACCATTGCTCTTTGCGTTCCCCCACGAACCCGCACCCTTGCTCTTTGCGTTCCCCCTCGAACCCGCACCCTTGCTCTTTGCGTTCCCCCTCGAACCCGCACGTTTCCTCTTTGTGTTCCCCCACGATCCCGCACTCTTGCTCTTTGTGTTCCCCCACGAACCCGCACCCTTGCTCTTTGCATTCCCCCTCGAACCCACACGTTTCCTCTTTGCGTTCCTCCACAAAACCGCACCCTAGCTCTTTGCGTTCCCTTACGAACCCGCACCCTTGCTCTTTGCGTTCCCCCACGAACCAGCACCCTTGCTCTTTGCGTTCCCCCACCAACCCGCACGGTTCCTCTTTGCGTTCCCCCACGAACCCGCACGGTTCCTCTTTGCGTTCCCCCACGAATCCGCACCCTTGCTCTTTGCGTTCCCCCACTAACCCGCACGGTTCCTCTTTGCGTTCCCCCACGAACCCGAACCCTTGCTCTTTGCGTTCCCCCCACGAACCCGCACGGTTCCTCTTTGCGTTCCCCCACGAACCCGCACGGTTCCTCTTTGCGTTCCCCCAGAAAACCGCACCCTAGCTCTTTGCGTTCCCCCACGAACCCGCTCCGTTGCTCTTTGCGTTCCCCCACGAATCCGCACCCTTGCTCTTTGCGTTCCTCCACGAACCCGCACCCTTGCTCTTTGCGTTCCCCCACGATCCTGCACCCTTGCTCTTTGCGTTCCCACACGATCCCGCACCCTTGCTCTTTGCGTTCCCTCACGAACCCGCACGGTTCCTCTTTCCGTTCCCCCACGAACCCGCACAATTGCTCTTTGCGTTCCCCCACGAACCCGCTCCGTTGCTCTTTGCGTTCCCCCTCGAACCCGCACCCTTGCTCTTTGCGTTCCCCCTCGAACCCGCACGGTTCCTCTTTGCGTTCCCCCACGAACCCGCACGGCTCCTCTTTGCGTTCCCCCACGAACCCGCACCCTTGCTCTTTGCGTTCCCCCACGAACCCGCACGGTTCCTCTTTGCGTTCCCGCACGAACCCGAACCCTTGCTCTTTGCGTTCCCCCACGAACCCGCACGGTTCCTCTTTGCGTTCCCCCACGAACCCGCACCCTTGCTCTTTGCGTTCCCCCACGAACCCGCACCCTTGCTCTTTGCGTTCCCCCACGAACCCGCACCCTTGCTCTTTGCGTTCCCTCACGAACCCGCACCCTTGCTCTTTGTGTTCCCCCACGAACCCGCACCCTTGCTCTTTGCGTTCCCCCACGAACCCGCACCCTTGCTCTTTGCGTTCCCCTACGAACCCGCACGGTTCCTCTTTGCGTTCCCCCACGAACCCGCACGGTTCCTCTTTGCGTTCCCCCACGAACCCGCACCCTTGCTCTTTGCGTTCCCCCACGAACCCGCACCCTTGCTCTTTGCGTTCCCCTACGAACCAGCACCCTTGTTCTTTGCGTTCCCCCACGAACCCGCACCCTTGCTCTTTGCGTTCCCCCACGAACCCGCACGGTTCCTCTTTGCGTTCCCCCACGAACCCGCACCCTTGTCTTTGTGATCCCCCACGAACCCGCACCCTTGCTCTTTGCGTTCCCCCACAAACCCGCACCCTTGCTCTTTGCGTTCCCCCACGACCCCGCACCCTTGCTCTTTGCGTTCCCCCACGAACCCGCACGGTTCCTCTTTGCGTTTCCGCACGAACCCGCACCATTGCTCTTTGCATTCCCCCACGAACCCGCACCCTTGCTCTTTGCGATCCCCCACGAACCCGCACCCTTGTTCTTTGCGTTCCCCCACGAAACCGCACCCTAGCTCTTTCCGTTCCCCCACGAACCCGCACCCTTGCTCTTTGTGTTCCCCCACGAACCCGCACGGTTCCTCTTTGCGTTCCCCCACGAACCCGCACCCTTGCTCTCTGCGTTCCCCCACGAACCCGCACCCTTGCTCTTTGCGTTCCCCTACGAACCCGCACCCTTGCTCTTTGCGTTCCCCCTCGAACCCGCACGTTTCCTCTTTGCGTTCCCCCACAAAACCGCACCCTAGCTCTTTGCGTTCCCCCACGAAACCGCACCCTAGCTCTTTGCGTTCCCCCACGAACCCGCACCCTTGCTCTTTGCGTTCCCCCACGAACCCGCACCCTTGCTCTTTGCGTTCCCCCACGAACCCGCACCCTTGCTCTTTGCGTTCCCCCATGAACCCGCACGGTTCCTCTTTGCGTTCCCCCACGAACCCGCACCCTTGCTCTTTGCGTTCCCCTACGAACCCGCACGGTTCCTCCTTACGTTCCCCCACGAACCCGCACGGTTCCTCTTATCGTTCCCCCATGAACCCGCACCCTTGCTCTTTGCGTTCCCCCACGAACCCGCACCCTTGCTCTTTGCGTTCCCCCACGAACCCGCACCCTTGCTCTTTGCGTTCCCCCACGAACCCGCACCCTTGCTCTTTGCGTTCCCCCACGAACCCGCACGGTTCCTCTTTGCGTTCCCCCACGAACCCGCACGGTTCCTCTTTGCGTTCCTCCATGAACCCGCACCCTTGCTCTTTGCGATCCCCCACGAACCCGCACGGTTCCTCTTTGCGTTCCCCCACGAACCCGCACGGTTCCTCTTTGCGTTCCCCTACGAACCCGCACCCTTGCTCTTTGCGTTACCCCTCGAACCCGCACGGTTCCTCTTTGCGTTCCCCCACGAACCCGCACCCTTGCTCTTTGCGTTCCCCCACGAACCCGCACGTTTCCTCTTTGCGTTCCCCCAGAAAACCTCACCCTAGCTCTTTGCGTTCCCCCACGAACCCGCTCCGTTGCTCTTTGCGTTCCCCCACGAATCCGCACCCTTGCTCTTTGCGTTCCCCCACGAACCCGCACCCTTGCTCTTTGCGTTCCCCCACGATCCTGCACCCTTGCTCTTTGCGTTCCCACATGATCCCGCACCCTTGCTCTTTGCGTTCCCTCACGAACCCGCACGATTCCTCTTTCTGTTCCCCCACGAACCCGCACAATTGCTCTTTGCGTTCCCCCACGAACCCGCACGGTTCCTCTTTGCGTTCCCCCACGAACCCGCACCCTTGCTCTTTGCGTTCCCCCACGAACCCGCACCCTTGCTCTTTGCGTTCCCCCACGAACCCGCACCCTTGCTCTTTGCGTTCCCCCACGAACCCGCACGATTCCTCTTTGCGTTCCCCCACGAACCCGCACGGTTCCTCTTTGCGTTCCCGCACGAACCCGCACCCTTGCTCATTGCATTCCCCCACGAACCCGCACCCTTGCTCTTTGCGATCCCCCACGAACCCGCACCCTTGCTCTTTGCGTTCCCCCACGAACCCGCACGGTTCCTCTTTGCGTTCCGCCACGAACCCGCACGGTTCCTCTTTGCGTTCCCCCACGAACCCGCACGGTTCCTCTTTGCGTTCCCCCACGAACCCGCACCCTTGCTCTTTGCGTTACCCCTCGAACCCGCACGGTTCCTCTTTGCGTTCCCCCACGAACCCGCACCCTTGCTCTTTGCGTTCCCCCACGAACCCGCACCCTAGCTCTTTGCGTTCCCCCAGAAAACCGCACCCTAGCTCTTTGCGTTCCCCCACGAACCCGCTCCGTTGCTCTTTGCGTTCCCCCACGAACCCGCACCCTTGCTCTTTGCATTCCCCCACGAACCCGCACCCTTGCTCTTTGCGTTCCCCCACGATCCTGCACCCTTGCTCTTTGCGTTCCCACACGATCCCGCACCTTGCTCTTTGCGTTCCCTCACGAACCCGCACGGTTCCTCTTTCCGTTCCCCCACGAACCCGCACAATTGCTCTTTGCGTTCCCCCACGAACCCGCACGGTTCCTCTTTGCGTTCCCCCACGAACCCGCACCCTTGCTCTTTGCGTTCCCCCACGAACCCGCACCCTTGCCCTTTGCGTTCCCCCACGAACCCGCACCCTTGCTCTTTGCGTTCCCCCTCGAACCCGCACGGTTCCTCTTTGCGTTCCCCCACGAACCCGCACGGTTCCTCTTTGCGTTCCCGCACGAACCCGCACCCTTGCTCATTGCATTCCCCCACGAACCCGCACCCTTGCTCTTTGCGATCCCCCACGAACCCGCACCCTTGCTCTTTGCGTTCCCCCACGAACCCGCACGGTTCCTCTTTGCGTTCCCCCACGAACCCGCACGGTTCCTCTTTGCGTTCCCCCACGAACCCGCACGGTTCCTCTTTGCGTTCCCCCACGAACCCGCACGGTTCCTCTTTGCGTTCCCCCACGAACCCGCACCCTTGCTCTTTGCGTTCCCCCACGAACCCGCACCCTTGCTCTCTGCGTTCCACCACGAACCCGCACCCTTGCTCTTTGCGTTCCCCCACGAACTCGCACGGTTCCTCTTTGTGTTCCCCCACGATCCCGCACCATTGCTCTTTGCGTTCCCCCACGAACCCGCACCCTTGCTCTTTGCGTTCCCCCTCGAACCCGCACCCTTGCTCTTTGCGTTCCCCCTCGAACCCGCACGTTTCCTCTTTGTGTTCCCCCACGATCCCGCACCCTTGCTCTTTGCGTTCCCCCACGAACCCACACCCTTGCTCTTTGCGTTCCCCCTCGAACCCGCACGTTTCCTCTTTGCGTTCCCCCACAAAACCGCACCCTAGCTCTTTGCGTTCCCCCACGAACCCGCACCCTTGCTCTTTGCATTCCCCCACGAACCCGCACCCTTGCTCTTTGCGTTCCCCCACCAACCCGCACGGTTCCTCTTTGCGTTCCCCCACGAACCCGCACGGTTCCTCTTTGCGTTCCCCCACGAACCCGCACCCTTGCTCTTTGCGTTCCCCCACGAACCCGCACGGTTCCTCTTTGCGTTCCCCCACGAACCCGCACCCTTGCTCTTTGCGTTCCCCCACGAACCCGCACCCTTGCTCTTTGCGTTCCCCCTCGAACCCGCACGTTTCCTCTTTGCGTTCCCCCACAAAACCGCACCCTAGCTCTTTGCGTTCCCCCACGAAACCGCACCCTAGCTCTTTGCGTTCCCCCACGAACCCGCACCCTTGCTCTTTGCGTTCCCCCACGAACCCGCACCCTTGCTCTTTGCGTTCCCCCACGAACCCGCACCCTTGCTCTTTGCGTTCCCCAATGAACCCGCACGGTTCCTATCTGCGTTCCCCCACGAACCCGCACCCTTGCTCTTTGCGTTCCCCTACGAACCCGCACCCTTGCTCTTTGCGTTCCCCCTCGAACCCGCACGTTTCCTCCTTGCGTTCCCCCACAAAACCGCACCCTAGCTCTTTGCGTTCCCCCACGAAACCGCACCCTAGCTCTTTGCGTTCCCCCACGAACCCGCACCCTTGCTCTTTGCGTTCCCCCATGAACCCGCACCCTTGCTCTTTGCGTTCCCCCACGAACCCTCACCCTTGCTCTTTGCGTTCCCCCATGAACCCGCACGGTTCCTCTTTGCGTTCCCCCACGAACCCGCACAATTGCTCTTTGCGTTCCCCTACGAACCCGCACGGTTCCTCCTTACGTTCCCCCACGAACCCGCACGGTTCCTCTTATCGTTCCCCCATGAACCCGCACCCTTGCTCTTTGCGTTCCCCCACGAACCCGCACCCTTGCTCTTTGCGTTCCCCCACGAACCCGCACCCTTGCTCTTTGCGTTCCCCCACGAACCCGCACCCTTGCTCTTTGCGTTCGCCCACGAACCCGCACGGTTCCTCTTTGCGTTCCCCCACGAACCCGCACGGTTCCTCTTTGCGTTCCTCCATGAAACCGCACCCTTGCTCTTTGCGATCCCCCACGAATCCGCACCCTTGCTCTTTGCGTTCCCCCACGAACCCGCACGGTTCCTCTTTGCGTTCCCCCACGAACCCGCACGGTTCCTCTTTGCGTTCCCCCACGAACCCGCACCCTTGCTCTTTGCGTTACCCCTCGAACCCGCACGGTTCCTCTTTGCGTTCCCCCACGAACCCGCACCCTTGCTCTTTGCGTTCCCCCACGAACCCGCACGTTTCCTCTTTGCGTTCCCCCAGAAAACCGCACCCTTGCTCTTTGCGTTCCCCCACGAACCCGCTCCATTGCTCTTTGCGTTCCCCCACGAACCCGCACGGTTCCTCTTTGCGTTCCCCCACGAACCCGCACCCTTGCTCTTTGCGTTCCCCCACGATCCTGCACCCTTGCTCTTTGCGTTCCCACACGATCCCGCACCCTTGCTCTTTGCGTTCCCTCACGAACCCGCACGGTTCCTCTTTCCGTTCCCCCACGAACCCGCAGAATTGCTCTTTGCGTTCCCCCACGAACCCGCACGGTTCCTCTTTGCGTTCCCCCACGAACCCGCACCCTTGCTCTTTGCGTTCCCCCACGAACCCGCACGGTTCCTCTTTGCGTTCCCCCACGAACCCGCACCCTTGCTCTTTGCGTTCCCCCACGAACCCGCACGGTTCCTCTTTGCGTTCCCCCACGAACCCGCACGGTTCCTCTTTGCGTTCCCCCACGAACCCGCACGGTTCCTCTTTGCGTTCCCCCACGAACCCGCACCCTTGCTCTTTGCGTTACCCCTCGAACCCGCACGGTTCCCCTTTGCGTTCCCCCACGAACCCGCACCCTTGCTCTTTGCGTTCCCCCACGAACCCACACGTTTCCTCTTTGCGTTCCCCCAGAAAACCGCACCCTAGCTCTTTGCGTTCCCCCACGAACCCGCTCCGTTGCTCTTTGCGTTCCCCCACGAATCCGCACCCTTGCTCTTTGCGTTCCCCCACGAACCTGCACCCTTGCTCTTTGCGTTCCCCCACGATTCTGCACCCTTGCTCTTTGCGTTCCCACACGATCCCGCACCCTTGCTCTTTCCGTTCCCTCACGAACCCGCACGGTTCCTCTTTCCGTTCCCCCACGAACCGGCACAATTGCTCTTTGCGTTCCCCCACGAACCCGCACGGCTCCTCTTTGCGTTCCCCCACGAACCCGCACCCTTGCTCTTTGCGTTCCCCCACGAACCCGCACCCTTGCTCTTTGCGTTCCCACACGAACCCGCACCCTTTCTCTTTGCGTTCCCCCACGAACCCGCACGGTTCCTCTTTGCGTTCCCCCACGAACCCGCACGGTTCCTCTTTGCGTTCCCCCACGAACCCGCACGGTTCCTCTTTGCGTTCCCCCACGAACCCGCACCCTTGCTCTTTGCGTTCCCCCACGAACCCGCACCCTTGCTCTTTGCGTTCCCCCACGAACCCGCACCCTTGCTCTTTGCGTTCCCCCACGAACCCGCACGGTTCCTCTTTGCGTTCCCCCACGAACCCGCACAATTGCTCTTTGCGTTCCTCCATGAACCCGCACCCTTGCTCTTTGCGATCCCCCACGAATCCGCACCCTTGCTCTTTGCGTTCCCCCACGAACCCGCACGGTTCCTCTTTGCGTTCCCCCACGAACCCGCACGGTTCCTCTTTGCGTTCCCCTCCGAACCCGCACCCTTGCTCTTTGCGTTACCCCTCGAACCCGCACGGTTCCTCTTTGCGTTCCCCCACGAACCCGCACCCTTGCTCTTTGCGTTCCCCCACGAACCCGCACGTTTCCTCTTTGCGTTCCCCCTGAAAACCTCACCCTAGCTCTTTGCGTTCCCCCACGAACCCGCTCCGTTGCTCTTTGCGTTCCCCCACGAATCCGCACCCTTGCTCTTTGCGTTCCCCCACGAACCCGCACCCTTGCTCTTTGCGTTCCCCCACGATCCTGCACCCTTGCTCTTTGAGTTCCCACACGATCCCGCACCCTTGCTCTTTGCGTTCCCTCACGAACCCGCACGATTCCTCTTTCCGTTCCCCCACGAACCCGCACAATTGCTCTTTGCGTTCCCACACGAACCCGCACGGTTCCTCTTTGCGTTCCCCCACGAACCCGCACCCTTGCTCTTTGCGTTCCCCCACGAACCCGCACCCTTGCTCTTTGCGTTCCCCCACGAACCCGCACCCTTGCTCTTTGCGTTCCCCCACGAACCCGCACGGTTCCTCTTTGCGTTCCCCCACGAACCCGCACGGTTCCTCTTTGCGTTCCCGCACGAACCCGCACCCTTGCTCATTGCATTCCCCCACGAACCCGCACCCTTGCTCTTTGCGATCCCCCACGAACCCGCACCCTTGCTCTTTGCGTTCCCCCACGAACCCGCACGGTTCCTCTTTGCGTTCCGCCACGAACCCGCACGGTTCCTCTTTGCGTTCCCCCACGAACCCGCACGGTTCCTCTTTGCGTTCCCCCACGAACCCTCACCCTTGCTCTTTGCGTTCCCCCTCGAACCCGCACGGTTCCTCTTTGCGTTCCCCCACGAACCCGCACGGTTCCTCTTTGCGTTCCCGCACGAACCCGCACCCTTGCTCATTGCATTCCCCCACGAACCCGCACCCTTGCTCTTTGCGATCCCCCACGAACCCGCACCCTTGCTCTTTGCGTTCCCCCACGAACCCGCACGTTTCCTCCTTGCGTTCCCCCACAAAACCGCACCCTAGCTCTTTGTGTTCCCCCACGAAACCGCACCCTAGCTCTTTGCGTTCCCCCACGAACCCGCACCCTTGCTCTTTGCGTTCCCCCATGAACCCGCACCCTTGCTCTTTGCGTTCCCCCACGAACCCTCACCCTTGCTCTTTGCGTTCCCCCATGAACCCGCACGGTTCCTCTTTGCGTTCCCCCACGAACCCGCACCCTTGCTCTTTGCGTTCCCCTACGAACCCGCACGGTTCCTCCTTACGTTCCCCCACGAACCCGCACGGTTCCTCTTATCGTTCCCCCATGAACCCGCACCCTTGCTCTTTGCGTTCCCCCACGAACCCGCACCCTTGCTCTTTGCGTTCCCCCACGAACCCGCACCCTTGCTCTTTGCGTTCCCCCACGAACCCGCACCCTTGCTCTTTGCGTTCGCCCACGAACCCGCACGGTTCCTCTTTGCGTTCCCCCACGAACCCGCACCCTTCCTCTTTGCGTTCCTCCATGAAACCGCACCCTTGCTCTTTGCGATCCCCCACGAATCCGCACCCTTGCTCTTTGCGTTCCCCCACGAACCCGCACGGTTCCTCTTTGCGTTCCCCCACGAACCCGCACGGTTCCTCTTTGCGTTCCCCCACGAACCCGCACCCTTGCTCTTTGCGTTACCCCTCGAACCCGCACGGTTCCTCTTTGCGTTCCCCCACGAACCCGCACCCTTGCTCTTTGCGTTCCCCCACGAACCCGCACGTTTCCTCTTTGCGTTCCCCCAGAAAACCGCACCTTTGCTCTTTGCTTTCCCCCACGAACCCGCTCCATTGCTCTTTGCGTTCCCCCACGAACCCGCACGGTTCCTCTTTGCGTTCCCCCACGAACCCGCACCCTTGCTCTTTGCGTTCCCCCACGATCCTGCACCCTTGCTCTTTGCGTTCCCACACGATCCCGCACCCTTGCTCTTTGCGTTCCCTCACGAACCCGCACGGTTCCTCTTTCCGTTCCCCCACGAACCCGCACAATTGCTCTTTGCGTTCCCCCACGAACCCGCACGGTTCCTCTTTGCGTTCCCCCACGAACCCGCACCCTTGCTCTTTGCGTTCCCCCACGAACCCGCACGGTTCCTCTTTGCGTTCCCCCACGAACCCGCACCCTTGCTCTTTGCGTTCCCCCACGAACCCGCACGGTTCCTCTTTGCGTTCACCCACGAACCCGCACGGTTCCTCTTTGCGTTCCCCCACGAACCCGCACCCTTGCTCTTTGCGTTCCCCCACGAACCCGCACGTTTCCTCTTTGCGTTCCCCCAGAAAACCGCACCCTAGCTCTTTGCGTTCCCCCACGAACCCGCTCCGTTGCTCTTTGCGTTCCCCCACGAATCCGCACCCTTGCTCTTTGCGTTCCCCCACGAACCCGCACCCTTGCTCTTTGCGTTCCCCCACGATCCTGCACCCTTGCTCTTTGCGTTCCCACACGATCCCGCACCCTTGCTCTTTGCGTTCCCTCACGAACCCGCACGGTTCCTCTTTCCGTTCCCCCACGAACCCGCACAATTGCTCTTTGCGTTCCCCTACGAACCCGCACGGTTCCTCTTTGCGTTCCCCCACGAACCCGCACCCTTGCTCTTTGCGTTCCCCCACGAACCCGCACCCTTGCTCTTTGCGTTCCCCCACGAACCCGCACCCTTGCTCTTTGCGTTCCCCCACGAACCCGCACCCTTGCTCTTTGCGTTCCCCCACGAACCCGCACGGTTCCTCTTTGCGTTCCCCCACGAACCCGCACCCTTGCTCTTTGCGTTCCCCCACGAACCCGCACGGTTCCTCTTTGCGTTCCCCCACGAACCCGCACCCTTGCTCTTTGCGTTACCCCTCGAACCCGCACGGTTCCCCTTTGCGTTCCCCCACGAACCTGCACCCTTGCTCTTTGCGTTCCCCCACGAACCCACACGTTTCCTCTTTGCGTTCCCCCAGAAAACCGCACCCTAGCTCTTTGCGTTCCCCCACGAACCCGCTCCGCTGCTCTTTGCGTTCCCCCACGAATCCGCACCCTTGCTCTTTGCGTTCCCCCACGAACCCGCACCCTTGCTCTTTGCGTTCCCCCACGATCCTGCACCCTTGCTCTTTGCGTTCCCAAACGATCCCGCACCCTTGCTCTTTGCGTTCCCTCACGAACCCGCACGGTTCCTCTTTCCGTTCCCCCACGAACCCGCACAATTGCTCTTTGCGTTCCCCCGCGAACCCGCACGGCTCCTCTTTGCGTTCCCCCACGAACCCGCACCCTTGCTCTTTGCGTTCCCCCACGAACCCGCACCCTTGCTCTTTGCGTTCCCACACGAACCCGCACCCTTGCTCTTTGCGTTCCCCCACGAACCCGCACGGTTCCTCTTTGCGTTCCCCCACGAACCCGCACGGTTCCTCTTTGCGTTCCCCCACGAACCCGCACGGTTCCTCTTTGCGTTCCCGCACGAACCCGCACCCTTGCTCATTGCATTCCCCCACGAACCCGCACCCTTGCTCTTTGCGATCCCCCACGAACCCGCACCCTTCCTCTTTGCGTTCCCCCACGAACCCGCACGGTTCCTCTTTGCGTTCCCCCACGAACCCGCACGGTTCCTCTTTGCGTTCCCCCACGAACCCGCACGGTTCCTCTCTGCGTTCCCCCACGAACCCGCACGGTTCCTCTTTGCGTTCCCCCACGAACCCGCACCCTTGCTCTTTGCGTTCCACCACGAACCCGCACCCTTGCTCTCTGCGTTCCACCACGAACCCGCACCCTTGCTCTTTGCGTTCCCCCACGAACCCGCACGGTTCCTCTTTGTGTTCCCCCACGATCCCGCACCATTGCTCTTTGCGTTCCCCCACGAACCCGCACCCTTGCTCTTTGCGTTCCCCCTCGAACCCGCACCCTTGCTCTTTGTGTTCCCCCTCGAACCCGCACGTTTCCTCTTTGTGTTCCCCCACGATCCCGCACCCTTGCTCTTTGCGTTCCCCCACGAACCCGCACCCTTGCTCTTTGCGTTCCCCCTCGAACCCGCACGGTTCCTCTTTGCGTTCCCCCACAAAACCGCACCCTAGCTCTTTGCGTTCCCCCACGAACCCGCACCCTTGCTCTTTGCGTTCCCCCACGAACCCGCACGTTTCCTCTTTGCGTTCCCCCACAAAACCGCACCCTAGCTCTTTGCATTCCCCCACGAACCCGCACGGTTCCTCTTTGCGTTCCCCCACGAACCCGCACCCTTGCTCTTTGCGTTCCCCCACGAACCCGCACGGTTCCTCTTTGCGTTCCCCCACGAACCCGCACCCTTGCTCTTTGCGTTCCCCCACGAACCCGCACGGTTCCTCTTTGCGTTCCCCCACGAACCCGCACCCTTGCTCTTTGCGTTCCCCCACGAACCCGCACGTTTCCTCTTTGCGTTCCCCCACAAAACCGCACCCTAGCTCTTTGCGTTCCCCCACGAACCCGCACCCTTGCTCTTTGCGTTCCCCCATGAACCCGCACGGTTCCTCTTTGCGTTCCCCCTCGAACCCGCACGGTTCCTCTTTGCGTTCCCCCACGAACCCGCACCCTTGCTCTTTGCGTTCCCCCACGAACCCGCACGTTTCCTCTTTGCGTTCCCCCAGAAAACCGCACCCTAGCTCTTTGCGTTCCCCCACGAACCAGCTCCGTTGCTCTTTGCGTTCCCCCACGAATCCGCACCCTTGCTCTTTGCGTTCCCCCACGAACCCGCACCCTTGCTCTTTGCCTTCCCCCACGATCCTGCACCCTTGCTCTTTGCGTTCCCACACGATCCCGCACCCTTGCTCTTTGCGTTCCCTCACGAACCCGCACGTTTCCTCTTTCCGTTCCCCCACGAACCCGCACAATTGCTCTTTGCGTTCCCCCACGAACCCGCACGGTTCCTCTTTGCGTTCCCCCACGAACCCGCACCCTTGCTCTTTGCGTTCCCCCACGAACCCGCACCCTTGCTCTTTGCGTTCCCCCACGAACCCGCACCCTTGCTCTTTGCGTTCCCCCACGAACCCGCACGGTTCCTCTTTGCGTTCCCCCACGAACCCGCACGGTTCCTCTTTGCGTTCCCCCACGAACCCGCACCCTTGCACTTTGCGATCCCCCATGAACCCGCACCCTTGCTCTTTGCGTTCCCGCACGAACCCGCACGGTTCCTCTTTGCGTTCCCCCACGAACCCGCACGGTTCCTCTTTGCGTTCCCCCACCAACCCGCACGGTTCCTCTTTGCGTTCCCCCACGAACCCGCACGGTTCCTCTTTGCGTTCCCCCACGAACCCGCACCCTTGCACTTTGCGATCCCCCACGAACCCGCACCCTTGCTCTTTGCGTTCCCGCACGAACCCGCACGGTTCCTCTTTGCGTTCCCCCACGAACCCGCACGGTTCCTCTTTGCGTTCCCCCACGAACCCGCACGGTTCCTCTTTGCGTTCCCCCACGAACCCGCACCCTTGCTCTTTGCGTTACCCCTCGAACCCGCACGGTTCCTCTTTGCGTTCCCCCACGAACCCGCACCCTTGCTCTTTGCGTTCCCCCACGAACCCACACGTTTCCTCTTTGCGTTCCCCCAGAAAACCGCACCCTAGCTCTTTGCGTTCCCCCACGAACCAGCTCCGTTGCTCTTTGCGTTCCCCCACGAATCCGCACCCTTGCTCTTTGCGTTCCCCCACGAACCCGCACCCTTGCTCTTTGCCTTCCCCCACGATCCTGCACCCTTGCTCTTTGCGTTCCCACACGATCCCGCACCCTTGCTCTTTGCGTTCCCTCACGAACCCGCACGGTTCCTCTTTCCGTTCCCCCACGAACCCGCACAATTGCTCTTTGCGTTCCCCCACGAACCCGCACGGCTCCTCTTTGCGTTCCCCCACGAACCCGCACCCTTGCTCTTTGCGTTCCCCCACGAACCCGCACCCTTGCTCTTTGCGTTCCCACACGAACCCGCACCCTTGCTCTTTGCGTTCCCCCACGAACCCGCACGGTTCCTCTTTGCGTTCCCCCACGAACCCGCACGGTTCCTCTTTGCGTTCCCCCACGAACCCGCACGGTTCCTCTTTGCGTTCCCGCACGAACCCGCACCCTTGCTCATTGCATTCCCCCACGAACCCGCACCCTTGCTCTTTGCGATCCCCCACGAACCCGGACCCTTGCTCTTTGCGTTCCCCCACGAACCCGCACGATTCCTCTTTGCGTTCCCCCACGAACCCGCACGGTTCCTCTTTGCGTTCCCCCACGAACCCGCACGGTTCCTCTCTGCGTTCCCCCACGAACCCGCACGGTTCCTCTTTGCGTTCCCCCACGAACCCGCACCCTTGCTCTTTGCGTTACACCACGAACCCGCACACTTGCTCTCTGCGTTCCACCACGAACCCGCACCCTTGCTCTTTGCGTTCCCCCACGAACCCGCACGGTTCCTCTTTGTGTTCCCCCACGATCCCGCACCATTGCTCTTTGCGTTCCCCCACGAACCCGCACCCTTGCTCTTTGCGTTCCCCCTCGAACCCGCACCCTTGCTCTTTGCGTTCCACCTCGAACCCGCACGTTTCCTCTTTGTGTTCCCCCACGATCCCGCACCCTTGCTCTTTGCGTTCCCCCACGAACCCGCACCCTTGCTCTTTGCGTTCCCCCTCGAACCCGCACGGTTCCTCTTTGCGTTCCCCCACAAAACCGCACCCTAGCTCTTTGCGTTCCCCCACGAACCCGCACCCTTGCTCTTTGCGTTCCCCCACGAACCCGCACCCTTGCTCTTTGCGTTCCCCCACCAACCCGCACGGTTCCTCTTTGCGTTCCCCCACGAACCCGCACGGTTCCTCTTTGCGTTCCCCCACGAACCCGCACCCTTGCTCTTTGCGTTCCCCCACGAACCCGCACGGTTCCTCTTTGCGTTCCCCCACGAACCCGCACCCTTGCTCTTTGCGTTCCCCCACGAACCCGCACGGTTCCTCTTTGCGTTCCCCCACGAACCCGCACCCTTGCTCTTTGCGTTCCCCCACGAACCCGCACGTTTCCTCTTTGCGTTCCCCCACAAAACCGCACCCTAGCTCTTTGCGTTCCCCCACGAACCCGCACCCTTGCTCTTTGCGTTCCCCCATGAACCCGCACGGTTCCTCTTTGCGTTCCCCCTCGAACCCGCACGGTTCCTCTTTGCGTTCCCCCACGAACCCGCACCCTTGCTCTTTGCGTTCCCCCACGAACCCGCACGTTTCCTCTTTGCGTTCCCCCAGAAAACCGCACCCTAGCTCTTTGCGTTCCCCCACGAACCCGCTCCGTTGCTCTTTGCGTTCCCCCACGAATCCGCACCCTTGCTCTTTGCGTTCCCCCACGAACCCGCACCCTTGCTCTTTGCGTTCCCCCACGATCCTGCACCCTTGCTCTTTGCGTTCCCTCACGAACCCGCACGGTTCCTCTTTCCGTTCCCCCACGAACCCGCACAATTGCTCTTTGCGTTCCCCAAGAACCCGCACGGTTCCTCTTTGCGTTCCCCCACGAACCCGCACCCTTGCTCTTTGCGTTCCCCCACGAACCCGCACCCTTGCTCTTTGCGTTCCCCCACGAACCCGCACCCTTGCTCTTTGCGTTCCCCCACGAACCCGCACCCTTGCTCTTTGCGTTCCCCCACGAACCCGCACGGTTCCTCTTTGCGTTCCCCCACGAACCCGCACGGTTCCTCTTTGCGTTCCCCCACGAACCCGCACGGTTCCTCTTTGCGTTCCCCCACGAACCCGCACCCTTGCTCTTTGCGTTACCCCTCGAACCCGCACGGTTCCCCTTTGCGTTCCCCCACGAACCCGCACCCTTGCTCTTTGCGTTCCCCCACGAACCCACACGTTTCCTCTTTGCGTTCCCCCAGAAAACCGCACCCTAGCTCTTTGCGTTCCCCCACGAACCCGCTCCGTTGCTCTTTGCGTTCCCCCACGAATCCGCACCCTTGCTCTTTGCGTTCCCCCACAAACCCGCACCCTTGCTCTTTGCGTTCCCCCACGATCCTGCACCCTTGCTCTTTGCGTTCCCACACGATCCCGCACCCTTGCTCTTTGCGTTCCCTCACGAACCCGCACGGTTCCTCTTTCCGTTCCCCCACGAACCCGCACAATTGCTCTTTGCGTTCCCCCGCGAACCCGCACGGCTCCTCTTTGCGTTCCCCCACGAACCCGCACCCTTGCTCTTTGCGTTCCCCCACGAACCCGCACCCTTGCTCTTTGCGTTCCCACACGAACCCTCAACCTTGCTCTTTGCGTTCCCCCACGAACCCGCACGGTTCCTCTTTGCGTTCCCCCACGAACCCGCACGGTTCCTCTTTGCGTTCCCCCACGAACCCGCACGGTTCCTCTTTGCGTTCCCGCACGAACCCGCACCCTTGCTCATTGCATTCCCCCACGAACCCGCACCCTTGCTCTTTGCGATCCCCCACGAACCCGCACCCTTCCTCTTTGCGTTCCCCCACGAACCCGCACGGTTCCTCTTTGCGTTCCCCCACGAACCCGCACGGTTCCTCTTTGCGTTCCCCCACGAACCCGCACGGTTCCTCTCTGCGTTCCCCCACGAACCCGCACGGTTCCTCTTTGCGTTCCCCCACGAACCCGCACCCTTGCTCTTTGCGTTCCACCACGAACCCGCACCCTTGCTCTCTGCGTTCCACCACGAACCCGCACCCTTGCTCTTTGCGTTCCCCCACGAACCCGCACGGTTCCTCTTTGTGTTCCCCCACGATCCCGCACCATTGCTCTTTGCGTTCCCCCACGAACCCGCACCCTTGCTCTTTGCGTTCCCCCTCGAACCCGCACCCTTGCTCTTTGCGTTCCCCCTCGAACCCGCACCCTTGCTCTTTGCGTTCCCCCACGATCCCGCACCCTTGCTCTTTGCGTTCCCCCACGAACCCGCACCCTTGCTCTTTGCGTTCCCCCTCGAACCCGCACGGTTCCTCTTTGCGTTCCCCCACAAAACCGCACCCTAGCTCTTTGCGTTCCCCCACGAACCCGCACCCTTGCTCTTTGCGTTCCCCCACGAACCCGCACCCTTGCTCTTTGCGTTCCCCCACCAACCCGCACGTTTCCTCTTTGCGTTCCCCCACAAAACCGCACCCTAGCTCTTTGCGTTCCCCCACGAACCCGCACCCTTGCTCTTTGCGTTCCCCCATGAACCCGCACGGTTCCTCTTTGCGTTCCCCCTCGAACCAGCACGGTTCCTCTTTGCGTTCCCCCACGAACCCGCACCCTTGCTCTTTGCGTTCCCCCACGAACCCGCACGTTTCCTCTTTGCGTTCCCCCAGAAAACCGCACCCTAGCTCTTTGCGTTCCCCCACGAACCCGCTCCGTTGCTCTTTGCGTTCCCCCACGAATCCGCACCCTTGCTCTTTGCGTTCCCCCACGAACCTGCACCCTTGCTCTTTGCGTTCCCCCACGATTCTGCACCCTTGCTCTTTGCGTTCCCACACGATCCCGCACCCTTGCTCTTTCCGTTCCCTCACGAACCCGCACGGTTCCTCTTTCCGTTCCCCCACGAACCGGCACAATTGCTCTTTGCGTTCCCCCACGAACCCGCACGGCTCCTCTTTGCGTTCCCCCACGAACCCGCACCCTTGCTCTTTGCGTTCCCCCACGAACCCGCACCCTTGCTCTTTGCGTTCCCACACGAACCCGCACCCTTGCTCTTTGCGTTCCCCCACGAACCCGCACGGTTCCTCTTTGCGTTCCCCCACGAACCCGCACGGTTCCTCTTTGCGTTCCCCCACGAACCCGCACGGTTCCTCTTTGCGTTCCCCCACGAACCCGCACCCTTGCTCTTTGCGTTCCCCCACGAACCCGCACCCTTGCTCTTTGCGTTCCCCCACGAACCCGCACCCTTGCTCTTTGCGTTCCCCCACGAACCCGCACGGTTCCTCTTTGCGTTCCCCCACGAACCCGCACCCTTGCTCTTTGCGTTCCTCCATGAACCCGCACCCTTGCTCTTTGCGATCCCCCACGAATCCGCACCCTTGCTCTTTGCGTTCCCCCACGAACCCGCACGGTTCCTCTTTGCGTTCCCCCACGAACCCGCACGGTTCCTCTTTGCGTTCCCCTCCGAACCCGCACCCTTGCTCTTTGCGTTACCCCTCGAACCCGCACGGTTCCTCTTTGCGTTCCCCCACGAACCCGCACCCTTGCTCTTTGCGTTCCCCCACGAACCCGCACGTTTCCTCTTTGCGTTCCCCCTGAAAACCTCACCCTAGCTCTTTGCGTTCCCCCACGAACCCGCTCCGTTGCTCTTTGCGTTCCCCCACGAATCCGCACCCTTGCTCTTTGCGTTCCCCCACGAACCCGCACCCTTGCTCTTTGCGTTCCCCCACGATCCTGCACCCTTGCTCTTTGAGTTCCCACACGATCCCGCACCCTTGCTCTTTGCGTTCCCTCACGAACCCGCACGATTCCTCTTTCCGTTCCCCCACGAACCCGCACAATTGCTCTTTGCGTTCCCCCACGAACCCGCACGGTTCCTCTTTGCGTTCCCCCACGAACCCGCACCCTTGCTCTTTGCGTTCCCCCACGAACCCGCACCCTTGCTCTTTGCGTTCCCCCACGAACCCGCATGGTTCCTCTTTGCGTTCCCCCACGAACCCGCACGGTTCCTCTTTGCGTTCCCCCACGAACCCGCACGGTTCCTCTTTGCGTTCCCGCACGAACCCGCACCCTTGCTCATTGCATTCCCCCACGAACCCGCACCCTTGCTCTTTGCGATCCCCCACGAACCCGCACCCTTGCTCTTTGCGTTCCCCCACGAACCCGCACGGTTCCTCTTTGCGTTCCGCCACGAACCCGCACGGTTCCTCTTTGCGTTCCCCCACGAACCCGCACGGTTCCTCTTTGCGTTCCCCCACGAACCCTCACCCTTGCTCTTTGCGTTCCCCCTCGAACCCGCACGGTTCCTCTTTGCGTTCCCCCACGAACCCGCACGGTTCCTCTTTGCGTTCCCGCACGAACCCGCACCCTTGCTCATTGCATTCCCCCACGAACCCGCACCCTTGCTCTTTGCGATCCCCCACGAACCCGCACCCTTGCTCTTTGCGTTCCCCCACGAACCCGCACGTTTCCTCCTTGCGTTCCCCCACAAAACCGCACCCTAGCTCTTTGTGTTCCCCCACGAAACCGCACCCTAGCTCTTTGCGTTCCCCCACGAACCCGCACCCTTGCTCTTTGCGTTCCCCCATGAACCCGCACCCTTGCTCTTTGCGTTCCCCCACGAACCCTCACCCTTGCTCTTTGCGTTCCCCCATGAACCCGCACGGTTCCTCTTTGCGTTCCCCCACGAACCCGCACCCTTGCTCTTTGCGTTCCCCTACGAACCCGCACGGTTCCTCCTTACGTTCCCCCACGAACCCGCACGGTTCCTCTTATCGTTCCCCCATGAACCCGCACCCTTGCTCTTTGCGTTCCCCCACGAACCCGCACCCTTGCTCTTTGCGTTCCCCCACGAACCCGCACCCTTGCTCTTTGCGTTCCCCCACGAACCCGCACCCTTGCTCTTTGCGTTCGCCCACGAACCCGCACGGTTCCTCTTTGCGTTCCCCCACGAACCCGCACCCTTGCTCTTTGCGTTCCTCCATGAAACCGCACCCTTGCTCTTTGCGATCCCCCACGAATCCGCACCCTTGCTCTTTGCGTTCCCCCACGAACCCGCACGGTTCCTCTTTGCGTTCCCCCACGAACCCGCACGGTTCCTCTTTGCGTTCCCCCACGAACCCGCACCCTTGCTCTTTGCGTTACCCCTCGAACCCGCACGGTTCCTCTTTGCGTTCCCCCACGAACCCGCACCCTTGCTCTTTGCGTTCCCCCACGAACCCGCACGTTTCCTCTTTGCGTTCCCCCAGAAAACCGCACCTTTGCTCTTTGCTTTCCCCCACGAACCCGCTCCATTGCTCTTTGCGTTCCCCCACGAACCCGCACGGTTCCTCTTTGCGTTCCCCCACGAACCCGCACCCTTGCTCTTTGCGTTCCCCCACGATCCTGCACCCTTGCTCTTTGCGTTCCCACACGATCCCGCACCCTTGCTCTTTGCGTTCCCTCACGAACCCGCACGGTTCCTCTTTCCGTTCCCCCACGAACCCGCACAATTGCTCTTTGCGTTCCCCCACGAACCCGCACGGTTCCTCTTTGCGTTCCCCCACGAACCCGCACCCTTGCTCTTTGCGTTCCCCCACGAACCCGCACGGTTCCTCTTTGCGTTCCCCCACGAACCCGCACCCTTGCTCTTTGCGTTCCCCCACGAACCCGCACGGTTCCTCTTTGCGTTCACCCACGAACCCGCACGGTTCCTCTTTGCGTTCCCCCACGAACCCGCACCCTTGCTCTTTGCGTTCCCCCACGAACCCGCACGTTTCCTCTTTGCGTTCCCCCAGAAAACCGCACCCTAGCTCTTTGCGTTCCCCCACGAACCCGCTCCGTTGCTCTTTGCGTTCCCCCACGAATCCGCACCCTTGCTCTTTGCGTTCCCCCACGAACCCGCACCCTTGCTCTTTGCGTTCCCCCACGATCCTGCACCCTTGCTCTTTGCGTTCCCACACGATCCCGCACCCTTGCTCTTTGCGTTCCCTCACGAACCCGCACGGTTCCTCTTTCCGTTCCCCCACGAACCCGCACAATTGCTCTTTGCGTTCCCCCACGAACCCGCACGGTTCCTCTTTGCGTTCCCCCACGAACCCGCACCCTTGCTCTTTGCGTTCCCCCACGAACCCGCACCCTTGCTCTTTGCGTTCCCCCACGAACCCGCACCCTTGCTCTTTGCGTTCCCCCACGAACCCGCACGGTTCCTCTTTGCGTTCCCCCACGAACCCGCACCCTTGCTCTTTGCGTTCCCCCACGAACCCGCACGGTTCCTCTTTGCGTTCCCCCACGAACCCGCACCCTTGCTCTTTGCGTTACCCCTCGAACCCGCACGGTTCCCCTTTGCGTTCCCCCACGAACCCGCACCCTTGCTCTTTGCGTTCCCCCACGAACCCACACGTTTCCTCTTTGCGTTCCCCCAGAAAACCGCACCCTAGCTCTTTGCGTTCCCCCACGAACCCGCTCCGTTGCTCTTTGCGTTCCCCCACGAATCCGCACCCTTGCTCTTTGCGTTCCCCCACGAACCCGCACCCTTGCTCTTTGCGTTCCCCCACGATCCTGCACCCTTGCTCTTTGCGTTCCCAAACGATCCCGCACCCTTGCTCTTTGCGTTCCCTCACGAACCCGCACGGTTCCTCTTTCCGTTCCCCCACGAACCCGCACAATTGCTCTTTGCGTTCCCCCGCGAACCCGCACGGCTCCTCTTTGCGTTCCCCCACGAACCCGCACCCTTGCTCTTTGCGTTCCCCCACGAACCCGCACCCTTGCTCTTTGCGTTCCCACACGAACCCGCACCCTTGCTCTTTGCGTTCCCCCACGAACCCGCACGGTTCCTCTTTGCGTTCCCCCACGAACCCGCACGGTTCCTCTTTGCGTTCCCCCACGAACCCGCACGGTTCCTCTTTGCGTTCCCGCACGAACCCGCACCCTTGCTCATTGCATTCCCCCACGAACCCGCACCCTTGCTCTTTGCGATCCCCCACGAACCCGCACCCTTCCTCTTTGCGTTCCCCCACGAACCCGCACGGTTCCTCTTTGCGTTCCCCCACGAACCCGCACGGTTCCTCTTTGCGTTCCCCCACGAACCCGCACGGTTCCTCTCTGCGTTCCCCCACGAACCCGCACGGTTCCTCTTTGCGTTCCCCCACGAACCCGCACCCTTGCTCTTTGCGTTCCACCACGAACCCGCACCCTTGCTCTCTGCGTTCCACCACGAACCCGCACCCTTGCTCTTTGCGTTCCCCCACGAACCCGCACGGTTCCTCTTTGTGTTCCCCCACGATCCCGCACCATTGCTCTTTGCGTTCCCCCACGAACCCGCACCCTTGCTCTTTGCGTTCCCCCTCGAACCCGCACCCTTGCTCTTTGCGTTCCCCCTCGAACCCGCACGTTTCCTCTTTGTGTTCCCCCACGATCCCGCACCCTTGCTCTTTGCGTTCCCCCACGAACCCGCACCCTTGCTCTTTGCGTTCCCCCTCGAACCCGCACGGTTCCTCTTTGCGTTCCCCCACAAAACCGCACCCTAGCTCTTTGCGTTCCCCCACGAACCCGCACCCTTGCTCTTTGCGTTCCCCCACGAACCCGCACGTTTCCTCTTTGCGTTCCCCCACAAAACCGCACCCTAGCTCTTTGCATTCCCCCACGAACCCGCACGGTTCCTCTTTGCGTTCCCCCACGAACCCGCACCCTTGCTCTTTGCGTTCCCCCACGAACCCGCACGGTTCCTCTTTGCGTTCCCCCACGAACCCGCACCCTTGCTCTTTGCGTTCCCCCACGAACCCGCACGGTTCCTCTTTGCGTTCCCCCACGAACCCGCACCCTTGCTCTTTGCGTTCCCCCACGAACCCGCACGTTTCCTCTTTGCGTTCCCCCACAAAACCGCACCCTAGCTCTTTGCGTTCCCCCACGAACCCGCACCCTTGCTCTTTGCGTTCCCCCATGAACCCGCACGGTTCCTCTTTGCGTTCCCCCTCGAACCCGCACGGTTCCTCTTTGCGTTCCCCCACGAACCCGCACCCTTGCTCTTTGCGTTCCCCCACGAACCCGCACGTTTCCTCTTTGCGTTCCCCCAGAAAACCGCACCCTAGCTCTTTGCGTTCCCCCACGAACCAGCTCCGTTGCTCTTTGCGTTCCCCCACGAATCCGCACCCTTGCTCTTTGCGTTCCCCCACGAACCCGCACCCTTGCTCTTTGCCTTCCCCCACGATCCTGCACCCTTGCTCTTTGCGTTCCCACACGATCCCGCACCCTTGCTCTTTGCGTTCCCTCACGAACCCGCACGTTTCCTCTTTCCGTTCCCCCACGAACCCGCACAATTGCTCTTTGCGTTCCCCCACGAACCCGCACGGTTCCTCTTTGCGTTCCCCCACGAACCCGCACCCTTGCTCTTTGCGTTCCCCCACGAACCCGCACCCTTGCTCTTTGCGTTCCCCCACGAACCCGCACCCTTGCTCTTTGCGTTCCCCCACGAACCCGCACGGTTCCTCTTTGCGTTCCCCCACGAACCCGCACGGTTCCTCTTTGCGTTCCCCCACGAACCCGCACCCTTGCACTTTGCGATCCCCCATGAACCCGCACCCTTGCTCTTTGCGTTCCCGCACGAACCCGCACGGTTCCTCTTTGCGTTCCCCCACGAACCCGCACGGTTCCTCTTTGCGTTCCCCCACGAACCCGCACGGTTCCTCTTTGCGTTCCCCCACGAACCCGCACGGTTCCTCTTTGCGTTCCCCCACGAACCCGCACCCTTGCACTTTGCGATCCCCCACGAACCCGCACCCTTGCTCTTTGCGTTCCCGCACGAACCCGCACGGTTCCTCTTTGCGTTCCCCCACGAACCCGCACGGTTCCTCTTTGCGTTCCCCCACGAACCCGCACGGTTCCTCTTTGCGTTCCCCCACGAACCCGCACCCTTGCTCTTTGCGTTACCCCTCGAACCCGCACGGTTCCTCTTTGCGTTCCCCCACGAACCCGCACCCTTGCTCTTTGCGTTCCCCCACGAACCCACACGTTTCCTCTTTGCGTTCCCCCAGAAAACCGCACCCTAGCTCTTTGCGTTCCCCCACGAACCAGCTCCGTTGCTCTTTGCGTTCCCCCACGAATCCGCACCCTTGCTCTTTGCGTTCCCCCACGAACCCGCACCCTTGCTCTTTGCGTTCCCCCACGATCCTGCACCCTTGCTCTTTGCGTTCCCACACGATCCCGCACCCTTGCTCTTTGCGTTCCCTCACGAACCCGCACGGTTCCTCTTTCCGTTCCCCCACGAACCCGCACAATTGCTCTTTGCGTTCCCCCACGAACCCGCACGGCTCCTCTTTGCGTTCCCCCACGAACCCGCACCCTTGCTCTTTGCGTTCCCCCACGAACCCGCACCCTTGCTCTTTGCGTTCCCACACGAACCCGCACCCTTGCTCTTTGCGTTCCCCCACGAACCCGCACGGTTCCTCTTTGCGTTCCCCCACGAACCCGCACGGTTCCTCTTTGCGTTCCCCCACGAACCCGCCCGGTTCCTCTTTGCGTTCCCGCACGAACCCGCACCCTTGCTCATTGCATTCCCCCACGAACCCGCACCCTTGCTCTTTGCGATCCCCCACGAACCCGGACCCTTGCTCTTTGCGTTCCCCCACGAACCCGCACGATTCCTCTTTGCGTTCCCCCACGAACCCGCACGGTTCCTCTTTGCGTTCCCCCACGAACCCGCACGGTTCCTCTCTGCGTTCCCCCACGAACCCGCACGGTTCCTCTTTGCGTTCCCCCACGAACCCGCACCCTTGCTCTTTGCGTTACACCACGAACCCGCACACTTGCTCTCTGCGTTCCACCACGAACCCGCACCCTTGCTCTTTGCGTTCCCCCACGAACCCGCACGGTTCCTCTTTGTGTTCCCCCACGATCCCGCACCATTGCTCTTTGCGTTCCCCCACGAACCCGCACCCTTGCTCTTTGCGTTCCCCCTCGAACCCGCACCCTTGCTCTTTGCGTTCCACCTCGAACCCGCACGTTTCCTCTTTGTGTTCCCCCACGATCCCGCACCCTTGCTCTTTGCGTTCCCCCACGAACCCGCACCCTTGCTCTTTGCGTTCCCCCTCGAACCCGCACGGTTCCTCTTTGCGTTCCCCCACAAAACCGCACCCTAGCTCTTTGCGTTCCCCCACGAACCCGCACCCTTGCTCTTTGCGTTCCCCCACGAACCCGCACCCTTGCTCTTTGCGTTCCCCCACCAACCCGCACGGTTCCTCTTTGCGTTCCCCCACGAACCCGCACGGTTCCTCTTTGCGTTCCCCCACGAACCCGCACCCTTGCTCTTTGCGTTCCCCCACGAACCCGCACGGTTCCTCTTTGCGTTCCCCCACGAACCCGCACCCTTGCTCTTTGCGTTCCCCCACGAACCCGCACGGTTCCTCTTTGCGTTCCCCCACGAACCCGCACCCTTGCTCTTTGCGTTCCCCCACGAACCCGCACGTTTCCTCTTTGCGTTCCCCCACAAAACCGCACCCTAGCTCTTTGCGTTCCCCCACGAACCCGCACCCTTGCTCTTTGCGTTCCCCCATGAACCCGCACGGTTCCTCTTTGCGTTCCCCCTCGAACCCGCACGGTTCCTCTTTGCGTTCCCCCACGAACCCGCACCCTTGCTCTTTGCGTTCCCCCACGAACCCGCACGTTTCCTCTTTGCGTTCCCCCAGAAAACCGCACCCTAGCTCTTTGCGTTCCCCCACGAACCCGCTCCGTTGCTCTTTGCGTTCCCCCACGAATCCGCACCCTTGCTCTTTGCGTTCCCCCACGAACCCGCACCCTTGCTCTTTGCGTTCCCCCACGATCCTGCACCCTTGCTCTTTGCGTTCCCTCACGAACCCGCACGGTTCCTCTTTCCGTTCCCCCACGAACCCGCACAATTGCTCTTTGCGTTCCCCAAGAACCCGCACGGTTCCTCTTTGCGTTCCCCCACGAACCCGCACCCTTGCTCTTTGCGTTCCCCCACGAACCCGCACCCTTGCTCTTTGCGTTCCCCCACGAACCCGCACCCTTGCTCTTTGCGTTCCCCCACGAACCCGCACCCTTGCTCTTTGCGTTCCCCCACGAACCCGCACGGTTCCTCTTTGCGTTCCCCCACGAACCCGCACGGTTCCTCTTTGCGTTCCCCCACGAACCCGCACGGTTCCTCTTTGCGTTCCCCCACGAACCCGCACCCTTGCTCTTTGCGTTACCCCTCGAACCCGCACGGTTCCCCTTTGCGTTCCCCCACGAACCCGCACCCTTGCTCTTTGCGTTCCCCCACGAACCCACACGTTTCCTCTTTGCGTTCCCCCAGAAAACCGCACCCTAGCTCTTTGCGTTCCCCCACGAACCCGCTCCGTTGCTCTTTGCGTTCCCCCACGAATCCGCACCCTTGCTCTTTGCGTTCCCCCACAAACCCGCACCCTTGCTCTTTGCGTTCCCCCACGATCCTGCACCCTTGCTCTTTGCGTTCCCACACGATCCCGCACCCTTGCTCTTTGCGTTCCCTCACGAACCCGCACGGTTCCTCTTTCCGTTCCCCCACGAACCCGCACAATTGCTCTTTGCGTTCCCCCGCGAACCCGCACGGCTCCTCTTTGCGTTCCCCCACGAACCCGCACCCTTGCTCTTTGCGTTCCCCCACGAACCCGCACCCTTGCTCTTTGCGTTCCCACACGAACCCTCACCCTTGCTCTTTGCGTTCCCCCACGAACCCGCACGGTTCCTCTTTGCGTTCCCCCACGAACCCGCACGGTTCCTCTTTGCGTTCCCCCACGAACCCGCACGGTTCCTCTTTGCGTTCCCGCACGAACCCGCACCCTTGCTCATTGCATTCCCCCACGAACCCGCACCCTTGCTCTTTGCGATCCCCCACGAACCCGCACCCTTCCTCTTTGCGTTCCCCCACGAACCCGCACGGTTCCTCTTTGCGTTCCCCCACGAACCCGCACGGTTCCTCTTTGCGTTCCCCCACGAACCCGCACGGTTCCTCTCTGCGTTCCCCCACGAACCCGCACGGTTCCTCTTTGCGTTCCCCCACGAACCCGCACCCTTGCTCTTTGCGTTCCACCACGAACCCGCACCCTTGCTCTCTGCGTTCCACCACGAACCCGCACCCTTGCTCTTTGCGTTCCCCCACGAACCCGCACGGTTCCTCTTTGTGTTCCCCCACGATCCCGCACCATTGCTCTTTGCGTTCCCCCACGAACCCGCACCCTTGCTCTTTGCGTTCCCCCTCGAACCCGCACCCTTGCTCTTTGCGTTCCCCCTCGAACCCGCACGTTTCCTCTTTGTGTTCCCCCACGATCCCGCACCCTTGCTCTTTGCGTTCCCCCACGAACCCGCACCCTTGCTCTTTGCGTTCCCCCTCGAACCCGCACGGTTCCTCTTTGCGTTCCCCCACAAAACCGCACCCTAGCTCTTTGCGTTCCCCCACGAACCCGCACCCTTGCTCTTTGCGTTCCCCCACGAACCCGCACCCTTGCTCTTTGCGTTCCCCCACCAACCCGCACGGTTCCTCTTTGCGTTCCCCCACGAACCCGCACGGTTCCTCTTTGCGTTCCCCCACGAACCCGCACCCTTGCTCTTTGCGTTCCCCCACGAACCCGCACGTTTCCTCTTTGCGTTCCCCCACAAAACCGCACCCTAGCTCTTTGCGTTCCCCCACGAACCCGCACCCTTGCTCTTTGCGTTCCCCCATGAACCCGCACGGTTCCTCTTTGCGTTCCCCCTCGAACCAGCACGGTTCCTCTTTGCGTTCCCCCACGAACCCGCACCCTTGCTCTTTGCGTTCCCCCACGAACCCGCACGTTTCCTCTTTGCGTTCCCCCAGAAAACCGCACCCTAGCTCTTTGCGTTCCCCCACGAACCAGCTCCGTTGCTCTTTGCGTTCCCCCACGAATCCGCACCCTTGCTCTTTGCGTTCCCCCACGAACCCGCACCCTTGCTCTTTGCGTTCCCCCACGATCCTGCACCCTTGCTCTTTGCGTTCCCACACGATCCCGCACCCTTGCTCTTTGCGTTCCCTCACGAACCCGCACGGTTCCTCTTTCCGTTCCCCCACGAACCCGCACAATTGCTCTTTGCGTTCCCCCACGAACCCGCACGGTTCCTCTTTGCGTTCCCCCACGAACCCGCACCCTTGCTCTTTGCGTTCCCCCACGAACCCGCACCCTTGCTCTTTGCGTTCCCCCACGAACCCGCACCCTTGCTCTTTGCGTTCCCCCACGAACCCGCACGGTTCCTCTTTGCGTTCCCCCACGAACCCGCACGGTTCCTCTTTGCGTTCCCCCACGAACCCGCACCCTTGCACTTTGCGATCCCCCATGAACCCGCACCCTTGCTCTTTGCGTTCCCGCACGAACCCGCACGGTTCCTCTTTGCGTTCCCCCACGAACCCGCACGGTTCCTCTTTGCGTTCCCCCACGAACCCGCACGGTTCCTCTTTGCGTTCCCCCACGAACCCGCACGGTTCCTCTTTGCGTTCCCCCACGAACCCGCACCCTTGCACTTTGCGATCCCCCACGAACCCGCACCCTTGCTCTTTGCGTTCCCCCACGATCCTGCACCCTTGCTCTTTGCGTTCCCACACGATCCCGCACCCTTGCTCTTTGCGTTCCCTCACGAACCCGCACGGTTCCTCTTTCCGTTCCCCCACGAACCCGCACAATTGCTCTTTGCGTTCCCCCACGAACCCGCACGGTTCCTCTTTGCGTTCCCCCACGAACCCGCACCCTTGCTCTTTGCGTTCCCCCACGAACCCGCACCCTTGCTCTTTGCGTTCCCCCACGAACCCGCACCCTTGCTCTTTGCGTTCCCCCACGAACCCGCACCCTTGCTCTTTGCGTTCCCCCACGAACCCGCACGGTTCCTCTTTGCGTTCCCCCACGAACCCGCACGGTTCCTCTTTGCGTTCCCCCACGAACCCGCACGGTTCCTCTTTGCGTTCCCCCACGAACCCGCACCCTTGCTCTTTGCGTTACCCCTCGAACCCGCACGGTTCCCCTTTGCGTTCCCCCACGAACCCGCACCCTTGCTCTTTGCGTTCCCCCACGAACCCACACGTTTCCTCTTTGCGTTCCCCCAGAAAACCGCACCCTAGCTCTTTGCGTTCCCCCACGAACCCGCTCCGTTGCTCTTTGCGTTCCCCCACGAATCCGCACCCTTGCTCTTTGCGTTCCCCCACGAACCCGCACAATTGCTCTTTGCGTTCCCCCACGATCCTGCACCCTTGCTCTTTGCGTTCCCACACGATCCCGCACCCTTGCTCTTTGCGTTCCCTCACGAACCCGCACGGTTCCTCTTTCCGTTCCCCCACGAACCCGCACAATTGCTCTTTGCGTTCCCCCGCGAACCCGCACGGCTCCTCTTTGCGTTCCCCCACGAACCCGCACCCTTGCTCTTTGCGTTCCCCCACGAACCCGCACCCTTGCTCTTTGCGTTCCCACACGAACCCGCACCCTTGCTCTTTGCGTTCCCCCACGAACCCGCACGGTTCCTCTTTGCGTTCCCCCACGAACCCGCACGGTTCCTCTTTGCGTTCCCCCACGAACCCGCACGGTTCCTCTTTGCGTTCCCGCACGAACCCGCACCCTTGCTCATTGCATTCCCCCACGAACCCGCACCCTTGCTCTTTGCGATCCCCCACGAACCCGCACCCTTCCTCTTTGCGTTCCCCCACGAACCCGCACGGTTCCTCTTTGCGTTCCCCCACGAACCCGCACGGTTCCTCTTTGCGTTCCCCCACGAACCCGCACGGTTCCTCTCTGCGTTCCCCCACGAACCCGCACGGTTCCTCTTTGCGTTCCCCCACGAACCCGCACCCTTGCTCTTTGCGTTCCACCACGAACCCGCACCCTTGCTCTCTGCGTTCCACCACGAACCCGCACCCTTGCTCTTTGCGTTCCCCCACGAACCCGCACGGTTCCTCTTTGTGTTCCCCCACGATCCCGCACCATTGCTCTTTGCGTTCCCCCACGAACCCGCACCCTTGCTCTTTGCGTTCCCCCTCGAACCCGCACCCTTGCTCTTTGCGTTCCCCCTCGAACCCGCACGTTTCCTCTTTGTGTTCCCCCACGATCCCGCACCCTTGCTCTTTGCGTTCCCCCACGAACCCGCACCCTTGCTCTTTGCGTTCCCCCTCGAACCCGCACGGTTCCTCTTTGCGTTCCCCCACAAAACCGCACCCTAGCTCTTTGCGTTCCCCCACGAACCCGCACCCTTGCTCTTTGCGTTCCCCCACGAACCCGCACCCTTGCTCTTTGCGTTCCCCCACCAACCCGCACGGTTCCTCTTTGCGTTCCCCCACGAACCCGCACGGTTCCTCTTTGCGTTCCCCCACGAACCCGCACCCTTGCTCTTTGCGTTCCCCCACGAACCCGCACGGTTCCTCTTTGCGTTCCCCCACGAACCCGCACCCTTGCTCTTTGCGTTCCCCCACGAACCCGCACGGTTCCTCTTTGCGTTCCCCCACGAACCCGCACCCTTGCTCTTTGCGTTCCCCCACGAACCCGCACGTTTCCTCTTTGCGTTCCCCCACAAAACCGCACCCTAGCTCTTTGCGTTCCCCCACGAACCCGCACCCTTGCTCTTTGCATTCCCCCATGAACCCGCACGGTTCCTCTTTGCGTTCCCCCTCGAACCCGCACGGTTCCTCTTTGCGTTCCCCCACGAACCCGCACCCTTGCTCTTTGCGTTCCCCCACGAACCCGCACGTTTCCTCTTTGCGTTCCCCCAGAAAACCGCACCCTAGCTCTTTGCGTTCCCCCACGAACCAGCTCCGTTGCTCTTTGCGTTCCCCCACGAATCCGCACCCTTGCTCTTTGCGTTCCCCCACGAACCCGCACCCTTGCTCTTTGCGTTCCCCCACGATCCTGCACCCTTGCTCTTTGCGTTCCCACACGATCCCGCACCCTTGCTCTTTGCGTTCCCTCACGAACCCACACGGTTCCTCTTTCCGTTCCCCCACGAACCCGCACAATTGCTCTTTGCGTTCCCCCACGAACCCGCACGGTTCCTCTTTGCGTTCCCCCACGAACCCGCACCCTTGCTCTTTGCGTTCCCCCACGAACCCGCACCCTTGCTCTTTGCGTTCCCCCACGAACCCGCACCCTTGCTCTTTGCGTTCCCCCACGAACCCGCACGGTTCCTCTTTGCGTTCCCCCACGAACCCGCACGGTTCCTCTTTGCGTTCCCCCACGAACCCGCACCCTTGCACTTTGCGATCCCCCATGAACCCGCACCCTTGCTCTTTGCGTTCCCGCACGAACCCGCACGGTTCCTCTTTGCGTTCCCCCACGAACCCGCACGGTTCCTCTTTGCGTTCCCCCACGAACCCGCACGGTTCCTCTTTGCGTTCCCCCACGAACCTGCACCCTTGCACTTTGCGATCCCCCACGAACCCGCACCCTTGCTCTTTGCGTTCCCGCACGAACCCGCACGGTTCCTCTTTGCGTTCCCCCACGAACCCGCACGGTTCCTCTTTGCGTTCCCCCACGAACCCGCACGGTTCCTCTTTGCGTTCCCCCACGAACCCGCACCCTTGCTCTTTGCGTTACCCCTCGAACCCGCACGGTTCCTCTTTGCGTTCCCCCACGAACCCGCACCCTTGCTCTTTGCGTTCCCCCACGAACCCACACGTTTCCTCTTTGCGTTCCCCCAGAAAACCGCACCCTAGCTCTTTGCGTTCCCCCACGAACCCGCTCCGTTTCTCTTTGCGTTCCCCCACGAATCCGCACCCTTGCTCTTTGCGTTCCCCCACGAACCCGCACCCTTGCTCTTTGCCTTCCCCCACGATCCTGCACCCTTGCTCTTTGCGTTCCCACACGATCCCGCACCCTTGCTCTTTGCGTTCCCTCACGAACCCGCACGGTTCCTCTTTCCGTTCCCCCACGAACCCGCACAATTGCTCTTTGTGTTCCCCCACGAACCCGCACGGCTCCTCTTTGCGTTCCCCCACGAACCCGCACCCTTGCTCTTTGCGTTCCCCCACGAACCCGCACCCTTGCTCTTTGCGTTCCCACACGAACCCGCACCCTTGCTCTTTGCGTTCCCCCACGAACCCGCACGGTTCCTCTTTGCGTTCCCCCACGAACCCGCACGGTTCCTCTTTGCGTTCCCCCACGAACCCGCACGGTTCCTCTTTGCGTTCCCGCACGAACCCGCACCCTTGCTCATTGCATTCCCCCACGAACCCGCACCCTTGCTCTTTGCGATCCCCCACGAACCCGGACCCTTGCTCTTTGCGTTCCCCCACGAACCCGCACGATTCCTCTTTGCGTTCCCCCACGAACCCGCACGGTTCCTCTTTGCGTTCCCCCACGAACCCGCACGGTTCCTCTCTGCGTTCCCCCACGAACCCGCACGGTTCCTCTTTGCGTTCCCCCACGAACCCGCACCCTTGCTCTTTGCGTTCCACCACGAACCCGCACACTTGCTCTCTGCGTTCCACCACGAACCCGCACCCTTGCTCTTTGCGTTCCCCCACGAACCCGCACGGTTCCTCTTTGTGTTCCCCCACGATCCCGCACCATTGCTCTTTGCGTTCCCCCACGAACCCGCACCCTTGCTCTTTGCGTTCCCCCTCGAACCCGCACCCTTGCTCTTTGCGTTCCCCCTCGAACCCGCACGTTTCCTCTTTGTGTTCCCCCACGATCCCGCACCCTTGCTCTTTGCGTTCCCCCACGAACCCGCACCCTTGCTCTTTGCGTTCCCCCTCGAACCCGCACGGTTCCTCTTTGCGTTCCCCCACAAAACCGCACCCTATCTCTTTGCGTTCCCCCACGAACCCGCACCCTTGCTCTTTGCGTTCCCCCACGAACCCGCACCCTTGCTCTTTGCGTTCCCCCACCAACCCGCACGGTTCCTCTTTGCGTTCCCCCACGAACCCGCACGGTTCCTCTTTGCGTTCCCCCACGAACCCGCACCCTTGCTCTTTGCGTTCCCCCACGAACCCGCACGGTTCCTCTTTGCGTTCCCCCACGAACCCGCACCCTTGCTCTTTGCGTTCCCCCACGAACCCGCACGGTTCCTCTTTGCGTTCCCCCACGAACCCGCACCCTTGCTCTTTGCGTTCCCCCACGAACCCGCACGTTTCCTCTTTGCGTTCCCCCACAAAACCGCACCCTAGCTCTTTGCGTTCCCCCACGAACCCGCACCCTTGCTCTTTGCGTTCCCCCATGAACCCGCACGGTTCCTCTTTGCGTTCCCCCTCGAACCCGCACGGTTCCTCTTTGCGTTCCCCCACGAACCCGCACCCTTGCTCTTTGCGTTCCCCCACGAACCCGCACGTTTCCTCTTTGCGTTCCCCCAGAAAACCGCACCCTAGCTCTTTGCGTTCCCCCACGAACCCGCTCCGTTGCTCTTTGCGTTCCCCCACGAATCCGCACCCTTGCTCTTTGCGTTCCCCCACGAACCCGCACCCTTGCTCTTTGCGTTCCCCCACGATCCTGCACCCTTGCTCTTTGCGTTCCCACACGATCCCGCACCCTTGCTCTTTGCGTTCCCCCACGAACCCGCACGGTTCCTCTTTCCGTTCCCCCACGAACCCGCACAATTGCTCTTTGCGTTCCCCCACGAACCCGCACGGTTCCTCTTTGCGTTCCCCCACGAACCCGCACCCTTGCTCTTTGCGTTCCCCCACGAACCCGCACCCTTGCTCTTTGCGTTCCCCCACGAACCCGCACCCTTGCTCTTTGCGTTCCCCCACGAACCCGCACGGTTCCTCTTTGCGTTCCCCCACGAACCCGCACGGTTCCTCTTTGCGTTCCCCCACGAACCCGCACCCTTGCACTTTGCGTTACCCCACGAACCCGCACCCTTGCTCTTTGCGTTCCCGCACGAACCCGCACGGTTCCTCTTTGCGTTCCCCCACGAACCCGCACCCTTGCTCTTTGCGTTCCCGCACGAACCCGCACGGTTCCTCTTTGCGTTCCCCCACGAACCCGCACGGTTCCTCTTTGCGTTCCCCCACGAACCCGCACGGTTCCTCTTTGCGTTCCCCCACGAACCCGCACCCTTGCTCTTTGCGTTACCCCTCGAACCCGCACGGTTCCTCTTTGCGTTCCCCCACGAACCCGCACCCTTGCTCTTTGCGTTCCCCCACGAACCCACACGTTTCCTCTTTGCGTTCCCCCAGAAAACCGCACCCTAGCTCTTTGCGTTCCCCCACGTACCCGCTCCGTTGCTCTTTGCGTTCCCCCACGAATCCGCACCCTTGCTCTTTGCGTTCCCCCACGAACCCGCACCCTTGCTCTTTGCGTTCCCCCATGATCCCGCACCCTTGCTCTTTGCGTTCCCACACGATCCCGCACCCTTGCTCATTGCGTTCCCTCACGAACCCGCACGGTTCCTCTTTCCGTTCCCCCACGAACCCGCACAATTGCTCTTTGCGTTCCCCCACGAACCCGCACGGCTCCTCTTTGCGTTCCCCCACGAACCCGCACCCTTGCTCTTTGCGTTCCCCCACGAACCCGCACCCTTGCTCTTTGCGTTCCCACACGAACCCGCACCCTTGCTCTTTGCGTTCACCCACGAACCCGCACGGTTCCTCTTTGCGTTCCCCCACGAACCCGCACGGTTCCTCTTTGCGTTCCCCCACGAACCCGCACGGTTCCTCTTTGCGTTCCCGCACGAACCCGCACCCTTGCTCATTGCATTCCCCCACGAACCCGCACCCTTGCTCTTTGCGATCCCCCACGAACCCGCACCCTTGCTCTTTGCGTTCCCCCACGAACCCGCACGATTCCTCTTTGCGTTCCCCCACGAACCCGCACGGTTCCTCTTTGCGTTCCCCCACGAACCCGCACGGTTCCTCTCTGCGTTCCCCCACGAACCCGCACGGTTCCTCTTTGCGTTCCCCCACGAACCCGCACCCTTGCTCTTTGCGTTCCACCACGAACCCGCACCCTTGCTCTCTGCGTTCCACCACGAACCCGCATCCTTGCTCTTTGCGTTCCCCCACGAACCCGCACGGTTCCTCTTTGTGTTCCCCCACGATCCCGCACCATTGCTCTTTGCGTTCCCCCACGAACCCGCACCCTTGCTCTTTGCGTTCCCCCTCGAACCAGCACCCTTGCTCTTTGCGTTCCCCCTCGAACCCGCACGTTTCCTCTTTGTGTTCCCCCACGATCCCGCACCCTTGCTCTTTGCGTTCCCCCACGAACCCGCACCCTTGCTCTTTGCGTTCCCCCTCGAACCCGCACGGTTCCTCTTTGCGTTCCCCCACAAAACCGCACCCTAGCTCTTTGCGTTCCCCCACGAACCCGCACCCTTGCTCTTTGCGTTCCCCCACCAACCCGCACGGTTCCTCTTTGCGTTCCCCCACGAACCCGCACGGTTCCTCTTTGCGTTCCCCCACGAACCCGCACCCTTGCTCTTTGCGTTCCCCCACGAACCCGCACGGTTCCTCTTTGCGTTCCCCCACAAACCCGCACCCTTGCTCTTTGCGTTCCCCCACGAACCCGCACGGTTCCTCTTTGCGTTCCCCCACGAACCCGCACCCTTGCTCTTTGCGTTCCCCCACGAACCCGCACGTTTCCTCTTTGCGTTCCCCCACAAAACCGCACCCTAGCTCTTTGCGTTCCCCCACGAACCCGCTCCGTTGCTCTTTGCGTTCCCCCACGAATCCGCACCCTTGCTCTTTGCGTTCCCCCACGAATCCGCACCCTTGCTCTTTGCGTTCCCCCACGAACCCGCGCGGTTCCTCTTTGCGTTCCCCCACGAACCCGCACCCTTGCTCATTGCGTTCCCCCACGAACCCGCACCCTTGCTCTTTGCGTTCCCCCACCAACCCGCACGGTTCCTCTTTGCGTTCCCCCACCAACCCGCACGGTTCCTCTTTGCGTTCCCCCACGAACCCGCACCCTTGCTCTTTGCGTTACCCCTCGAACCCGCACGGTTCCTCTTTGCGTTCCCCCACGAACCCGCACCCTTGCTCTTTGCGTTCCCCCACGAACCCGCACGTTTCCTCTTTGCGATCCCCCAGAAAACCGCACCCTAGCTCTTTGCGTTCCCCCACGAACCCGCTCCGTTGCTCTTTGCGTTCCCCCACGAATCCGCACCCTTGCTCTTTGCGTTCCCCCACGAACCCGCACCCTTGCTCTTTGCGTTCCCCCACGATCCTGCACCCTTGCTCTTTGCGTTCCCACACGATCCCGCACCCTTGCTCTTTGCGTTCCCTCACGAACCCGCACGGTTCCTCTTTCCGTTCCCCCACGAACCCGCACAATTGCTCTTTGCGTTCCCCCACGAACCCGCACGGTTCCTCTTTGCGTTCCCCCACGAACCCGCACCCTTGCTCTTTGCGTTCCCCCACGAACCCGCTCCCTTGCTCTTTGCGTTCCCCCACGAACCCGCACCCTTGCTCTTTGCGTTCCCCCACGAACCCGCACGGTTCCTCTTTGCGTTCCCCCACGAACCCGCACGGTTCCTCTTTGCGTTCCCGCACGAACCCGCACCCTTGCTCATTGCATTCCCACACGAACCCGCACCCTTGCTCTTTGCGATCCCCCACGAACCCGCACCCTTGCTCTTTGCGTTCCCCCACGAACCCGCACGGTTCCTCTTTGCGTTCCCCCACGAACCCGCACGGTTCCTCTTTGCGTTCCCCCACGAACCCGCACGGTTCCTCTTTGCGTTCCCCCATGAACCCGCACGGTTCCTCTTTGCGTTCACCCACGAACCCGCACCCTTGCTCTTTGCGTTCCACCACGAACCCGCACCCTTGCTCTTTGCGTTCCACCACGAACCCGCACCCTTGCTCTTTGCGTTCCCCCACGAACCCGCACGGTTCCTCTTTGTGTTCCCCCACGATCCCGCACCATTGCTCTTTGCGTTCCCCCACGAACCCGCACCCTTGCTCTTTGCGTTCCCCCACGAACCCGCACCCTTGCTCTTTGCGTTCCCCCTCGAACCCGCACGTTTCCTCTTTGTGTTCCCCCACGATCCCGCACCCTTGCTCTTTGCGTTCCCCCACGAACCCGCACCCTTGCTCTTTGCGTTCCCCCTCGAACCCGCACGTTTCCTCTTTGCGTTCCCCCACAAAACCGCACCCTAGCTCTTTGCGTTCCCCCACGAACCCGCACCCTTGCTCTTTGCGTTCCCCCACGAACCCGCACCCTTGCTCTTTGCGTTCCCCCACCAACACGCACGGTTCCTCTTTGCGTTCCCCCACGAACCCGCACGGTTCCTCTTTGCGTTCCCCCACGAACCCGCACCCTTGCTCTTTGCGTTCCACCACGAACCCGCATCCTTGCTCTTTGCGTTCCCCCACGAACCCGCACCCTTGCTCTTTGCGATCCCCCAGGAACCCGCACCCTTGCTCTTTGCGTTCCCCCACGAACCCGCACGGTTCCTCTTTGCGTTCCCCCACGAACCCGCACCCTTGCTCTTTGCGTTCCCCCACGATCCCGCACCATTGCTCTTTGCGTTCCCCCACGAACCCGCACCCTTGCTCTTTGCGTTCCCCCTCGAACCCGCACCCTTGCTCTTTGCGTTCCCCCTCGAACCCGCACGTTTCCTCTTTGTGTTCCCCCACGAACCCGCACGGTTCCTCTTTGCGTTCCCCCAAGAACCCGCACGGTTCCTCTTTGCGTTCCCCCACGAACCCGCACGGTTCCTCTCTGCGTTCCCCCACGAACCCGCACGGTTCCTCTTTGCGTTCCCCCACGAACCCGCACCCTTGCTCTTTGCGTTCCACCACGAACCCGCACCCTTGCTCTCTGCGTTCCACCACGAACCCGCACCCTTGCTCTTTGCGTTCCCCCACGAACCCGCACGGTTCCTCTTTGTGTTCCCCCACGATCCCGCACCATTGCTCCTTGCGTTCCCCCACGAACCCGCACCCTTGCTCTTTGCGTTCCCCCTCGAACCCGCACCCTTGCTCTTTGCGTTCCCCCTCGAACCCGCACGTTTCCTCTTTGTGTTCCCCCACGATCCCGCACCCTTGCTCTTTGCATTCCCCCACGAACCCGCACCCTTGCTCTTTGCGTTCCCTCACGAACCCGCGCGGTTCCTCTTTGCGTTCCCCCACGAACCCGCACCCTTGCTCTTTGCGTTCCCCCACGAACCCGCACGTTTCCTCTTTGCGTTCCCCCAGAAAACCGCACCCTAGCTCTTTGCGTTCCCCCACGAACCCGCTCCGTTGCTCTTTGCGTTCCCCCACGAATCCGCACCCTTGCTCTTTGCGTTCCCCCACGAACCCGCACCCTTGCTCTTTGCGTTCCCCCACGAACCCGCACGGTTCCTCTTTGTGTTCCCCCACGATCCCGCACCATTGCTCTTTGCGTTCCCCCACGAACCCGCACCCTTGCTCTTTGCGTTCCCCCACGAACCCGCACCCTTGCTCTTTGCGTTCCCCCTCGAACCCGCACGTTTCCTCTTTGTGTTCCCCCACGATCCCGCACCCTTGCTCTTTGCGTTCCCCCACGAACCCGCACCCTTGCTCTTTGCGTTCCCCCTCGAACCCGCACGTTTCCTCTTTGCGTTCCCCCACAAAACTGCACCCTAGCTCTTTGCGTTCCCCCACGAACCCGCACCCTTGCTCTTTGCGTTCCCCCACGAACCCGCACCCATGCTCTTTGCGTTCCCCCACGAACCCGCACGGTTCCTCTTTGCGTTCCCCCATGAACCCGCACGGTTCCTCTTTGCATTCCCCCACGAACCCGCACCCTTGCTCTTTGCGTTCCCCCACGAACCCGCACCCTTGCTCTTTGCGTTCCCCCACGAACCCGCACCCTTGCTCTTTGCGTTCCCCCACGAACCCGCACGGTTCCTCTTTGCGTTCCCCCACGAACCGGCACGGTTCCTCTTTGCGTTCCCGCACGAACCCGCACCCTTGCTCATTGCATTCCCCCACGAACCCGCACCATTGCTCTTTGCGATCCCCCACGAACCCGCACCCTTGCTCTTTGCGTTCCCCCACGAACCCGCACCCTTGCTCTTTGCGTTCCCACACGAACCCGCACCCTTGCTCTTTGCGTTCCCCCACGAACCCGCACGGTTCCTCTTTGCGTTCCCCCACGAACCCGCACGGTTCCTCTTTGCGTTCCCCCACGAACCCGCACCCTTGCTCTTTGCGTTCCACCACGAACCCGCATCCTTGCTCGTTGCGTTCCACCACGAACCCGCACCCTTGCTCTTTGCGTTCCCCCACGAACCCGCACGGTTCCTCTTTGTGTTCCCCCACGATCCCGCACCATTGCTCTTTGCGTTCCCCCACGAACCCGCACCCTTGCTCTTTGCGTTCCCCCTCGAACCCGCACCCTTGCTCTTTGCGTTCCCCCTCGAACCCGCACGTTTCCTCTTTGTGTTCCCCCACGATCCCGCACCCTTGCTCTTTGCGTTCCCCCACGAACCCGCACCCTTGCTCTTTGCGTTCCCCCTCGAACCCGCACGGTTCCTCTTTGCGTTCCCCCACAAAACCGCACCCTAGCTCTTTGCGTTCCCCCACGAACCCGCACCCTTGCTCTTTGCGTTCCCCCACCAACCCGCACGGTTCCTCTTTGCGTTCCCCCACGAACCCGCACCCTTGCTCTTTGCGTTCCCCCACGAACCCGCACCCTTGCTCTTTGCGTTCCCCCACGAACCCGCACGGTTCCTCTTTGCGTTCCCCCACGAACCCGCACCCTTGCTCTTTGCGTTCCCCCACGAACCCGCACCCTTGCTCTTTGCGTTCCCCCACGAACCCGCACGTTTCCTCTTTGCGTTAAACCACGAACCCGCACCCTTGCTCTTTGCGTTCCTCCACGAACCTGCACGTTTCCTCTTTGCGTTCCCCCACAAAACCGCACCCTAGCTCTTTGCGTTCCCCCACGAACCCGCTCCGTTGCTTTTTGCGTTCCCCCACGAATCCGCACCCTTGCTCTTTGCGTTCCCCCACGAACCCGCACGGTTCCTCTTTGCGTTCCCCCATGATCCCGCACCCTTGCTCTTTGCGTTCCCCCACGAACCCGCACGGCTCCTCTTTGCGTTCCCCCACGAACCCGCACCCTTGCTCTTTGCGTTCCCCCACGAACCCGCACCTTTGCTCTTTGCGTTCCCCCACGAACCCGCAGCCTTGCTCTTTGCGTTCCCTTACGAACCCGCACGATTCCTCTTTGCGTTCCCCCACGAACCCGCACGGTTCCTCTTTGCGTTCCCCCACGAACCCGCACGGCTCCTCTTTGCGTTCCCCCACGAACCCGCACCCTTGCTCTTTGCGTTCCCCCATGAACCCGCACCCTTGCTCTTTGCGATCCCCCACGAACCCGCACGGTTCCTCTTTGCGTTCCCCCACGAATCCGCACCCTTGCTCTTTGCGTTCCCCCACGAACCCACACGTTTCCTCTTTGCGTTCCCCCAGAAAACCGCACCCTAGCTCTTTGCGTTCCCCCACGAACCCGCACCCTTGCTCTTTGCGTTCCCACACGAACCCGCACCCTTGCTCTTTGCGTTCCCCCACGAACCCGCACGGTTCCTCTTTGCGTTCCCCCACGAACCCGCACGGTTCCTCTTTGCGTTCCCCCACGAACCCGCACCCTTGCTCTTTGCGTTCCACCACGAACCCGCATCCTTGCTCGTTGCGTTCCACCACGAACCCGCACCCTTGCTCTTTGCGTTCCCCCACGAACCCGCACGGTTCCTCTTTGTGTTCCCCCACGATCCCGCACCATTGCTCTTTGCGTTCCCCCACGAACCCGCACCCTTGCTCTTTGCGTTCCCCCTCGAACCCGCACCCTTGCTCTTTGCGTTCCCCCTCGAACCCGCACGTTTCCTCTTTGTGTTCCCCCACGATCCCGCACCCTTGCTCTTTGCGTTCCCCCACGAACCCGCACCCTTGCTCTTTGCGTTCCCCCTCGAACCCGCACGGTTCCTCTTTGCGTTCCCCCACAAAACCGCACCCTAGCTCTTTGCGTTCCCCCACGAACCCGCACCCTTGCTCTTTGCGTTCCCCCACCAACCCGCACGGTTCCTCTTTGCGTTCCCCCACGAACCCGCACCCTTGCTCTTTGCGTTCCCCCACGAACCCGCACCCTTGCTCTTTGCGTTCCCCCACGAACCCGCACGGTTCCTCTTTGCGTTCCCCCACGAACCCGCACCCTTGCTCTTTGCGTTCCCCCACGAACCCGCACCCTTGCTCTTTGCGTTCCCCCACGAACCCGCACGTTTCCTCTTTGCGTTAAACCACGAACCCGCACCCTTGCTCTTTGCGTTCCTCCACGAACCTGCACGTTTCCTCTTTGCGTTCCCCCACAAAACCGCACCCTAGCTCTTTGCGTTCCCCCACGAACCCGCTCCGTTGCTTTTTGCGTTCCCCCACGAATCCGCACCCTTGCTCTTTGCGTTCCCCCACGAACCCGCACGGTTCCTCTTTGCGTTCCCCCATGATCCCGCACCCTTGCTCTTTGCGTTCCCCCACGAACCCGCACGGCTCCTCTTTGCGTTCCCCCACGAACCCGCACCCTTGCTCTTTGCGTTCCCCCACGAACCCGCACCTTTGCTCTTTGCGTTCCCCCACGAACCCGCAGCCTTGCTCTTTGCGTTCCCTTACGAACCCGCACGATTCCTCTTTGCGTTCCCCCACGAACCCGCACGGTTCCTCTTTGCGTTCCCCCACGAACCCGCACGGCTCCTCTTTGCGTTCCCCCACGAACCCGCACCCTTGCTCTTTGCGTTCCCCCATGAACCCGCACCCTTGCTCTTTGCGATCCCCCACGAACCCGCACGGTTCCTCTTTGCGTTCCCCCACGAATCCGCACCCTTGCTCTTTGCGTTCCCCCACGAACCCACACGTTTCCTCTTTGCGTTCCCCCAGAAAACCGCACCCTAGCTCTTTGCGTTCCCCCACGAACCCGCTCCGTTGCTCTTTGCGTTCCCCCACGAATCCGCACCCTTGCTCTTTGCGTTCCCCCACGAACCCGCACCCTTGCTCTTTGCGTTCCCCCACGATCCTGCACCCTTGCTCTTTGCGTTCCCACACGATCCCGCACCCTTGCTCTTTGCGTTCCCTCACGAACCCGCACGGTTCCTCTTTCCGTTCCCCCACGAACCCGCACAATTGCTCTTTGCGTTCCCCCACGAACCCGCACGGCTCCTCTTTGCGTTCCCCCACGAACCCGCACCCTTGCTCTTTGCGTTCCCCCACGAACCCGCACCCTTGCTCTTTGCGTTCCCACACGAACCCGCACCCTTGCTCTTTGCGTTCCCCCACGAACCCGCACGGTTCCTCTTTGCGTTCCCCCACGAACCCGCACGGTTCCTCTTTGCGTTCCCCCACGAACCCGCACGGTTCCTCTTTGCGTTCCCGCACGAACCCGCACCCTTGCTCATTGCATTCCCCCACGAACCCGCACCCTTGCTCTTTGCGATCCCCCACGAACCCGCACCCTTGCTCTTTGCGTTCCCCCACGAACCCGCACGGTTCCTCTTTGCGTTCCCCCACGAACCCGCACGGTTCCTCTTTGCGTTCCCCCACGAACCCGCACGGTTCCTCTCTGCGTTCCCCCACGAACCCGCACGGTTCCTCTTTGCGTTCCCCCACGAACCCGCACCCTTGCTCTTTGCGTTCCACCACGAACCCGCACCCTTGCTCTCTGCGTTCCACCATGAACCCGCACCCTTGCTCTTTGCGTTCCCCCACGAACCCGCACGGTTCCTCTTTGTGTTCCCCCACGATCCCGCACCATTGCTCTTTGCGTTCCCCCACGAACCCGCACCCTTGCTCTTTGCGTTCCCCCTCGAACCCGCACCCTTGCTCTTTGCGTTCCCCCTCGAACCCGCACGTTTCCTCTTTGTGTTCCCCCACGATCCCGCACCCTTGCTCTTTGCGTTCCCCCACGAACCCGCACCCTTGCTCTTTGCGTTCCCCCTCGAACCCGCACGGTTCCTCTTTGCGTTCCCCCACAAAACCGCACCCTAGCTCTTTGCGTTCCCCCACGAACCCGCACCCTTGCTCTTTGCGTTCCCCCACGAACCCGCACCCTTGCTCTTTGCGTTCCCCCACCAACCCGCACGGTTCCTCTTTGCGTTCCCCCACGAACCCGCACGGTTCCTCTTTGCGTTCCCCCACGAACCCGCACCCTTGCTCTTTGCGTTCCCCCACGAACCCGCACGGTTCCTCTTTGCGTTCCCCCACGAACCCGCACCCTTGCTCTTTGCGTTCCCCCACGAACCCGCACGGTTCCTCTTTGCGTTCCCCCACGAACCCGCACCCTTGCTCTTTGCGTTCCCCCACGAACCCGCACGGTTCCTCTTTGCGTTCCCCCATGAACCCGCACGGTTCCTCTTTGCGTTCCCCCTCGAACCCGCACGGTTCCTCTTTGCGTTCCCCCACGAACCCGCACCCTTGCTCTTTGCGTTCCCCCACGAACCCGCACGTTTCCTCTTTGCGTTCCCCCAGAAAACCGCACCCTAGCTCTTTGCGTTCCCCCACGAACCCGCTCCGTTACTCTTTGCGTTCCCCCACGAATCCGCACCCTTGCTCTTTGCGTTCCCCCACGAACCCGCACCCTTGCTCTTTGCGTTCCCCCACGATCCTGCACCCTTGCTCTTTGCGTTCCCACACGATCCCGCACCCTTGCTCTTTGCGTTCCCTCACGAACCCGCACGGTTCCTCTTTCCGTTCCCCCACGAACCCGCACAATTGCTCTTTGCGTTCCCCCACGAACCCGCACGGTTCCTCTCTGCGTTCCCCCACGAACCCGCACGGTTCCTCTTTGCGTTCCCCCACGAACCCGCACCCTTGCTCTTTGCGTTCCACCACGAACCCGCACACTTGCTCTCTGCGTTCCACCACGAACCCGCACCCTTGCTCTTTGCGTTCCCCCACGAACCCGCACGGTTCCTCTTTGTGTTCCCCCACGATCCCGCACCATTGCTCTTTGCGTTCCCCCACGAACCCGCACCCTTGCTCTTTGCGTTCCCCCTCGAACCCGCACCCTTGCTCTTTGCGTTCCCCCTCGAACCCGCACGTTTCCTCTTTGTGTTCCCCCACGATCCCGCACCCTTGCTCTTTGCGTTCCCCCACGAACCCACACGTTTCCTCTTTGCGTTCCCCCAGAAAACCGCACCCTAGCTCTTTGCGTTCCCCCACGAACCCGCACGGCTCCTCTTTGCGTTCCCCCACGAACCCGCACCCTTGCTCTTTGCGTTCCCCCACGAACCCGCACCCTTGCTCTTTGCGTTCCCACACGAACCCGCACCCTTGCTCTTTGCGTTCCCCCACGAACCCGCAAGGTTCCTCTTTGCGTTCCCCCACGAACCCGCACGGTTCCTCTTTGCGTTCCCCCACGAACCCGCACGGTTCCTCTTTGCGTTCCCGCACGAACCCGCACCCTTGCTCATTGCATTCCCCCACGAACCCGCACCCTTGCTCTTTGCGATCCCCCACGAACCCGGACCCTTGCTCTTTGCGTTCCCCCACGAACCCGCACGATTCCTCTTTGCGTTCCCCCACGAACCCGCACGGTTCCTCTTTGCGTTCCCCCACGAACCCGCACGGTTCCTCTCTGCGTTCCCCCACGAACCCGCACGGTTCCTCTTTGCGTTCCCCCACGAACCCGCACCCTTGCTCTTTGCGTTCCACCACGAACCCGCACCCTTGCTCTCTGCGTTCCACCACGAACCCGCACCCTTGCTCTTTGCGTTCCCCCACGAACCCGCACGGTTCCTCTTTGTGTTCCCCCACGATCCCGCACCATTGCTCTTTGCGTTCCCCCACGAACCCGCACCCTTGCTCTTTGCGTTCCCCCTCGAACCCGCACCCTTGCTCTTTGCGTTCCCCCTCGAACCCGCACGTTTCCTCTTTGTGTTCCCCCACGATCCCGCACCCTTGCTCTTTGCGTTCCCCCACGAACCCGCACCCTTGCTCTTTGCGTTCCCCCTCGAACCCGCACGGTTCCTCTTTGCGTTCCCCCACGAACCCGCACCCTTGCTCTTTGCGTTCCCCCACGAACCCGCACCCTTGCTCTTTGCGTTCCCCCACGAACCCGCACCCTTGCTCTTTGCGTTCCCCCACGATCCTGCACCCTTGCTCTTTGCGTTCCCACACGATCCCGCACCCTTGCTCTTTGCGTTCCCTCACGAACCCGCACGGTTCCTCTTTCCGTTCCCCCAAGAACCCGCACAATTGCTCTTTGCGTTCCCCCACGAACCCGCACGGTTCATCTTTGCGTTCCCCCACGAACCCGCACCCTTGCTCTTTGCGTTCCCCCACGAACCCGCTCCCTTGCTCTTTGCGTTCCCCCACGAACCCGCACCCTTGCTCTTTGCGTTCCCCCACGAACCCGCACGGTTCCTCTTTGCGTTCACCCACGAACCCGCACGGTTCCTCTTTGCGTTCCCGCACGAACCCGCACCCTTGCTCATTGCATTCCCCCACGAACCCGCACCCTTGCTCTTTGCGATCCCCCACGAACCCGCACCCTTGCTCTTTGCGTTCCCCCACGAACCCGCACGGTTCCTCTTTGCGTTCCCCCACGAACCCGCACGGTTCCTCTTTGCGTTCCCCCACGAACCCGCACGGTTCCTCTTTGCGTTCCCCCATGAACCCGCACGGTTCCTCTTTGCGTTCACCCACGAACCCGCACCCTTGCTCTTTGCGTTCCACCACGAACCCGCACCCTTGCTCTTTGCGTTCCACCACGAACCCGCACCCTTGCTCTTTGCGTTCCCCCACGAACCCGCACGGTTCCTCTTTGTGTTCCCCCACGATCCCGCACCATTGCTCTTTGCGTTCCCCCACGAACCCGCACCCTTGCTCTTTGCGTTCCCCCACGAACCCGCACCCTTGCTCTTTGCGTTCCCCCACGAACCCGCACCCTTGCTCTTTGTGTTCCCCCACGATCCCGCACCCTTGCTCTTTGCGTTCCCCCACGAACCCGCACCCTTGCTCTTTGCGTTCCCCCTCGAACCCGCACGTTTCCTCTTTGCGTTCCCCCACAAAACCGCACCCTAGCTCTTTGCGTTCCCCCACGAACCCGCACCCTTGCTCTTTGCGTTCCCCCACGAACCCGCACCCTTGCTCTTTGCGTTCCCCCACGAACCCGCACGGTTCCTCTTTGCGTTCCCCCACGAACCCGCACGGTTCCTCTTTGCGTTCCCCCACGAACCCGCACCCTTGCTCTTTGCGTTCCACCACGAACCCGCATCCTTGCTCTTTGCGTTCCCCCACGAACCCGCACCCTTGCTCTTTGCGATCCCCCAGGAACCCGCACCCTTGCTCTTTGCGTTCCCCCACGAACCCGCACGGTTCCTCTTTGCGTTCCCCCACGAACCCGCACCCTTGCTCTTTGCGTTCCCCCACGATCCCGCACCATTGCTCTTTGCGTTCCCCCACGAACCCGCACCCTTGCTCTTTGCGTTCCCCCTCGAACCCGCACCCTTGCTCTTTGCGTTCCCCCACGAACCCGCACCCTTGCTCTTTGCGATCCCCCACGAACCCGCACGGTTCCTCTTTGCGTTCCCCCACGAACCCGCACGGTTCCTCTTTGCGTTCCCCCACGAACCCGCACGGTTCCTCTCTGCGTTCCCCCACGAACCCGCACGGTTCCTCTCTGCGTTCCCCCACGAACCCGCACGGTTCCTCTTTGCGTTCCCCCACGAACCCGCACCCTTGCTCTTTGCGTTCCACCACGAACCCGCACCCTTGCTCTTTGCGTTCCCCCACGAACCCGCACCATTGCTCCTTGCGTTCCCCCACGAACCCGCACCCTTGCTCTTTGCGTTCCCCCTCGAACCCGCACCCTTGCTCTTTGCGTTCCCCCTCGAACCCGCACGTTTCCTCTTTGTGTTCCCCCACGATCCCGCACCCTTGCTCTTTGCGTTCCCCCACGAACCCGCACCCTTGCTCTTTGCGTTCCCCCACGAACCCGCACGGTTCCTCTTTGCGTTCCCCCACGAACCCGCACGGTTCCTCTTTGCGTTCCCCCACGAACCCGCACGGTTCCTCTTTGCGTTCCCCCATGAACCCGCACGGTTCCTCTTTGCGTTCACCCACGAACCCGCACCCTTGCTCTTTGCGTTCCACCACGAACCCGCACCCTTGCTCTTTGCGTTCCACCACGAACCCGCACCCTTGCTCTTTGCGTTCCCCCACGAACCCGCACGGTTCCTCTTTGTGTTCCCCCACGATCCCGCACCATTGCTCTTTGCGTTCCCCCACGAACCCGCACCCTTGCTCTTTGCGTTCCCCCACGAACCCGCACCCTTGCTCTTTGCGTTCCCCCTCGAACCCGCACGTTTCCTCTTTGTGTTCCCCCACGATCCCGCACCCTTGCTCTTTGCGTTCCCCCACGAACCCGCACCCTTGCTCTTTGCGTTCCCCCTCGAACCCGCACGTTTCCTCTTTGCGTTCCCCCACGAACCCGCACCCTTGCTCTTTGCGTTCCCCCACGAACCCGCACCCTTGCTCTTTGCGTTCCCCCACGAACCCGCACCCTTGCTCTTTGCGTTCCCCCACCAACACGCACGGTTCCTCTTTGCGTTCCCCCACGAACCCGCACGGTTCCTCTTTGCGTTCCCCCACGAACCCGCACCCTTGCTCTTTGCGTTCCACCACGAACCCGCATCCTTGCTCTTTGCGTTCCCCCACGAACCCGCACCCTTGCTCTTTGCGATCCCCCAGGAACCCGCACCCTTGCTCTTTGCGTTCCCCCACGAACCCGCACGGTTCCTCTTTGCGTTCCCCCACAAACCCGCACGGTTCCTCTTTGCGTTCCCCCACGAACCCGCACGGTTCCTCTTTGCGTTCCCCCACGAACCCGCACGGTTCCTCTCTGCGTTCCCCCACGAACCCGCACGGTTCCTCTTTGCGTTCCCCCACGAACCCGCACCCTTGCTCTTTGCGTTCCACCACAAACCCGCACCCTTGCTCTCTGCGTTCCACCACGAACCCGCACCCTTGCTCTTTGCGTTCCCCCACGAACCCGCACGGTTCCTCTTTGTGTTCCCCCACGAACCCGCACCATTGCTCCTTGCGTTCCCCCACGAACCCGCACCCTTGCTCTTTGCGTTCCCCCTCGAACCCGCACCCTTGCTCTTTGCGTTCCCCCTCGAACCCGCACGTTTCCTCTTTGTGTTCCCCCACGATCCCGCACCCTTGCTCTTTGCGTTCCCCCACGAACCCGCACCCTTACTCTTTGCGTTCCCCCACGAACCCGCGCGGTTCCTCTTTGCGTTCCCCCACGAACCCGCACCCTTGCTCTTTGCGTTCCCCCACGAACCCGCACGTTTCCTCTTTGCGTTCCCCCAGAAAACCGCACCCTAGCTCTTTGCGTTCCCCCACGAACCCGCTCCGTTGCTCTTTGCGTTCCCCCACGAATCCGCACCCTTGCTCTTTGCGTTCCCCCACGAACCCGCACCCTTGCTCTTTGCGTTCCCCCACGAACCCGCACGGTTCCTCTTTGTGTTCCCCCACGATCCCGCACCATTGCTCTTTGCGTTCCCCCACGAACCCGCACCCTTGCTCTTTGCGTTCCCCCTCGAACCCGCACCCTTGCTCTTTGCGTTCCCCCTCGAACCCGCACGTTTCCTCTTTGTGTTCCCCCACGATCCCGCACCCTTGCTCTTTGCGTTCCCCCACGAACCCGCACCCTTGCTCTTTGCGTTCCCCCTCGAACCCGCACGTTTCCTCTTTGCGTTCCCCCACAAAACTGCACCCTAGCTCTTTGCGTTCCCCCACGAACCCACACCCTTGCTCTTTGCGTTCCCCCACGAACCCGCACCCATGCTCTTTGCGTTCCCCCACCAACCCGCACGGTTCCTCTTTGCGTTCCCCCACGAACCCGCACCCTTGCTCTTTGCGTTCCCCCACGAACCCGCACCCTTGCTCTTTGCGTTCCCCCACGAACCCGCACCCTTGCTCTTTGCGTTCCCCCACGAACCCGCACCCTTTCTCTTTGCGTTCCCCCACCAACCCGCACGGTTCCTCTTTGCGTTCCCCCACGAACCGGCACGGTTCCTCTTTGCGTTCCCGCACGAACCCGCACCCTTGCTCATTGCATTCCCCCACGAACCCGCACCCTTGCTCTTTGCGATCCCCCACGAAGCCGCACCCTTGCTCTTTGCGTTCCCCCACGAACCCGCACGGTTCCTCTTTGCGTTCCCCCACGAACCCGCACGGTTCCTCTTTGCGTTCCCCCACGAACCCGCACGGTTCCTCTTTGCGTTCCCCCACTAACCCGCACGGTTCCTCTTTGCGTTCCCCCACGAACCCGCACCCTTGCTCTTTGCGTTCCACCACGAACCCGCATCCTTGCTCTTTGCGTTCCACCACGAACCCGCACCCTTGCTCTTTGCGTTCCCCCACGAACCCGCACGGTTCCTCTTTGTGTTCCCCCACGATCCCGCACCATTGCTCTTTGCGTTCCCCCACGAACCCGCACCCTTGCTCTTTGCGTTCCCCCTCGAACCCGCACCCTTGCTCTTTGCGTTCCCCCTCGAACCCGCACGTTTCCTTTTTGTGTTCCCCCACGATCCCGCACCCTTGCTCTTTGCGTTCCCCCACGAACCCGCACCCTTGCTCTTTGCGTTCCCCCTCGAACCCGCACGTTTCCTCTTTGCGTTCCCCCACAAAACCGCACCTTAGCTCTTTGCGTTCCCCCACGAACCCGCACCCTTGCTCTTTGCGTTCCCCCTCGAACCCGCACGTTTCCTCTTTGCGTTCCCCCACAAAACCGCACCCTAGCTCTTTGCGTTCCCCCACGAACCCGCACCCTTGCTCTTTGCGTTCCCCCACGAACCCGCAGCCTTGCTCTTTGCGTTCCCCCACGAACCCGCACGGTTCCTCTTTGCGTTCCCCCACGAACCCGCACCCTTGCTCTTTGCGTTCCCCCACGAACCCGCACCCTTGCTCTTTGCGTTCCCCCACGAACCCGCACGGTTCCTCTTTGCGTTCCCCCACGAACCCGCACCCTTGCTCTTTGCGTTCCTCCACGAACCCGCACGTTTCCTCTTTGCGTTCCCCCACAAAACCGCACCCTAGCTCTTTGCGTTCCCCCACGAACCCGCTCCGTTGCTCTTTGCGTTCCCCCACGAATCCGCACCCTTGCTCTTTGCGTTCCCCCACGAACCCGCACGGTTCCTCTTTGCGTTCCCCCATGATCCCGCACCCTTGCTCTTTGCGTTCCCCCACGAACCCGCACGGCTCCTCTTTGCGTTCCCCCACGAACCCGCACCCTTGCTCTTTGCGTTCCCCCACGAACCCGCACCTTTGCTCTTTGCGTTCCCCCACGAACCCGCAGCCTTGCTCTTTGCGTTCCCTTACGAACCCGCACGATTCCTCTTTGCGTTCCCCCACGAACCCGCACGGTTCCTCTTTGCGTTCCCCCACGAACCCGCACGGCTCCTCTTTGCGTTCCCCCACGAACCCGCACCCTTGCTCTTTGCGTTCCCCCATGAACCCGCACCCTTGCTCTTTGCGATCCCCCACGAACCCGCACGGTTCCTCTTTGCGTTCCCCCACGAATCCGCACCCTTGCTCTTTGCGTTCCCCCACGAACCCGCACCCTTGCTCTTTGCGTTCCCCCACGAACCCGCACGGTTCCTCTTTGCGTTCCCGCACGAACCCGAACCCTTGCTCTTTGCGTTCCCCCACGAACCCGCACGGTTCCTCTTTGCGTTCCCCCACGAACCCGCACCCTTGCTCTTTGCGTTCCCCCACGAACCCGCACGGTTCCTCTTTGCGTTCCCCCACGAACCCGCACCCTTGCTCTTTGCGTTCCCCCACGAACCCGCACCCTTGCTCTTTGCGTTCCCCCACGAACCCGCACCCATGCTCTTTGCGTTCCCCCACGAACCCGCACCCTTGCTCTTTGCGTTCCCCTACGAACCCGCACGGTTCCTCTTTGCGTTCCCCCACGAACCCGCACGGTTCCTCTTTGCGTTCCCCCACGAACCCGCACCCTTGCTCTTTGCGTTCCCCCACGAACCCGCACCCTTGCTCTTTGCGTTCCCCTACGAGCCAGCACCCTTTTTCTTTGCGTTCCCCCACGAACCCGCACGGTTCCTCTTTGCGTTCCCCCACGAGCCCGCACGGTTCCTCTTTGCGTTCCCCCACGAACCCGCACCCTTGCTCTTTGCGTTCCCCTACGAGCCAGCACCCTTTTTCTTTGCGTTCCCCCACGAACCCGCACGGTTCCTCTTTGCGTTCCCCCACGAGCCCGCACGGTTCCTCTTTGCGTTCCCCCACGAACCCGCACCCTTGTTCTTTGTGATCCCCCACGAACCCGCACCCTTGCTCTTTGCGTTCCCCCACAAACCCGCACCCTTGCTCTTTGCGTTCCCCCACGAACCCGCACCCTTGCTCTTTGCGTTCCCCCACGAACCCGCACGGTTCCTCTTTGCGTTCCCCCACGAACCCGCACCCTTGCTCTTTGCATTCCCCCACGAACCCGCACCCTTGCTCTTTGCGATCCCCCACGAACCCGCACCCTTGTTCTTTGCGTTCCCCCACGAAACCGCACCCTAGCTCTTTGCGTTCCCCCACGAACCCGCACCCTTGCTCTTTGCGTTCCCCCACGAACCCGCACGGTTCCTCTTTGCGTTCCCCCACGAACCCGCACCCTTGCTCTTTGCGTTCCCCCACGATCCCGCACCCTTGCTCTTTGCGTTCCCCCACGAACCCGCACCCTTGCTCTTTGCGTTCCCCCTCGAACCCGCACGTTTCCTCTTTGCGTTCCCCCACAAAACCGCACCCTAGCTCTTTGCGTTCCCCCACGAAACCGCACCCTAGCTCTTTGCGTTCCCCCACGAACCCGCACCCTTGCTCATTGCGTTCCCCCACGAACCCGCACCCTTGCTCTTTGCGTTCCCCCACGAACCCGCACCCTTGCTCTTTGCGTTCCCCCATGAACCCGCACGGTTCCTCTCTGCGTTCCCCCACGAACCCGCACCCTTGCTCTTTGCGTTCCCCTACGAACCCGCACCCTTGCTCTTTGCGTTCCCCCTCGAACCCGCACGTTTCCTCTTTGCGTTCCCCCACAAAACCGCACCCTAGCTCTTTGCGTTCCCCCAAGAAACCGCACCCTTGCTCTTTGCGTTCCCCCACGAACCCGCACCCTTGCTCTTTGCGTTCCCCCACGAACCCGCACGGTTCCTCTTTGCGTTCCCCCACGAACCCGCACGGTTCCTCTTTGCGTTCCCCCATGAACCCGCACGGTTCCTCTTTGCGTTCCCCCACGAATCCGCACCCTTGCTCTTTGCGTTCCCCTACGAACCCGCACGGTTCCTCCTTACGTTCCCCCACGAACCCGCACGGTTCCTCTTATCGTTCCCCCATGAACCCGCACCCTTGCTCTTTGCGTTCCCCCACGAACCCGCACCCTTGCTCTTTGCGTTCCCCCACGAACCCGCACCCTTGCTCTTTGCGTTCGCCCACGAACCCGCACGGTTCCTCTTTGCGTTCCCCCACGAACCCGCACGGTTCCTCTTATCGTTCCCCCATGAACCCGCACCCTTGCTCTTTGCGATCCCCCACGAATCCGCACCCTTGCTCTTTGCGTTCCCCCACGAACCCGCACGGTTCCTCTTTGCGTTCCCCCACGAACCCGCACCCTTGCTCTTTGCGTTCCCCCACGAACCCGCACGTTTCCTCTTTGCGTTCCCCCAGAAAACCGCACCCTAGCTCTTTGCGTTCCCCCACGAACCCGCTCCGTTGCTCTTTGCGTTCCCCCACGAATCCGCACCCTTGCTCTTTGCGTTCCCCCACGAACCCGCACCCTTGCTCTTTGCGTTCCCCCACGATCCTGCACCCTTGCTCTTTGCGTTCCCACACGATCCCGCACCCTTGCTCTTTGCGTTCCCTCACGAACCCGCACGGTTCCTCTTTCCGTTCCCCCACGAACCCGCACAATTGCTCTTTACGTTCCCCCACGAACCCGCACGGTTCCTCTTTGCGTTCCCCCACGAACCCGCACCCTTGCTCTTTGCGTTCCCCCACGAACCCGCACGGTTCCTCTTTGCGTTCCCCCACGAACCCGCACGGTTCCTCTTTGCGTTCCCGCACGAACCCGCACCCTTGCTCATTGCATTCCCCCACGAACCCGCACCCTTGCTCTTTGCGATCCCCCACGAACCCGCACCCTTGCTCTTTGCGTTCCCCCACGAACCCGCACGGTTCCTCTTTGTGTTCCCCCACGAACCCGTACGGTTCCTCTTTGCGTTCCCCCAAGAACCCGCACGGTTCCTCTTTGCGTTCCCCCACGAACCCGTACGGTTCCTCTTTGCGTTCCCCCACGAACCCGCACGGTTCCTCTTTGCGTTCCCCCACGAACCCGCACCCTTGCTCTTTGCGTTACCTCTCGAACCCGCACGGTTCCTCTTTGCGTTCCCCCACGAACCCGCACCCTTGCTCTTTGCGTTCCCCCACAAAACCGCACCCTAGGTCTTTGCGTTCCCCCACGAACCCGCACCCTTGCTCTTTGCGTTACCCCTCGAACCCGCACCCTTGCTCTTTGCGTTCCCCCACGAACCCGCACGTTTCCTCTTTGCGTTCCCCCACAAAACCGCACCCTAGCTCTTTGCGTTCCCCCACGAACCCGCTCCGTTGCTCTTTGCGTTCCCCCACGAATCCGCACCCTTGCTCTTTGCGTTCCCCCACGAATCCGCACCCTTGCTCTTTGCGTTCCCCCACGAACCCGCGCGGTTCCTCTTTGCGTTCCCCCACGAACCCGCACCCTTGCTCTTTGCGTTCCCCCACGAACCCGCACGTTTCCTCTTTGCGTTCCCCCAGAAAACCGCACCCTAGCTCTTTGCGTTCCCCCACGAACCCGCTCCGTTGCTCTTTGCGTTCCCCCACGAATCCGCACCCTTGCTCTTTGCGTTCCCCCACGAACCCGCACCCTTGCTCTTTGCGTTCCCCCACGAACCCGCACGGTTCCTCTTTGTGTTCCCCCACGATCCCGCACCATTGCTCTTTGCGTTCCCCCACGAACCCGCACCCTTGCTCTTTGCGTTCCCCCTCGAACCCGCACCCTTGCTCTTTGCGTTCCCCCTCGAACCCGCACGTTTCCTCTTTGTGTTCCCCCACGATCCCGCACCCTTGCTCTTTGCGTTCCCCCACGAACCCGCACCCTTGCTCTTTGCGTTCCCCCTCGAACCCGCACGTTTCCTCTTTGCGTTCCCCCACAAAACTGCACCCTAGCTCTTTGCGTTCCCCCACGAACCCGCACCCTTGCTCTTTGCGTTCCCCCACGAACCCGCACCCATGCTCTTTGCTTTCCCCCACCAACCCGCACGGTTCCTCTTTGCGTTCCCCCACGAACCCGCACCCTTGCTCTTTGCGTTCCCCCACGAACCCGCACACTTGCTCTTTGCGTTCCCCCACGAACCCGCACCCTTGCTCTTTGCGTTCCCCCACGAACCCGCACCCTTTCTCTTTGCGTTCCCCCACCAACCCGCACGGTTCCTCTTTGCGTTCCCCCACGAACCGGCACGGTTCCTCTTTGCGTTCCCGCACGAACCCGCACCCTTGCTCATTGCATTCCCCCACGAACCCGCACCCTTGCTCTTTGCGATCCCCCACGAACCCGCACCCTTGCTCTTTGCGTTCCCCCACGAACCCGCACGGTTCCTCTTTGCGTTCCCCCACGAACCCGCACGGTTCCTCTTTGCGTTCCCCCACGAACCCGCACGGTTCCTCTTTGCGTTCCCCCACGAACCCGCACGGTTCCTCTTTGCGTTCCCCCACGAACCCGCACCCTTGCTCTTTGCGTTCCACCACGAACCCGCATCCTTGCTCTTTGCGTTCCACCACGAACCCGCACCCTTGCTCTTTGCGTTCCCCCACGAACCCGCACGGTTCCTCTTTGCGTTCCCCCACGATCCCGCACCATTGCTCTTTGCGTTCCCCCACGAACCCGCACCCTTGCTCTTTGCGTTCCCCCTCGAAACCCGCACCCTTGCTCTTTGCGTTCCCCCTCGAACCCGCACGTTTCCTCTTTGTGTTCCCCCACGATCCCGCACCCTTGCTCTTTGCGTTCCCCCACGAACCCGCACCCTTGCTCTTTGCGTTCCCCCTCGAACCCGCACGTTTCCTCTTTGCGTTCCCCCACAAAACCGCACCTTAGCTCTTTGCGTTCCCCCACGAACCCGCACCCTTGCTCTTTGCGTTCCCCCTCGAACCCGCACGGTTCCTCTTTGCGTTCCCCCACAAAACCGCACCCTAGCTCTTTGCGTTCCCCCACGAACCCGCACCCTTGCTCTTTGCGTTCCCCCACGAACCCGCACCCTTGCTCTTTGCGTTCCCCCACGAACCCGCACGGTTCCTCTTTGCGTTCCCCCACGAACCCGCACCCTTGCTCTTTGCGTTCCCCCACGAACCCGCACGGTTCCTCTTTGCGTTAACCCACGAACCCGCACCCTTGCTCTTTGCGTTCCTCCACGAACCCGCACGTTTCCTCTTTGCGTTCCCCCACAAAACCGCACCCTAGCTCTTTGCGTTCCCCCACGAACCAGCTCCGTTGCTCTTTGCGTTCCCCCACGAATCCGCACCCTTGCTCTTTGCGTTCCCCCACGAACCCGCACGGTTCCTCTTTGCGTTCCCCCATGATCCCGCACCCTTGCTCTTTGCGTTCCCCCACGAACCCGCACGGCTCCTCTTTGCGTTCCCCCACGAACCCGCACCCTTGCTCTTTGCGTTCCCCCACGAACCCGCACCTTTGCTCTTTGCGTTCCCCCACGAACCCGCAGCCTTGCTCTTTGCGTTCCCTTACGAACCCGCACGATTCCTCTTTGCGTTCCCCCACGAACCCGCACGGTTCCTCTTTGCGTTCCCCCACGAACCCGCATGGTACCTCTTTGCGTTCCCACACGAACCCGCACGGCTCCTCTTTGCGTTCCCCCACGAACCCGCACCCTTGCTCTTTGCGTTCCCCCATGAACATGCACCCTTGCTCTTTGCGATCCCCCACGAACCCGCACGGTTCCTCTTTGAGTTCCCCCACGAATCCGCACCCTTGCTCTTTGCGTTCCCCCACGAACCCGCACCCTTGCTCTTTGCGTTCCCCCACGAACCCGCACGGTTCCTCTTTGCGTTCCCGCACGAACCCGAACCCTTGCTCTTTGCGTTCCCCCACGAACCCGCACGGTTCCTCTTTGCGTTCCCCCACGAACCCGCACCCTTGCTCTTTGCGTTCCCCCACGAACCCGCACGGTTCCTCTTTGCGTTCCCCCACGAACCCGCACCCTTGCTCTTTGCGTTCCCCCACGAACCCGCACCCTTGCTCTTTGCGTTCCCCCACGAACCCGCACCCTTGCTCTTTGCGTTCCCCCACGAACCCGCACCCTTGCTCTTTGCGTTCCCCTACGAACCCGCACGGTTCCTCTTTGCGTTCCCCCACGAACCCGCACGGTTCCTCTTTGCGTTCCCCCATGAACCCGCACCCTTGCTCTTTGCGTTCCCCCACGAACCCGCACCCTTGCTCTTTGCGTTCCCCTACGAGCCAGCACCCTTGTTCTTTGCGTTCCCCCTCGAACCCGCACGGTTCCTCTTTGCGTTCCCCCACGAGCCCGCACGGTTCCTCTTTGCGTTCCCCCACGAACCCGCACCCTTGTTCTTTGTGATCCCCCACGAACCCGCACCCTTGCTCTTTGCGTTCCCCCACGAACCCGCACCCTTGCTCTTTGCGTTCCCCCACGAACCCGCACGGTTCCTCTTTGCGTTTCCGCACGAACCCGCACCCTAGCTCTTTGCATTCCCCCACGAACCCGCACCCTTGCTCTTTGCGATCCCCCACGAACCCGCACCCTTGTTCTTTGCGTTCCCCCACGAAACCGCACCCTAGCTCTTTGCGTTCCCCCACGAGCCCGCACCCTTGCTCTTTGCGTTCCCCCACGAACCCGCACGGTTCCTCTTTGCGTTCCCCCACGAACCCGCACCCTTGCTCTTTGCGTTCCCCCACGATCCCGCACCCTTGCTCTTTGCGTTCCCCCACGAACCCGCACCCTTGCTCTTTGCGTTCCCCCTCGAACCCGCACGTTTCCTCTTTGCGTTCCCCCACAAAACCGCACCCTAGCTCTTTGCGTTCCCCCACGAAACCGCACCCTAGCTCTTTGCGTTCCCCCACGAACCCGCACCCTTGCTCTCTGCGTTCCCCCACGAACCCGCACCCTTGCTCTTTGCGTTCCCCTACGAACCCGCACCCTTGCTCTTTGCGTTCCCCCTCGAACCCGCACGTTTCCTCTTTGCGTTCCCCCACAAAACCGCACCCTAGCTCTTTGCGTTCCCCCAAGAAACCGCACCCTTGCTCTTTGCGTTCCCCCACGAACCCGCACCCTTGCTCTTTGCGTTCCCCCACGAACCCGCACCCTTGCTCTTTGCATTCCCCCACGAACCCTCACCCTTGCTCTTTGCGTTCCCCCACGAACCCGCACGGTTCCTCTTTGCGTTCCCCCACGAATCCGCACCCTTGCTCTTTGCGTTCCCCTACGAACCCGCACGGTTCCTCCTTACGTTCCCCCACGAACCCGCACGGTTCCTCTTTGCGTTCCCCCACGAACCCGCACGGTTCCTCTTTGCGTTCCCCCACGAACCCGCACGGTTCCTCTTTGCGTTCCTCCATGAACCCGCACCCTTGTTCTTTGCGATCCCCCACGAATCCGCACCCTTGCTCTTTGCGTTCCCCCACGAACCCGCACGGTTCCTCTTTGCGTTCCCCCACGAACCCGCACCCTTGCTCTTTGCTTTCCCCCACGAACCCGCACGTTTCCTCTTTGCGTTCCCCCAGAAAACCGCACCCTAGCTCTTTGCGTTCCCCCACGAACCCGCTCCGTTGCTCTTTGCGTTCCCCCACGAATCCGCACCCTTGCTCTTTGCGTTCCCCCACGAACCCGCACCCTTGCTCTTTGCGTTCCCCCACGATCCTGCACCCTTGCTCTTTGCGTTCCCACACGATCCCGCACCCTTGCTCTTTGCGTTCCCTCACGAACCCGCACGGTTCCTCTTTCCGTTCCCCCACGAACCCGCACAATTGCTCTTTGCGTTCCCCCACGAACCCGCACGGTTCCTCTTTGCGTTCCCCCACGAACCCGCACCCTTGCTCTTTGCGTTCCCCCACGAACCCGCACGGTTCCTCTTTGCGTTCCCCCACGAACCCGCACGGTTCCTCTTTGCGTTCCCGCACGAACCCGCACCCTTGCTCATTGCATTCCCCCACGAACCCGCACCCTTGCTCTTTGCGATCCCCCACGAACCCGCACCCTTGCTCTTTGCGTTCCCCCACGAACCCGCACGGTTCCTCTTTGTGTTCCCCCACGAACCCGTACGGTTCCTCTTTGCGTTCCCCCACGAACCCGCACGGTTCCTCTTTCCGTTCCCCCACGAACCCGTACGGTTCCTCTTTGCGTTCCCCCACGAACCCGCACGGTTCCTCTTTGCGTTCCCCCACGAACCCGCACCCTTGCTCTTTGCGTTACCCCTCGAACCCGCACGGTTCCTCTTTGCGTTCCCCCACGAACCCGCACCCTTGCTCTTTGCGTTCCCCCACAAAACCGCACCCTAGCTCTTTGCGTTCCCCCACGAACCCGCACCCTTGCTCTTTGCGTTACCCCTCGAACCCGCACGGTTCTTCTTTGCGTTCCCCCACGAACCCGCACCCTTGCTCTTTGCGTTCCCCCACGAACCCGCACGTTTCCTCTTTGCGTTCCCCCAGAAAACCGCACCCTAGCTCTTTGCGTTCCCCCACGAACCCGCTCCGTTGCTCTTTGCGTTCCCCCACGAATCCGCACCCTTGCTCTTTGCGTTCCCCCACGAAACCGCACCCTTGCTCTTTGCGTTCCCCCACGATCCTGCACCCTTGCTCTTTGCGTTCCCACACGATCCCGCACCCTTGCTCTTTGCGTTCCCTCACGAACCCGCACGGTTCCTCTTTCCGTTCCCCCACGAACCCGCACAATTGCTCTTTGCGTTCCCCCACGAACCCGCACGGTTCCTCTTTGCGTTCCCCCACGAACCCGCACCCTTGCTCTTTGCGTTCCCCCACGAACCCGCACCCTTGCTCTTTGCGTTCCCCCACGAACCCGCACCCTTGCTCTTTGCGTTCCCCCACCAACCCGCACGGTTCCTCTTTGCGTTCCCCCACGAACCCGCACGGTTCCTCTTTGCGTTCCCGCACGAACCCGCACCCTTGATCATTGCATTCCCCCACGAACCCGCACCCTTGCTCTTTGCGATCCCCCACGAACCCGCACCCTTGCTCTTTGCGTTCCCCCACGAACCCGCACGGTTCCTCTTTGCGTTCCCCCACGAACCCGCACGGTTCCTCTTTGCGTTCCCCCACGAACCCGCACGGCTCCTCTTTGCGTTCCCCCACGAACCCGCACCCTTGCTCTTTGCGTTCCACCACGAACCCGCACCCTTGCTCTCTGCGTTCCACCATGAACCCGCACCCTTGCTCTTTGCGTTCCCCCACGAACCCGCACGGTTCCTCTTTGTGTTCCCCCACGATCCCGCACCATTGCTCTTTGCGTTCCCCGACAAACCCGCACCCTTGCTCTTTGCGTTCCCCCTCGAACCCGCAACCTTGCTCTTTGCGTTCCCCCTCGAACCCGCACGTTTCCTCTTTGTGTTCCCCCACGATCCCGCACCCTTGCTCTTTGCGTTCCCCCACGAACCCGCACCCTTGCTCTTTGCGTTCCCCCTCGAACCCGCACGTTTCCTCTTTGCGTTCCCCCACAAAACCGCACCCTAGCTCTTTGCGTTCCCCCACAAACCCGCACCCTTGCTCTTTGCGTTCCCCCACGAACCCGCACCCTTGCTCTTTGCGTTCCCCCACCAACCCGCACGGTTCCTCTTTAAGTTCCCCCACGAACCCGCACGGTTCCTCTTTGCGTTCCCCCACGAACCCGCACCCTTGCTCTTTGCGTTCCCCCACGATCCCGCACGGTTCCTCTTTGCGTTCCCCCACGAACCCGCACCCTTGCTCTTTGCGTTCCCCCTCGAACCCGCACGTTTCCTCTTTGCATTCCCCCACAAAACCGCACCCTAGCTCTTTGCGTTCCCCCACGAAACCGCACCCTAGCTCTTTGCGTTCCCCCACGAACCCGCACCCTTGCTCTTTGCGTTCCCCCACGAACCCGCACCCTTGCTCTTTGCGTTCCCCCACGAACCCGCACCCTTGCTCTTTGCGTTCCCCCATGAACCCGCACAGTTCCTCTCTGCGTTCCCCCACGAACCCGCACCCTTGCTCTTTGCGTTCCCCTACGAACCCGCACCCTTGCTCTTTGCGTTCCCCCACGAAACCGCACCCTAGCTCTTTGCGTTCCCCCACGAACCCGCACCCTTGCTCTTTGCGTTCCCCCACGAACCCGCACCCTTGCTCTTTGCGTTCCCCCACGAACCCTCACCCTTGCTCTTTGCGTTCCCCCATGAACCCGCACGGTTCCTCTTTGCGTTCCCCCACGAACCCGCACCCTTGCTCTTTGCGTTCCCCTACGAACCCGCACGGTTCCTCCTTACGTTCCCCCACGAACCCGCACGGTTCCTCTTATCGTTCCCCCATGAACCCGCACCCTTGCTCTTTGCGTTCCCCCACGAACCCGCACCCTTGCTCTTTGCGTTCCCCCACGAACCCGCACCCTTGCTCTTTGCGTTCCCCCACGAACCCGCACCCTTGCTCTTTGCGTTCCCCCACGAACCCGCACGGTTCCTCTTTGCGTTCCCCCACGAACCCGCACGGTTCCTCTTTGCGTTCCCGCACGAACCCGCACGCTTGCTCATTGCATTCCCCCACGAACCCGCACCCTTGCTCTTTGCGATCCCCCACGAACCCGCACCCTTGCTCTTTGCGTTCCCCCACGAACCCGCACGGTTCCTCTTTGCGTTCCCCCACGAACCCGCACGGTTCCTCTTTGCGTTCCCCCACGAACCCGCACCCTTGCTCTTTGCGTTACCCCTCGAACCCGCACGGTTCCTCATTGCGTTCCCCCACGAACCCGCACCCTTGCTCTTTGCGTTCCCCCACGAACCCGCACGTTTCCTCTTTGCGTTCCCCCAGAAAACCGCACCCTAGCTCTTTGCGTTCCCCCACGAACCCACTCCGTTGCTCTTTGCGTTCCCCCACAAATCCGCACCCTTGCTCTTTGCGTTCCCCCACGAACCCGCACCCTTGCTCTTTGCGTTCCCCCACGATCCTGCACCCTTGCTCCTTGCGTTCCCACACGATCCCGCACCCTTGCTCTTTGCGTTCCCTCACGAACCCGCACGGATCCTCTTTCCGTTCCCCCACGAACCCGCACAATTGCTCTTTGCGTTCCCCCACGAACCCGCACGGTTCCTCATTGCGTTCCCCCACGAACCCGCACCCTTGCTCTTTGCGTTCCCCCACGAACCCGCACCCTTGCTCTTTGCGTTCCCCCACGAACCCGCACCCTTGCTCTTTGCGTTCCCCCACGAACCCGCACGGTTCCTCTTTGCGTTCCCGCACGAACCCGCACCCTTGCTCATTGCATTCCCCCACGAACCCGCACCCTTGCTCTTTGCGATCCCCCACGAACCCGCACCCTTGCTCTTTGCGTTCCCCCTCGAACCCGCACGGTTCCTCTTTGCGTTCCCCCACGAACCCGCACGGTTCCTCTTTGCGTTCCCCCACGAACCTGCACCCTTGCTCTTTGCGTTCCCCCACGAACCCGCACCCTTGCTCTTTGCGTTCCACCACGAACCCGCACCCTTGCTCTTTGCGTTCCCCCACGAACCCGCACGGTTCCTCTTTGCGTTCCCCCACGAACCCGCACCATTGCTCTTTGCGTTCCCCCACGAACCCGCACCCTTGCTCTTTGCGTTCCCCCTCGAACCCGCACCCTTGCTCTTTGCGTTCCCCCACGAACCTGCACCCTTGCTCTTTGCGTTCCCCCTCGAACCCGCACGTTTCCTCCTTGCGTTCCCCCACGAACCCGCGCGGTTCCTCTTTGCGTTCCCCCACGAACCCGCACCCTTGCTCTTTCCGTTCCCCCACTAAACCGCACCCTAGCTCTTTGCGTTCCCCCACGAACCCGCACCCTTGCTCTTTGCGTTCCCCCACGAACCCGCACGGTTCCTCTTTGCGTTCCCCCACGAATCCGCACCCTTGCTCTTTGCGTTCCCCCACGAATCCGCACGGTTCCTCTTTGCATTCCCCCACGAACCCGCACCCTTGCTCTTTGCGTTCCCCCACGAACCCGCACCCTTGCTCTTTGCGTTCTCCCACGAACCCGCTCGGTTCCTCTTTGCGTTCCCGCACGAACCCGAACCCTTGCTCTTTGCGTTCCCTTACGAACCCGCACGGTTCCTCTTTGCGTTCCCCCACGAACCCGCACCCTTGCTCTTTGCGTTCCCCCACGAACCTGCGCCCTTTCTCTTTACGTTCCCCCACGAACCCGCACCCTTGCTCTTTGCGTTCCCCCACGAACCCGCACCCTTGCTCTTTGCGTTCCCCTACGAAACAGCACGGTTCCTCTTTGCGTTCCCCCACGAACCCGCACCCTTGCTCTTTGCGTTCCCCCACGAACCCGCACGTTTCCTTTTTGCGTTCCCCTACGAACCAGCACCCTTGTTCTTTGCGTTCCCCCACGAACCCGCACGGTTCCGCTTTGCGTTCCCCCACGAACCCGCACGGTTCCTCTTTGCGTTCCCCCACGAACCCGCACGGTTCCTCTTTGCGTTCCCCCACGAACCCGCACCCTTGCTCTTTGTGATCCCCCAAGAACCCGAACCCTTGCTCTTTGCGTTCCCCCACGAAACCGCACCGTAGCTCTTTGCGTTCCCCCACGAACCCGCACCCTTGCTCTTTGCGTTCCCCCACGAAACCGCACCCTTGCTCTTTGCGTTCCCCCACGAACCCGCACCCTTGCTCTATACATTCCCCCACGAACCCGCACCCTTGCTCTTTGCGATCTCCCACGAACCCGCACCCTTGCTCTTTGCGTTCCCCCACGAACCCGCACGTTTCCTCTTTGCGTTCCCCCACAATACCGCACCCTTGCTCTTTGCGTTCCCCCACGAACCCGCTCCGTTGCTCTTTGCGTTCCCCCACGAACCCGCACGGTTCCTCTTTGCGTTCCCCCACGAACCCGCACCCTTGCTCTTTGCGTTCCCCCAAGAACCCGCACCGTTGCTCTTTGCGTTCCCCCACGAACCCGCACCCTTGCTCTTTGCGTTCCCCCACGAACCCGCACCCTTGCTCTTTGCGTTCTCCCACCAACCCGCACCCTTGCTCTTTGCGTTCCCCCACGAACCTGCACCCTTGCTCTTTGCGTTCCCCCACGAACCCGCACGGTTCCTCTTTGCGTTCCCCCACGAACCCGCACCCTTGCTCTTTGCGTTCCCCCACGAACCCGCACCCTTGCTCTTTGAGTTCCCCCACGAACCCGCACCCTTGCTCTTTGCGTTCCCCCACGAACCCGTACCCTTCCTCTTGGCGTTCCCTCACGAACCCGCACCCTTGCACTTTGCGTTCCTCCACGAACCCGCACCCTTGCTCTTTGCGTTCCCCCACCAACCCGCACGGTTCCTCTTTGCGTTCCCCCACGAACCCGCATGGTTCCTCTTTGCGTTCCCCCACGAACCCGCACCCTTGCTCTTTGCGTTCCCCCACTAAACCGCACCCTAGCTCTTTGCGTTCCCCCACGAACCCGCACCCTTGCTCTTTGCGTTCCCCCACGAACCCGCACGGTTCCTCTTTGCGTTCCCCCACGAATCCGCACCCTTGCTCTTTGCGTTCCCCCACGAACCCGCACCCTTGCTCTTTGCGTTCCCCCACGAACCCGCACCCTTGCTCTTTGCGTTCCCCCACGAACCCGCACCCTTGCTCTTTGCGTTCCCCCACGAACCCGCACGGTTCCTCTTTGCGTTCCCGCACGAACCCGAACCCTTGCTCTTTGCGTTCCCCCACGAATCCGCACGGTTCCTCTTTGCGTTTCCGCACAAACCCGCACCCTTGCTCTTTGCGTTCACCCACGAAACCGCACCGTAGCTCTTTGGGTTCCCCCACGAACCCGCACCCTTGCTCTTTGCGTTCGCCCACGAAACCGCACCCTAGCTCTTTGCGTTCCCCCACGAACCCGCACCCTTGCTCTTTGCGTTCCCCCACGAACCCGCACCCTTGCTCTATGCGTTCCCCCACGAACCCGCACCCTTGCTCTTTGCGATCTCCCACGAACCCGCACCCTTGCTCTTTGCGTTCCCCCACGAACCCGCACGTTTCCTCTTTGCGTTCCCCCACAATACCGCACCCTAGCTCTTTGCGTTCCCCCACGAACCCGCTCCGTTGCTCTTTGCGTTCCCCCACGAACCCGCACCCTTGCTCTATACATTCCCCCACGAACCCGCACCCTTGCTCTTTGCGATCTCCCACGAACCCGCACCCTTGCTCTTTGCGTTCCCCCACGAACCCGCACGTTTCCTCTTTGCGTTCCCCCACAATACCGCACCCTTGCTCTTTGCGTTCCCCCACGAACCCGCTCCGTTGCTCTTTGCGTTCCCCCACGAACCCGCACGGTTCCTCTTTGCGTTCCCCCACGAACCCGCACCCTTGCTCTTTGCGTTCCCCCAAGAACCCGCACCGTTGCTCTTTGCGTTCCCCCACGAACCCGCACCCTTGCTCTTTGCGTTCCCCCACGAACCCGCACCCTTGCTCTTTGCGTTCTCCCACCAACCCGCACCCTTGCTCTTTGCGTTCCCCCACGAACCTGCACCCTTGCTCTTTGCGTTCCCCCACGAACCCGCACGGTTCCTCTTTGCGTTCCCCCACGAACCCGCACCCTTGCTCTTTGCGTTCCCCCACGAACCCGCACCCTTGCTCTTTGAGTTCCCCCACGAACCCGCACCCTTGCTCTTTGCGTTCCCCCACGAACCCGTACCCTTCCTCTTGGCGTTCCCTCACGAACCCGCACCCTTGCACTTTGCGTTCCTCCACGAACCCGCACCCTTGCTCTTTGCGTTCCCCCACCAACCCGCACGGTTCCTCTTTGCGTTCCCCCACGAACCCGCATGGTTCCTCTTTGCGTTCCCCCACGAACCCGCACCCTTGCTCTTTGCGTTCCCCCACTAAACCGCACCCTAGCTCTTTGCGTTCCCCCACGAACCCGCACCCTTGCTCTTTGCGTTCCCCCACGAACCCGCACGGTTCCTCTTTGCGTTCCCCCACGAATCCGCACCCTTGCTCTTTGCGTTCCCCCACGAACCCGCACCCTTGCTCTTTGCGTTCCCCCACGAACCCGCACCCTTGCTCTTTGCGTTCCCCCACGAACCCGCACCCTTGCTCTTTGCGTTCCCCCACGAACCCGCACGGTTCCTCTTTGCGTTCCCGCACGAACCCGAACCCTTGCTCTTTGCGTTCCCCCACGAATCCGCACGGTTCCTCTTTGCGTTTCCGCACAAACCCGCACCCTTGCTCTTTGCGTTCACCCACGAAACCGCACCGTAGCTCTTTGGGTTCCCCCACGAACCCGCACCCTTGCTCTTTGCGTTCGCCCACGAAACCGCACCCTAGCTCTTTGCGTTCCCCCACGAACCCGCACCCTTGCTCTTTGCGTTCCCCCACGAACCCGCACCCTTGCTCTATGCGTTCCCCCACGAACCCGCACCCTTGCTCTTTGCGATCTCCCACGAACCCGCACCCTTGCTCTTTGCGTTCCCCCACGAACCCGCACGTTTCCTCTTTGCGTTCCCCCACAATACCGCACCCTAGCTCTTTGCGTTCCCCCACGAACCCGCACCCTTGCTCTTTGCGTTCCCCCACGAACCCGCACGGTTCCTCTTTGCGTTCCCCCACGAACCCTCACCCTTGCTCTTTGCGTTCCCCCAAGAACCCGCACCGTTGCTCTTTGCATTCCCCCACGAACCCGCACCCTTTCTCTTTGCGTTCCCCCACCAACCCGCACCCTTGCTCTTTGCGTTCCCCCACGAACCTGCACCCTTGCTCTTTGCGTTCCCCCACGAACCCGCACGGTTCCTCTTTGCGTTCCCCCACGAACCCGCACGGTTCCTCTTTGCGTTCCCCCACGAACCCGCACCCTTGCTCTTTGAGTTCCCCCACGAACCCGCACCCTTGCTCTTTGCGTTCCCCCACGAACCCGCACGGTTCCTCTTTGCGTTCCCCCACGAACCCGCACCCTTGCTCTTTGCGTTCCCCCCCGAACCCGCTCCGTTGCTCTTTGCGTTCCCCCACGAATCCGCACCCTTGCTCTTTGCGTTCCCCCACGAACCCGCACCCTTGCTCTTTGCGTTCCCCCACGATCCCGCACCCTTGCTCTTTGCGTTCCCCCACGATCCCGCACCCTTGCTCTTTGCGTTCCCCCACGAACCCGCACCCTTGCTCTTTGCGTTCCCCCACGAACCAGCACCCTTGCTCTTTGCGTTCCCCCACCAACCCGCACGGTTCCTCTTTGCGTTCCCCCACGAACCCGCATGGTTCCTCTTTGCGTTCCCCCACGAACCCGCACCCTTGCTCTTTGCGTTCCCCCACGAACCCGCACCCTTGCTCTTTGCGTTCCCCCACGAACCCGCACCCTTGCTCTTTGCGTTCCCCCACGAACCCGCACCCTTGCTCTTTGCGTTCCCCCACGAACCCGCACCCTTGCTCTTTGCGTTCCACCACGAACCCGCACGGTTCCTCTTTGCGTTCCCCCACGAACACGCACCCTTGCTCTTTGCGTTCCCCCACGAACCCGCACCCTTGCTCTTTGCGTTCCCCCACGAACCCGCACCCTTGCTCTTTGCGTTCCCCCGCGAACCCGCACCCTTGCTCTTTGCGTTCCACCACGAACTCACACCCTTGCTCTTTGCGTTCCCCCACGAACCCGCACCCTAGCTCTTTGCGTTCCCCCACGAACCCGCACGGCTCCTCTTTGCGTTCCCCCACGAACCCGCACCCTTGCTCTTTGCGTTCCCCCAAGAACCCGCACCCTTGCTCTTTGTGTTCTCCCACGAACCCGCACCCTTGCTCTTTGCGTTCCTCCACGAACCCGCACCCTTGCTCTTTGCGTTCCCCCACGAACCCGCACCCTTGCTCTTTGCGTTCCCCTACGAACCCGCACGGTTCCTCTTTGTGTTCCCCCACGAAACCGCACGGTTCCTCTTTGCGTTCCCCCACGAACCCGCACCCTTGCTCTTTGCGTTCCCCCACGAACCCGCACGGCTCCTCTTTGGGTTCCCCTGCGAACCCCCACGGTTCCTCTTTGCGTTCCCCCACGAACCCGCACGGTTCCTCTTTGCGTTCCCCCATGAACCCGCACCCTTGCTCTTTGCGTTCCCCCACGAACCCGCACCCTTGCTCTTTGCGTTCCCCCACGAACCCGCACCCTTGCTCTTTGCGTTCCCCCACGAACCCGCACCCTTGCTCTTTACGTTCCCCCACGAACCCGCACCCTTGCTCTTTGCGTTCCCCCACGAACCCGCACCCTTGCTCTTTGCGTTCCCCCACGAACCCGCACCCTTGCTCTTTGCGTTCCCCTACGAACCCGCACCCTTGCTCTTTGCGTTCCCCCACGAACCCGCACGGTTCCTCTTTGCGTTCCCCCACGAACCCGCACCCTTGCTCTTTGCGTTCCCCCACGAACCCGCACCCTTGCTCTTTGCGTACCCGCACGAACCCGCACCCTTGCTCTTTGCATTCCCCCACGATCCCGCACCCTTGCTCTTTGCGATCTCCCACGAACCCGCACCCTAGCTCTTTGCGTTCCCACACGAACCCGCACGGTTCCTCTTTGCGTTCCCCCACGAACCCGCACCCTTGCTCTTTGCGTTCCCCCACGAAACCGCACCCTTGCTCTTTGAGTTCCCCCACGAACCCGCACCCTTGCTCTTTGCGTTCCCCCACGAACCCGCACCCTTGCTCTTTGCGTTCCCTTACGAACCCGCTCCGTTGCTCTTTGCGTTCCTCCACGAACCCGCACCCTTCCTCTTTGCGTTCCCCCACGAACCCGCACCCTTGCTCTTTGCGTTCCCCCACGAACCCGCACGGTTCCTCTTTGCGTTCCCCCACGAACCCGCACCCTTGCTCTTTGCGTTCCCCCATGAACCCGCACCCTTGCTCTTTGCGTTCCCCTACGAACCCGCACCCTTGCTCTTTGCGTTCCCCTACGAACCCGCACGTTTCCTCTTTGCGTTCCCCCACAATACCGCACCCTAGCTCTTTGCGTTCCCCCACGAACCCGCTCCGTTGCTCTTTGCGTTCCCCCACGAACCCGCACGGTTCCTCTTTGCGTTCCCCCACGAACCCGCACCCTTGCTCTTTGCGTTCCCCCATGATCCCGCACCCTTGCTCTTTGCGTTCCCCCACGAACCCGCACCCTTGCTCTTTGCGTTCCCCCACGAACCCGCACCCTTGCTCTTTGCGTTCCCCCACCAACCCGCACCCTTGCTCTTTGCGTTCCCCCACGAACCTGCACCCTTGCTCTTTGCGTTCCCCCACGAACCCGCACGGTTCCTCTTTGCGTTCCCCCACGAACCCGCACCCTTGCTCTTTGCGTTCCCCCACGAACCCGCACCCTTGCTCTTTCCGTTCCCCCACGAACCCGCACCCTTGCTCTTTGCGTTCCCCCACGAACCCGCACCCTTGCTCTTTGCGTTCCCCCACGAACCCGCACCCTTGCTCTTTGCGTTCCCCCACGAACCCACACCCTTGCTCTTTGCGTTCCCCCACCAACCCGCACCCTTGCTCTTTGCGTTCCCCCACGAACCCGCACCCTTGCTCTTTGCGTTCCCCCACGAACTCACACCCTTGCTCTTTTTGTTCCCCCACGAACCTGCACCCTTGCTCTTTGCGTTCCCCCACGAACCCGCACGGCTCCTCTTTGCGATCCCCCACGAACCCGCACCCTTGTTCTTTGCGTTCCCCCTCGAAACCGCACCCTAGCTCTTTGCGTTCCCCCACGAACCCGCACGGTTCCTCTTTGCGTTCCCCCACGAACCCGCACCCTTGCTCTTTGCGTTCCCCCACGAACCCGCACCCTTGCTCTTTGCGTTCCCCCACGATCCCGCACCCTTGCTCTTTGCGTTCCCCCACGAACCCGCACGGTTCCTCTTTGCGTTCCCCCACGAACCCGCACGTTTCCTCTTTGCGTTCCCCCACGAACCCGCACCCTTGCTCTTTGCGTTCCCCTACGAACCCGCACGGTTCCTCCTTACGTTCCCCCACGAACCCGCACGGTTCCTCTTATCGTTCCCCCATGAACCCGCACCCTTGCTCTTTGCGTTCCCCCACGAACCCGCACCCTTGCTCTTTGCGTTCCCCCACGAACCCGCACCCTTGCTCTTTGCGTTCCCCCACGAACCCGCACCCTTGCTCTTTGCGTTCGCCCACGAACCCGCACGGTTCCTCTTTGCGTTCCCCCACGAACCCGCACGGTTCCTCTTTGCGTTCCTCCATGAACGCGCACCCTTGCTCTTTGCGATCCCCCACGAATCCGCACCCTTGCTCTTTGCGTTCCCCCACGAACCCGCACGGTTCCTCTTTGCGTTCCCCCACGAACCCGCACGGTTCCTCTTTGCGTTCCCCCACGAACCCGCACCCTTGCTCTTTGCGTTACCCCTCGAACCCGCACGGTTCCTCTTTGCGTTCCCCCACGAACCCGCACCCTTGCTCTTTGCGTTCCCCCACGAACCCGCACGTTTCCTCTTTGCGTTCCCCCAGAAAACCGCACCCTAGCTCTTTGCGTTCCCCCACGAACCCGCTCCGTTGCTCTTTGCGTTCCCCCACGAATCCGCACCCTTGCTCTTTGCGTTCCTCCACGAACCCGCACCCTTGCTCTTTGCGTTCCCCCACGAACCCGCACCCTTGCTCTTTGCGTTCCCCTACGAACCAGCACCCTTGTTCTTTGCGTTCCCCCACGAACCCGCACGGTTCCTCTTTGCGTTCCCCCACGAACCCGCACGGTTCCTCTTTGCGTTCCCCCACGAACCCGCACCCTTGTCTTTGTGATCCCCCACGAACCCGCACCCTTGCTCTTTGCGTTCCCCCACAAACCCGCACCCTTGCTCTTTGCGTTCCCCCATGAACCCGCACGGTTCCTCTCTGCGTTCCCCCACGAACCCGCACCCTTGCTCTTTGCGTTCCCCTACGAACCCGCACCCTTGCTCTTTGCGTTCCCCCTCGAACCCGCACATTTCCTCTTTGCGTTCCCCCACAAAACCGCACCCTAGCTCTTTGCGTTCCCCCACGAAACCGCACCCTAGCTCTTTGCGTTCCCCCACGAACCCGCACCCTTGCTCTTTGCGTTCCCCCACGAACCCGCACGGTTCCTCTTTGCGTTCCCCCACGAACCCGCACCCTTGCTCTTTGCGTTCCCCCATGAACCCGCACCCTTGCTCTTTGCGTTCCCCTACGAACCCGCACCCTTGCTCTTTGCGTTCCCCTACGAACCCGCACGTTTCCTCTTTGCGTTCCCCCACAATACCGCACCCTAGCTCTTTGCGTTCCCCCACGAACCCGCTCCGTTGCTCTTTGCGTTCCCCCACGAACCCGCACGGTTCCTCTTTGCGTTCCCCCACGAACCCGCACCCTTGCTCTTTGCGTTCCCCCATGATCCCGCACCCTTGCTCTTTGCGTTCCCCCACGAACCCGCACCCTTGCTCTTTGCGTTCCCCTACGAACCCGCACCCTTGCTCTTTGCGTTCCCCTACGAACCCGCACGTTTCCTCTTTGCGTTCCCCCACAATACCGCACCCTAGCTCTTTGCGTTCCCCCACGAACCCGCTCCGTTGCTCTTTGCGTTCCCCCACGAACCCGCACGGTTCCTCTTTGCGTTCCCCCACGAACCCGCACCCTTGCTCTTTGCGTTCCCCCACGAACCCGCACCCTTGCTCTTTGCGTTCCCCCACCAACCCGCACCCTTGCTCTTTGCGTTCCCCCACGAACCTGCACCCTTGCTCTTTGCGTTCCCCCACGAACCCGCACGGTTCCTCTTTGCGTTCCCCCACGAACCCGCACCCTTGCTCTTTGCGTTCCCCCACGAACCCGCACCCTTGCTCTTTCCGTTCCCCCACGAACCCGCACCCTTGCTCTTTGCGTTCCCCCACGAACCCGCACCCTTGCTCTTTGCGTTCCCCCACGAACCCGCACCCTTGCTCTTTGCGTTCCCCCACGAACCCACACCCTTGCTCTTTGCGTTCCCCCACCAACCCGCACCCTTGCTCTTTGCGTTCCCCCACGAACCCGCACCCTTGCTCTTTGCGTTCCCCCACGAACTCACACCCTTGCTCTTTGTGTTCCCCCACGAACCTGCACCCTTGCTCTTTGCGTTCCCCCACGAACCCGCACGGCTCCTCTTTGCGATCCCCCACGAACCCGCACCCTTGTTCTTTGCGTTCCCCCTCGAAACCGCACCCTAGCTCTTTGCGTTCCCCCACGAACTTGCACGCTTGCTCTTTGCGTTCCCCCACGAACCCGCACGGTTCCTCTTTGCGTTCCCCCACGAACCCGCACCCTTGCTCTTTGCGTTCCCCCATGATCCCGCACCCTTGCTCTTTGCGTTCCCCCACGAACCCGCACCCTTGCTCTTTGCGTTCCCCTACGAACCCGCACCCTTGCTCTTTGCGTTCCCCTACGAACCCGCACGTTTCCTCTTTGCGTTCCCCCACAATACCGCACCCTAGCTCTTTGCGTTCCCCCACGAACCCGCTCCGTTGCTCTTTGCGTTCCCCCACGAACCCGCACGGTTCCTCTTTGCGTTCCCCCACGAACCCGCACCCTTGCTCTTTGCGTTCCCCCACGAACCCGCACCCTTGCTCTTTGCGTTCCCCCACCAACCCGCACCCTTGCTCTTTGCGTTCCCCCACGAACCTGCACCCTTGCTCTTTGCGTTCCCCCACGAACCCGCACGGTTCCTCTTTGCGTTCCCCCACGAACCCGCACCCTTGCTCTTTGCGTTCCCCCACGAACCCGCACCCTTGCTCTTTCCGTTCCCCCACGAACCCGCACCCTTGCTCTTTGCGTTCCCCCACGAACCCGCACCCTTGCTCTTTGCGTTCCCCCACGAACCCGCACCCTTGCTCTTTGCGTTCCCCCACGAACCCACACCCTTGCTCTTTGCGTTCCCCCACCAACCCGCACCCTTGCTCTTTGCGATCCCCCACGAACCCGCACCCTTGTTCTTTGCGTTCCCCCTCGAAACCGCACCCTAGCTCTTTGCGTTCCCCCACGAACTTGCACGCTTGCTCTTTGCGTTCCCCCACGAACCCGCACGGTTCCTCTTTGCGTTCCCCCACGAACCCGCACGTTTCCTCTTTGCGTTCCCCCACGAACCCGCACCCTTGCTCTTTGCGTTCCCCTACGAACCCGCACGGTTCCTCCTTACGTTCCCCCACGAACCTGCACGGTTCCTCTTATCGTTCCCCCATGAACCCGCACCCTTGCTCTTTGCGTTCCCCCACGAACCCGCACCCTTGCTCTTTGCGTTCCCCCACGAACCCGCACCCTTGCTCTTTGCGTTCCCCCACGAACCCGCACCCTTGCTCTTTGCGTTCCCCCACGAACCCGCACCCTTGCTCTTTGCGTTCGCCCACGAACCCGCACGGTTCCTCTTTGCGTTCCCCCACGAACCCGCACGGTTCCTCTTTGCGTTCCTCCATGAACCCGCACCCTTGCTCTTTGCGATCCCCCACGAATCCGCACCCTTGCTCTTTGCGTTCCCCCACGAACCTGCACGGTTCCTCTTTGCGTTCCCCCACGAACCCGCACGGTTCCTCTTTGCGTTCCCCCACGAACCCGCACCCTTGCTCTTTGCGTTACCCCTCGAACCCGCACGGTTCCTCTTTGCGTTCCCCCACGAACCCGCACCCTTGCTCTTTGCGTTCCCCCACGAACCCGCACGTTTCCTCTTTGCGTTCCCCCAGAAAACCGCACCCTAGCTCTTTGCGTTCCCCCACGAACCCGCTCCGTTGCTCTTTGCGTTCCCCCACGAATCCGCACCCTTGCTCTTTGCGTTCCTCCACGAACCCGCACCCTTGCTCTTTGCGTTCCCCCACGAACCCGCACCCTTGCTCTTTGCGTTCCCCTACGAACCAGCACCCTTGTTCTTTGCGTTCCCCCACGAACCCGCACGGTTCCTCTTTGCGTTCCCCCACGAACCCGCACGGTTCCTCTTTGCGTTCCCCCACGAACCCGCACCCTTGTCTTTGTGATCCCCCACGAACCCGCACCCTTGCTCTTTGCGTTCCCCCACAAACCCGCACCCTTGCTCTTTGCGTTCCCCCATGAACCCGCACGGTTCCTCTCTGCGTTCCCCCACGAACCCGCACCCTTGCTCTTTGCGTTCCCCTACGAACCCGCACCCTTGCTCTTTGCGTTCCCCCTCGAACCCGCACGTTTCCTCTTTGCGTTCCCCCACAAAACCGCACCCTAGCTCTTTGCGTTCCCCCACGAAACCGCACCCTAGCTCTTTGCGTTCCCCCACGAACCCGCACCCTTGCTCTTTGCGTTCCCCCACGAACCCGCACCCTTGCTCTTTGCGTTCCCCCACGAACCCTCACCCTTGATCTTTGCGTTCCCCCATGAACCCGCACCCTTGCTCTTTGCGTTCCCCCACGAACCCGCACCCTTGCTCTTTGCGTTCCCCCTCGAACCCGCACGTTTCCTCTTTGCGTTCCCCCACAAAACCGCACCCTAGCTCTTTGCGTTCCCCCACGAAACCGCACCCTAGCTCTTTGCGTTCCCCCACGAACCCGCACCCTTGCTCTTTGCGTTCCCCCACGAACCCGCACCCTTGCTCTTTGCGTTCCCCCACGAACCCGCACCCTTGCTCTTTGCGTTCCCCCACGAACCCTCACCCTTGCTCTTTGCGTTCCCCCATGAACCCGCACCCTTGCTCTTTGCGTTCCCCCACGAACCCGCACCCTTGCTCTTTGCGTTCCCCCTCGAACCCGCAGGTTTCCTCTTTGCGTTCCCCCACAAAACCGCACCCTAGCTCTTTGCGTTCCCCCACGAAACCGCACCCTAGCTCTTTGCGTTCCCCCACGAACCCGCACCCTTGCTCTTTGCGTTCCCCCACGAACCCGCACCCTTGCTCTTTGCGTTCCCCCACGAACCCGCACCCTTGCTCTTTGCGTTCCCCCATGAACCCGCACGGTTCCTCTCTGCGTTCCCCCACGAACCCGCACCCTTGCTCTTTGCGTTCCCCTACGAACCCGCACCCTTGCTCTTTGCGTTCCCCCTCGAACCCGCACGTTTCCTCTTTGCGTTCCCCCACAAAACCGCACCCTAGCTCTTTGCGTTCCCCCACGAAACCGCACCCTAGCTCTTTGCGTTCCCCCACGAACCCGCACCCTTGCTCTTTGCGTTCCCCCACGAACCCGCACCCTTGCTCTTTGCGTTCCCCCACGAACCCTCACCCTTGCTCTTTGCGTTCCCCCATGAACCCGCACGGTTCCTCTTTGCGTTCCCCCACGAACCCGCACCCTTGCTCTTTGCGTTCCCCTACGAACCCGCACGGTTCCTCCTTACGTTCCCCCACGAACCCGCACGGTTCCTCTTATCGTTCCCCCATGAACCCGCACCCTTGCTCTTTGCGTTCCCCCACGAACCCGCACCCTTGCTCTTTGCGTTCCCCCACGAACCCGCACCCTTGCTCTTTGCGTTCCCCCACGAACCCGCACCCTTGCTCTTTGCGTTCGCCCACGAACCCGCACGGTTCCTCTTTGCGTTCCCCCACGAACCCGCACGGTTCCTCTTTGCGTTCCTCCATGAACCCGCACCCTTGCTCTTTGCGATCCCCCACGAATCCGCACCCTTGCTCTTTGCGTTCCCCCACGAACCCGCACGGTTCCTCTTTGCGTTCCCCCACGAACCCGCACGGTTCCTCTTTGCGTTCCCCTACGAACCCGCACCCTTGCTCTTTGCGTTACCCCTCGAACCCGCACGGTTCCTCTTTGCGTTCCCCCACGAACCCGCACCCTTGCTCTTTGCGTTCCCCCACGAACCCGCACGTTTCCTCTTTGCGTTCCCCCAGAAAACCGCACCCTAGCTCTTTGCGTTCCCCCACGAACCCGCTCCGTTGCTCTTTGCGTTCCCCCACGAATCCGCACCCTTGCTCTTTGCGTTCCCCCACGAACCCGCACCCTTGCTCTTTGCGTTCCCCCACGATCCTGCACCCTTGCTCTTTGCGTTCCCACACGATCCCGCACCCTTGCTCTTTGCGTTCCCTCACGAACCCGCACGATTCCTCTTTCCGTTCCCCCACGAACCCGCACAATTGCTCTTTGCGTTCCCCCACGAACCCGCACGGTTCCTCTTTGCGTTCCCCCACGAACCCGCACCCTTGCTCTTTGCGTTCCCCCACGAACCCGCACCCTTGCTCTTTGCGTTCCCCCACGAACCCGCACCCTTGCTCTTTGCGTTCCCCGACGAACCCGCACGGTTCCTCTTTGCGTTCCCCCACGAACCCGCACGGTTCCTCTTTGCGTTCCCGCACGAACCCGCACCCTTGCTCATTGCATTCCCCCACGAACCCGCACCCTTGCTCTTTGCGTTCCCCCACGAACCCGCACGGTTCCTCTTTCCGTTCCCCCACGAACCCGCACAATTGCTCTTTGCGTTCCCCCACGAACCCGCACGGTTCCTCTTTGCGTTCCCCCACGAACCCGCACCCTTGCCCTTTGCGTTCCCCCACGAACCCGCACCCTTGCTCTTTGCGTTCCCCCTCGAACCCGCACGGTTCCTCTTTGCGTTCCCCCACGAACCCGCACGGTTCCTCTTTGCGTTCCCGCACGAACCCGCACCCTTGCTCATTGCATTCCCCCACGAACCCGCACCCTTGCTCTTTGCGATCCCCCACGATCCCGCACCCTTGCTCTTTGCGTTCCCCCACGAACCCGCACGGTTCCTCTTTGCGTTCCCCCACGAACCCGCACGGTTCCTCTTTGCGTTCCCCCACGAACCCGCACGGTTCCTCTTTGCGTTCCCCCACGAACCCGCACGGTTCCTCTTTGCGTTCCCCCACGAACCCGCACCCTTGCTCTTTGCGTTCCCCCACGAACCCGCACCCTTGCTCTCTGCGTTCCACCACGAACCCGCACCCTTGCTCTTTGCGTTCCCCCACGAACTCGCACGGTTCCTCTTTGTGTTCCCCCACGATCCCGCACCCTAGCTCTTTGCGTTCCCCCACGAACCCGCACCCTTGCTCTTTGCGTTACCCCTCGAACCCGCACGGTTCTTCTTTGCGTTCCCCCACGAACCCGCACCCTTGCTCTTTGCGTTCCCCCACGAACCCGCACGTTTCCTCTTTGCGTTCCCCCAGAAAACCGCACCCTAGCTCTTTGCGTTCCCCCTCGAACCCGCACGTTTCCTCTTTGCGTTCCCCCACAAAACCGCACCCTAGCTCTTTGCGTTCCCCCACGAACCCGCACCCTTGCTCTTTGCATTCCCCCACGAACCCGCACCCTTGCTCTTTGCGTTCCCCCACCAACCCGCACGGTTCCTCTTTGCGTTCCCCCACGAACCCGCACGGTTCCTCTTTGCGTTCCCCCACGAACCCGCACCCTTGCTCTTTGCGTTCCCCCACGAACCCGCACGGTTCCTCTTTGCGTTCCCCCACGAACCCGCACCCTTGCTCTTTGCGTTCCCCCACGAACCCGCACGGTTCCTCTTTGCGTTCCCCCACGAACCCGCACCCTTGCTCTTTGCGTTCCCCCACGAACCCGCACCCTTGCTCTTTGCGTTCCCCCACGAACCCGCACCCTTGCTCTTTGCGTTCCCCCACGAACCCGCACCCTTGCTCTTTGCGTTCCCCCACGAACCCGCACCCTTGCTCTTTGCGTTCCCCCACGAACCCGCACCCTTGCTCTTTGCGTTCCCCCACGAACCCGCACCCTTGCTCTTTGCGTTCCCCCATGAACCCGCACGGTTCCTATCTGCGTTCCCCCACGAACCCGCACCCTTGCTCTTTGCGTTCCCCTACGAACCCGCACCCTTGCTCTTTGCGTTCCCCCTCGAACCCGCACGTTTCCTCTTTGCGTTCCCCCACAAAACCGCACCCTAGCTCTTTGCGTTCCCCCACGAAACCGCACCCTAGCTCTTTGCGTTCCCCCACGAACCCGCACCCTTGCTCTTTGCGTTCCCCCACGAACCCGCACCCTTGCTCTTTGCGTTCCCCCATGAACCCGCACGGTTCCTCTTTGCGTTCCCCCACGAACCCGCACCCTTGCTCTTTGCGTTCCCCCACGAACCCGCACCCTTGCTCTTTGCGTTCCCCCACGAACCCGCACCCTTGCTCTTTGCGTTCCCCCACCAACCCGCACCCTTGCTCTTTGCGTTCCCCCACGAACCTGCACCCTTGCTCTTTGCGTTCCCCCACGAACCCGCACGGTTTCTCTTTGCGTTCCCCCACGAACCCGCACCCTTGCTCTTTGCGTTCCCCCACGAACCCGCACCCTTGCTCTTTCCGTTCCCCCACGAACCCGCACCCTTGCTCTTTGCGTTCCCCCACGAACCCGCACCCTTGCTCTTTGCGTTCCCCCACGAACCCGCACCCTTGCTCTTTGCGTTCCCCCACGAACCCGCACCCTTGCTCTTTGCGTTCCCCCACGAACCCGCACCCTTGCTCTTTGCGTTCCCCCATGAACCCGCACGGTTCCTATCTGCGTTCCCCCACGAACCCGCACCCTTGCTCTTTGCGTTCCCCTACGAACCCGCTCCGTTGCTCTTTGCGTTCCCCCTCGAACCCGCACGTTTCCTCTTTGCGTTCCCCCACAAAACCGCACCCTAGCTCTTTGCGTTCCCCCACGAAACCGCACCCTAGCTCTTTGCGTTCCCCCACGAACCCGCACCCTTGCTCTTTGCGTTCCCCCACGAACCCGCACCCTTGCTCTTTGCGTTCCCCCATGAACCCGCACGGTTCCTCTTTGCGTTCCCCCACGAACCCGCACCCTTGCTCTTTGCGTTCCCCCACGAACCCGCACCCTTGCTCTTTGCGTTCCCCCACGAACCCGCACCCTTGCTCTTTGCGTTCCCCCACCAACCCGCACCCTTGCTCTTTGCGTTCCCCCACGAACCTGCACCCTTGCTCTTTGCGTTCCCCCACGAACCCGCACGGTTCCTCTTTGCGTTCCCCCACGAACCCGCACCCTTGCTCTTTCCGTTCCCCCACGAACCCGCACCCTTGCTCTTTGCGTTCCCCCACGAACCCGCACCCTTGCTCTTTGCGTTCCCCCACGAACCCGCACCCTTGCTCTTTGCGTTCCCCCACGAACCCACACCCTTGCTCTTTGCGTTCCCCCACCAACCCGCACCCTTGCTCTTTGCGTTCCCCCACGAACCCGCACCCTTGCTCTTTGCGTTCCCCCACGAACTCACACCCTTGCTCTTTGTGTTCCCCCACGAACCTGCACCCTTGCTCCTTGCGTTCCCCCACGAACCCGCACGGCTCCTCTTTGCGATCCCCCACGAACCCGCACCCTTGTTCTTTGCGTTCCCCCTCGAAACCGCACCCTAGCTCTTTGCGTTCCCCCACGAACCCGCACGCTTGCTCTTTGCGTTCCCCCACGAACCCGCACGGTTCCTCTTTGCGTTCCCCCACGAACCCGCACCCTTGCTCTTTGCGTTCCCCCACGATCCCGCACCCTTGCTCTTTGCGTTCCCCCACGAACCCGCACCCTTGCTCTTTGCGTTCCCCCACGAACCCGCACGGTTCCTCTTTGCGTTCCGCCACGAACCCGCACGGTTCCTCTTTGCGTTCCCCCACGAACCCGCACGGTTCCTCTTTGCGTTCCCCCACGAACCCGCACCCTTGCTCTTTGCGTTACCCCTCGAACCCGCACGGTTCCTCTTTGCGTTCCCCCACGAACCCGCACCCTTGCTCTTTGCGTTCCCCCATGAACCCGCACCCTAGCTCTTTGCATTCCCCCAGAAAACCGCACCCTAGCTCTTTGCGTTCCCCCACGAACCCGCTCCGTTGCTCTTTGCGTTCCCCCACGAATCCGCACCCTTGCTCTTTGCGTTCCCCCACGAACCCGCACCCTTGCTCTTTGCGTTCCCCCACGATCCTGCACCCTTGCTCTTTGCGTTCCCACACGATCCCGCACCTTGCTCTTTGCGTTCCCTCACGAACCCGCACGGTTCCTCTTTCCGTTCCCCCACGAACCCGCACAATTGCTCTTTGCGTTCCCCCACGAACCCGCACGGTTCCTCTTTGCGTTCCCCCACGAACCCGCACCCTTGCTCTTTGCGTTCCCCCACGAACCCGCACCCTTGCCCTTTGCGTTCCCCCACGAACCCGCACCCTTGCTCTTTGCGTTCCCCCTCGAACCCGCACGGTTCCTCTTTGCGTTCCCCCACGAACCCGCACGGTTCCTCTTTGCGTTCCCGCACGAACCCGCACCCTTGCTCATTGCATTCCCCCACGAACCCGCACCCTTGCTCTTTGCGATCCCCCACGATCCCGCACCCTTGCTCTTTGCGTTCCCCCACGAACCCGCACGGTTCCTCTTTGCGTTCCCCCACGAACCCGCACGGTTCCTCTTTGCGTTCCCCCACGAACCCGCACGGTTCCTCTTTGCGTTCCCCCACGAACCCGCACGGTTCCTCTTTGCGTTCCCCCACGAACCCGCACCCTTGCTCTTTGCGTTCCCCCACGAACCCGCACCCTTGCTCTCTGCGTTCCACCACGAACCCGCACCCTTGCTCTTTGCGTTCCCCCACGAACTCGCACGGTTCCTCTTTGTGTTCCCCCACGATCCCGCACCCTAGCTCTTTGCGTTCCCCCACGAACCCGCACCCTTGCTCTTTGCGTTACCCCTCGAACCCGCACGGTTCTTCTTTGCGTTCCCCCACGAACCCGCACCCTTGCTCTTTGCGTTCCCCCACGAACCCGCACGTTTCCTCTTTGCGTTCCCCCAGAAAACCGCACCCTAGCTCTTTGCGTTCCCCCTCGAACCCGCACGTTTCCTCTTTGCGTTCCCCCACAAAACCGCACCCTAGCTCTTTGCGTTCCCCCACGAACCCGCACCCTTGCTCTTTGCATTCCCCCACGAACCTGCACCCTTGCTCTTTGCGTTCCCCCACCAACCCGCACGGTTCCTCTTTGCGTTCCCCCACGAACCCGCACGGTTCCTCTTTGCGTTCCCCCACGAACCCGCACCCTTGCTCTTTGCGTTCCCCCACGAACCCGCACGGTTCCTCTTTGCGTTCCCCCACGAACCCGCACCCTTGCTCTTTGCGTTCCCCCACGAACCCGCACGGTTCCTCTTTGCGTTCCCCCACGAACCCGCACCCTTGCTCTTTGCGTTCCCCCACGATCCCACACCCTTGCTCTTTGCGTTCCCCCACGAACCCGCACCCTTGCTCTTTGCGTTCCCCCACGAACCCGCACCCTTGCTCTTTGCGTTCCCCCACGAACCCGCACCCTTGCTCTTTGCGTTCCCCCACGAACCCGCACCCTTGCTCTTTGCGTTCCCCCACGAACCCGCACCCTTGCTCTTTGCGTTCCCCCACGAACCCGCACCCTTGCTCTTTGCGTTCCCCCACGAACCCGCACCCTTGCTCTTTGCGTTCCCCCATGAACCCGCACGGTTCCTATCTGCGTTCCCCCACGAACCCGCACCCTTGCTCTTTGCGTTCCCCCACGAACCCGCACCCTTGCTCTTTGCGTTCCCCCTCGAACCCGCACGTTTCCTCTTTGCGTTCCCCCACAAAACCGCACCCTAGCTCTTTGCGTTCCCCCACGAAACCGCACCCTAGCTCTTTGCGTTCCCCCACGAACCCGCACCCTTGCTCTTTGCGTTCCCCCACGAACCCGCACCCTTGCTCTTTGCGTTCCCCCATGAACCCGCACGGTTCCTCTTTGCGTTCCCCCACGAACCCGCACCCTTGCTCTTTGCGTTCCCCCACGAACCCGCACCCTTGCTCTTTGCGTTCCCCCACGAACCCGCACCCTTGCTCTTTGCCTTCCCCCACCAACCCGCACCCTTGCTCTTTGCGTTCCCCCACGAACCTGCACCCTTGCTCTTTGCGTTCCCCCACGAACCCGCACGGTTCCTCTTTGCGTTCCCCCACGAACCCGCACCCTTGCTCTTTGCGTTCCCCCACGAACCCGCACCCTTACTCTTTCCGTTCCCCCACGAACCCGCACCCTTGCTCTTTGCGTTCCCCCACGAACCCGCACCCTTGCTCTTTGCGTTCCCCCACGAACCCGCACCCTTGCTCTTTGCGTTCCCCCACGAACCCACACCCTTGCTCTTTGCGTTCCCCCACCAACCCGCACCCTTGCTCTTTGCGTTCCCCCACGAACCCGCACCCTTGCTCTTTGCGTTCCCCCACGAACTCACACCCTTGCTCTTTGTGTTCCCTCACGAACCTGCACCCTTGCTCTTTGCGTTCCCCCACGAACCCGCACGGCTCCTCTTTGCGATCCCCCACGAACCCGCACCCTTGTTCTTTGCGTTCCCCCTCGAAACCGCACCCTAGCTCTTTGCGTTCCCCCACGAACCCGCACGCTTGCTCTTTGCGTTCCCCCACGAACCCGCACGGTTCCTCTTTGCGTTCCCCCACGAACCCGCACCCTTGCTCTTTGTGTTCCCCCACGATCCCGCACCCTTGCTCTTTGCGTTCCCCCACGAACCCGCACCCTTGCTCTTTGCGTTCCCCCTCGAACCCGCACGTTTCCTCTTTGCGTTCCCCAACGAACCCGCACCCTTGCTCTTTGCGTTCCCCTACGAACCCGCACGGTTCCTCCTTACGTTCCCCCACGAACCCGCACGGTTCCTCTTATCGTTCCCCCATGAACCCGCACCCTTGCTCTTTGCGTTCCCCCACGAACCCGCACCCTTGCTCTTTGCGTTCCCCCACCAACCCGCACCCTTGCTCTTTGCGTTCCCCCACGAACCCGCACCCTTGCTCTTTGCGTTCCCCCACGAACTCACACCCTTGCTCTTTGCGTTCCCCCACGAACCCGCACCCTTGCTCTTTGCGTTCCCCCACGAACCCGCACGTTTCCTCTTTGCGTTCCCCCAGAAAACCGCACCCTAGCTCTTTGCGTTCCCCCACGAACCCGCTCCGTTGCTCTTTGCGTTCCCCCACGAATCCGCACCCTTGCTCTTTGCGTTCCCCCACGAACCCGCACGGTTCCTCTTTGCGTTCCCCCACGAACCCGCACCCTTGCTCTTTGCGTTCCCCCACGAACCCGCACCCTTGCTCTTTGCGTTCCCCCACGAACCCGCACGGTTCCTCTTTGCGTTCCCCCACGAACCCGCACGGTTCCTCTTTGCGTTCCCCCACGAACCCGCACGGTTCCTCTTTGCGTTCCCCCACGAACCCGCACCCTTGCTCTTTGCGTTACCCCTCGAACCCGCACGGTTCCTCTTTGCGTTCCCCCACGAACCCGCACCCTTGCTCTTTGCGTTCCCCCACGAACCCACACGTTTCCTCTTTGCGTTCCCCCAGAAAACCGCACCCTAGCTCTTTGCGTTCCCCCACGAACCCGCTCCGTTGCTCTTTGCGTTCCCCCACGAATCCGCACCCTTGCTCTTCGCGTTCCCCCACGAACCCGCACCCTTGCTCTTTGCGTTCCCCCACGATCCTGCACCCTTGCTCTTTGCGTTCCCACACGATCCCGCACCCTTGCTCTTTGCGTTCCCTCACGAACCCGCACGGTTCCTCTTTCCGTTCCCCCACGAACCCGCACAATTGCTCTTTGCGTTCCCCCACGAACCCGCACGGCTCCTCTTTGCGTTCCCCCACGAACCCGCACCCTTGCTCTTTGCGTTCCCCCACGAACCCGCACCCTTGCTCTTTGCGTTCCCACACGAACCCGCACCCTTGCTCTTTGCGTTCCCCCACGAACCCGCACGGTTCCTCTTTGCGTTCCCCCACGAACCCGCACGGTTCCTCTTTGCGTTCCCCCACGAACCCGCACGGTTCCTCTTTGCGTTCCCGCACGAACCCGCACCCTTGCTCATTGCATTCCCCCACGAACCCGCACCCTTGCTCTTTGCGATCCCCCACGAACCCGCACCCTTGCTCTTTGCGTTCCCCCACGAACCCGCACGGTTCCTCTTTGCGTTCCCCCACGAACCCGCACGGTTCCTCTTTGCGTTCCCCCACGAACCCGCACGGTTCCTCTCTGCGTTCCCCCACGAACCCGCACCCTTGCTCTTTGCGTTCCCCCACGAACCCGCACCCTTGCTCTTTGCGTTCCACCACGAACCCGCACCCTTGCTCTCTGCGTTCCACCACGAACCCGCACCCTTGCTCTTTGCGTTCCCCCACGAACCCGCACGGTTCCTCTTTGTGTTCCCCCACGATCCCGCACCATTGCTCTTTGCGTTCCCCCACGAACCCGCACCCTTGCTCTTTGCGTTCCCCCTCGAACCCGCACCCTTGCTCTTTGCGTTCCCCCTCGAACCCGCACGTTTCCTCTTTGTGTTCCCCCACGATCCCGCACCCTTGCTCTTTGCGTTCCCCCACGAACCCGCACCCTTGCTCTTTGCGTTCCCCCTCGAACCCGCACGGTTCCTCTTTGCGTTCCCCCACAAAACCGCACCCTAGCTCTTTGCGTTCCCCCACGAACCCGCACCCTTGCTCTTTGCGTTCCCCCACGAACCCGCACCCTTGCTCTTTGCGTTCCCCCACCAACCCGCACGGTTCCTCTTTGCGTTCCCCCACGAACCCGCACGGTTCCTCTTTGCGTTCCCCCACGAACCCGCACCCTTGCTCTTTGCGTTCCCCCACGAACCCGCACGGTTCCTCTTTGCGTTCCCCCACGAACCCGCACCCTTGCTCTTTGCGTTCCCCCACGAACCCGCACGGTTCCTCTTTGCGTTCCCCCACGAACCCGCACCCTTGCTCTTTGCGTTCCCCCACGAACCAGCACGTTTCCTCTTTGCGTTCCCCCACAAAACCGCACCCTAGCTCTTTGCGTTCCCCCACGAAACCGCACCCTTGCTCTTTGCGTTCCCCCACGAACCTGCACGGTTTCTCTTTGCGTTCCCCCTCGAACCCGCACGTTTCCTCTTTGCGTTCCCCCACGAATCCGCACCCTAGCTCTTTGCGTTCCCCCACGAAACCGCACCCTAGCTCTTTGCGTTCCCCCACGAACCCGCACCCTTGCTCTTTGCGTTCCCCCACGAACCCGCACCCTTGCTCTTTGCGTTCCCCCACGAACCCGCACCCTTGCTCTTTGCGTTCCCCCATGAACCCGCACGGTTCCTCTCTGCGTTCCCCCACGAACCCGCACCCTTGCTCTTTGCGTTCCCCCTCGAACCCGCACGTTTCCTCTTTGCGTTCCCCCACAAAACCGCACCCTAGCTCTTTGCGTTCCCCCACGAAACCGCACCCTAGCTCTTTGCATTCCCCCACGAACCCGCACCCTTGCTCTTTGCGTTCCCCCACGAACCCGCACCCTTGCTCTTTGCGTTCCCCCACGAACCCACACCCTTGCTCTTTGCGTTCCCCCATGAACCCGCACGGTTCCTCTTTGCGTTCCCCCACGAACCCGCACCCTTGCTTTTTGCGTTCCCCTACGAACCCGCACGGTTCCTCCTTACGTTCCCCCACGAACCCGCACGGTTCCTCTTATCGTTCCCCCATGAACCCGCACCCTTGCTCTTTGCGTTCCCCCACGAACCCGCACCCTTGCTCTTTGCGTTCCCCCACGAACCCGCACCCTTGCTCTTTGCGTTCCCCCACGAACCCGCACCCTTGCTCTTTGCGTTCGCCCACGAACCCGCACGGTTCCTCTTTGCGTTCCCCCACGAACCCGCACGGTTCCTCTTTGCGTTCCTCCACGAAACCGCACCCTTGCTCTTTGCGATCCCCCACGAATCCGCACCCTTGCTCTTTGCGTTCCCCCACGAACCCGCACGGTTCCTCTTTGCGTTCCCCCACGAACCGGCACGGTTCCTCTTTGCGTTCCCCCACGAACCCGCACCCTTGCTCTTTGCGTTACCCCTCGAACCCGAACGGTTCCTCTTTGCGTTCCCCCACGAACCCGCACCCTTGCTCTTTGCGTTCCCCCACGAACCCGCACGTTTCCTCTTTGCGTTCCCCCAGAAAACCGCACCCTAGCTCTTTGCGTTCCCCCACGAACCCGCTCCGTTGCTCTTTGCGTTCCCCCACGAATCCGCACCCTTGCTCTTTGCGTTCCCCCACGAACCCGCACCCTTGCTCTTTGCGTTCCCCCACGGACCCGCACGATTCCTCTTTGCGTTCCCCCACGAACCCGCACCCTTGCTCTTTGCGTTCCCCCATGAACCCGCACGGTTCCTCTTTGCGTTCCCCCACGAACCCGCACCCTTGCTCTTTGCGTTCCCCCACGAACCCGCACCCTTGCTCTTTGCGTTCCCCCACGAACCCGCACCCTTGCTCTTTGCGTTCCCCCACCAACCCGCACCCTTGCTCTTTGCGTTCCCCCACGAACCTGCACCCTTGCTCTTTGCGTTCCCCCACGAACCCGCACGGTTCCTCTTTGCGTTCCCCCACGAACCCGCACCCTTGCTCTTTGCGTTCCCCCACGAACCCGCACCCTTGCTCTTTCCGTTCCCCCACGAACCCGCACCCTTGCTCTTTGCGTTCCCCCACGAACCCGCACCCTTGCTCTTTGCGTTCCCCCACGAACCCGCACCCTTGCTCTTTGCGTTCCCCCACGAACCCACACCCTTGCTCTTTGCGTTCCCCCACCAACCCGCACCCTTGCTCTTTGCGTTCCCCCACGAACCCGCACCCTTGCTCTTTGCGTTCCCCCACGAACTCACACCCTTGCTCTTTGTGTTCCCCCACGAACCTGCACCCTTGCTCTTTGCGTTCCCCCACGAACCCGCACGGCTCCTCTTTGCGATCCCCCACGAACCCGCACCCTTGTTCTTTGCGTTCCCCCTCGAAACCGCACCCTAGCTCTTTGCGTTCCCCCACGAACCCGCACGCTTGCTCTTTGCGTTCCCCCACGAACCCGCACGGTTCCTCTTTGCGTTCCCCCACGAACCCGCACCCTTGCTCTTTGCGTTCCCCCACGATCCCGCACCCTTGCTCTTTGCGTTCCCCCACGAACCCGCACCCTTGCTCTTTGCGATCCCCCACGAACCCGCACCCTTGCTCTTTGCGTTCCCCCACGAACCCGCACGGTTCCTCTTTGCGTTCCGCCACGAACCCGCACGGTTCCTCTTTGCGTTCCCCCACGAACCCGCACGGTTCCTCTTTGCGTTCCCCCACGAACCCGCACCCTTGCTCTTTGCGTTACCCCTCGAACCCGCACGGTTCCTCTTTGCGTTCCCCCACGAACCCGCACCCTTGCTCTTTGCGTTCCCCCATGAACCCGCACCCTAGCTCTTTGCATTCCCCCAGAAAACCGCACCCTAGCTCTTTGCGTTCCCCCACGAACCCGCTCCGTTGCTCTTTGCGTTCCCCCACGAATCCGCACCCTTGCTCTTTGCGTTCCCCCACGAACCCGCACCCTTGCTCTTTGCGTTCCCCCACGATCCTGCACCCTTGCTCTTTGCGTTCCCACACGATCCCGCACCTTGCTCTTTGCGTTCCCTCACGAACCCGCACGGTTCCTCTTTCCGTTCCCCCACGAACCCGCACTATTGCTCTTTGCGTTCCCCCACGAACCCGCACGGTTCCTCTTTGCGTTCCCCCACGAACCCGCACCCTTTCTCTTTGCGTTCCCCCACGAACCCGCACCCTTGCCCTTTGCGTTCCCCCACGAACCCGCACCCTTGCTCTTTGCGTTCCCCCTCGAACCCGCACGGTTCCTCTTTGCGTTCCCCCACGAACCCGCACGGTTCCTCTTTGCGTTCCCGCACGAACCCGCACCCCTTGCTCATTGCATTCCCCCACGAACCCGCACCCTTGCTCTTTGCGATCCCCCACGAACCCGCACCCTTGCTCTTTGCGTTCCCCACGAACCCGCACGGTTCCTCTTTGCGTTCCCCCACGAACCCGCACGGTTCCTCTTTGCGTTCCCCCACGAACCCGCACGGTTCCTCTTTGCGTTCCCCCACGAACCCGCACGGTTCCTCTTTGCGTTCCCCCACGAACCCGCACCCTTGCTCTTTGCGTTCCCCCACGAACCCGCACCCTTGCTCTCTGCGTTCCACCACGAACCCGCACCCTTGCTCTTTGCATTCCCCCACGAACTCGCACGGTTCCTCTTTGTGTTCCCCCACGATCCCGCACCCTAGCTCTTTGCGTTCCCCCACGAACCCGCACCCTTGCTCTTTGCGTTACCCCTCGAACCCGCACGGTTCTTCTTTGCGTTCCCCCACGAACCCGCACCCTTGCTCTTTGCGTTCCCCCACGAACCCGCACGTTTCCTCTTTGCGTTCCCCCAGAAAACCGCACCCTAGCTCTTTGCGTTCCCCCTCGAACCCGCACGTTTCCTCTTTGCGTTCCCCCACAAAACCGCACCCTAGCTCTTTGCGTTCCCCCACGAACCCGCACCCTTGCTCTTTGCATTCCCCCACGAACCCGCACCCTTGCTCTTTGCGTTCCCCCACCAACCCGCACGGTTCCTCTTTGCGTTCCCCCACGAACCCGCACGGTTCCTCTTTGCGTTCCCCCACGAACCCGCACCCTTGCTCTTTGCGTTCCCCCACGAACCCGCACGGTTCCTCTTTGCGTTCCCCCACGAACCCGCACCCTTGCTCTTTGCGTTCCCCCACGAACCCGCACGGTTCCTCTTTGCGTTCCCCCACGAACCCGCACCCTTGCTCTTTGCGTTCCCCCACGATCCCGCACCCTTGCTCTTTGCGTTCCCCCACGAACCCGCACCCTTGCTCTTTGCGTTCCCCCACGAACCCGCACCCTTGCTCTTTGCGTTCCCCCACGAACCCGCACCCTTGCTCTTTGCGTTCCCCCACGAACCCGCACCCTTGCTCTTTGCGTTCCCCCACGAACCCGCACCCTTGCTCTTTGCGTTCCCCCACGAACCCGCACCCTTGCTCTTTGCGTTCCCCCACGAACCCGCACCCTTGCTCTTTGCGTTCCCCCATGAACCCGCACGGTTCCTATCTGCGTTCCCCCACGAACCCGCACCCTTGCTCTTTGCGTTCCCCCACGAACCCGCACCCTTGCTCTTTGCGTTCCCCCTCGAACCCGCACGTTTCCTCTTTGCGTTCCCCCACAAAACCGCACCCTAGCTCTTTGCGTTCCCCCACGAAACCGCACCCTAGCTCTTTGCGTTCCCCCACGAACCCGCACCCTTGCTCTTTGCGTTCCCCCACGAACCCGCACCCTTGCTCTTTGCGTTCCCCCATGAACCCGCACGGTTCCTCTTTGCGTTCCCCCACGAACCCGCACCCTTGCTCTTTGCGTTCCCCCACGAACCCGCACCCTTGCTCTTTGCGTTCCCCCACGAACCCGCACCCTTGCTCTTTGCGTTCCCCCACCAACCCGCACCCTTGCTCTTTGCGTTCCCCCACGAACCTGCACCCTTGCTCTTTGCGTTCCCCCACGAACCCGCACCCTTGCTCTTTGCGTTCCCCCACCAACCCGCACCCTTGCTCTTTGCGTTCCCCCACGAACCCGCACCCTTGCTCTTTCCGTTCCCCCACGAACCCGCACCCTTGCTCTTTGCGTTCCCCCACGAACCCGCACCCTTGCTCTTTGCGTTCCCCCACGAACCCGCACCCTTGCTCTTTGCGTTCCCCCACGAACCCACACCCTTGCTCTTTGCGTTCCCCCACCAACCCGCACCCTTGCTCTTTGCGTTCCCCCACGAACCAGCACCCTTGCTCTTTGCGTTCCCCCACGAACTCACACCCTTGCTCTTTGTGTTCCCCCACGAACCTGCACCCTTGCTCTTTGCGTTCCCCCACGAACCCGCACGGCTCCTCTTTGCGATCCCCCACGAACCCGCACCCTTGTTCTTTACGTTCCCCCTCGAAACCGCACCCTAGCTCTTTGCGTTCCCCCACGAACCCGCACGCTTGCTCTTTGCGTTCCCCCACGAACCCGCACGGTTCCTCTTTGCGTTCCCCCACGAACCCGCACCCTTGCTCTTTGCGTTCCCCGACGATCCCGCACCCTTGCTCTTTGCGTTCCCCCACGAACCCGCACCCTTGCTCTTTGCGTTCCCCCTCGAACCCGCACGTTTCCTCTTTGCGTTCCCCAACGAACCCGCACCCTTGCTCTTTGCGTTCCCCTACGAACCCGCACGGCTCCTCCTTACGTTCCCCCACGAACCCGCACGGTTCCTCTTATCGTTCCCCCATGAACCCGCACCCTTGCTCTTTGCGTTCCCCCACGAACCCGCACCCTTGCTCTTTGCGTTCCCCCACCAACCCGCACCCTTGCTCTTTGCGTTCCCCCACGAACCCGCACCCTTGCTCTTTGCGTTCCCCCACGAACTCACACCCTTGCTCTTTGCGTTCCCCCACGAACCCGCACCCTTGCTCTTTGCGTTCCCCCACGAACCCGCACATTTCCTCTTTGCGTTCCCCCAGAAAACCGCACCCTAGCTCTTTGCGTTCCCCCACGAACCCGCTCCGTTGCTCTTTGCGTTCCCCCACGAATCCGCACCCTTGCTCTTTGCGTTCCCCCACGAACCCGCACGGTTCCTCTTTGCGTTCCCCCACGAACCCGCACCCTTGCTCTTTGCGTTCCCCCACGAACCCGCACCCTTGCTCTTTGCGTTCCCCCACGAACCCGCACGGTTCCTCTTTGCGTTCCCCCACGAACCCGCACGGTTCCTCTTTGCGTTCCCCCACGAACCCGCACGGTTCCTCTTTGCGTTCCCCCACGAACCCGCACCCTTGCTCTTTGCGTTACCCCTCGAACCCGCACGGTTCCTCTTTGCGTTCCCCCACGAACCCGCACCCTTGCTCTTTGCGTTCCCCCACGAACCCACACGTTTCCTCTTTGCGTTCCCCCAGAAAACCGCACCCTAGCTCTTTGCGTTCCCCCACGAACCCGCTCCGTTGCTCTTTGCGTTCCCCCACGAATCCGCACCCTTGCTCTTTGCGTTCCCCCACGAACCCGCACCCTTGCTCTTTGCGTTCCCCCACGATCCTGCACCCTTGCTCTTTGCGTTCCCACACGATCCCGCACCCTTGCTCTTTGCGTTCCCTCACGAACCCGCACGGTTCCTCTTTCCGTTCCCCCACGAACCCGCACAATTGCTCTTTGCGTTCCCCCACGAACCCGCACGGCTCCTCTTTGCGTTCCCCCACGAACCCGCACCCTTGCTCTTTGCGTTCCCCCACGAACCCGCACCCTTGCTCTTTGCGTTCCCACACGAACCCGCACCCTTGCTCTTTGCGTTCCCCCACGAACCCGCACGGTTCCTCTTTGCGTTCCCCCACGAACCCGCACGGTTCCTCTTTGCGTTCCCCCACGAACCCGCACGGTTCCTCTTTGCGTTCCCGCACGAACCCGCACCCTTGCTCATTGCATTCCCCCACGAACCCGCACCCTTGCTCTTTGCGATCCCCCACGAACCCGCACCCTTGCTCTTTGCGTTCCCCCACGAACCCGCACGGTTCCTCTTTGCGTTCCCCCACGAACCCGCACGGTTCCTCTTTGCGTTCCCCCACGAACCCGCACGGTTCCTCTCTGCGTTCCCCCACGAACCCGCACCCTTGCTCTTTGCGTTCCCCCACGAACCCTCACCCTTGCTCTTTGCGTTCCACCACGAACCCGCACCCTTGCTCTCTGCGTTCCACCACGAACCCGCACCCTTGCTCTTTGCGTTCCCCCACGAACCCGCACGGTTCCTCTTTGTGTTCCCCCACGATCCCGCACCATTGCTCTTTGCGTTCCCCCACGAACCCGCACCCTTGCTCTTTGCGTTCCCCCTCGAACCCGCACCCTTGCTCTTTGCGTTCCCCCTCGAACCCGCACGTTTCCTCTTTGTGTTCCCCCACGATCCCGCACCCTTGCTCTTTGCGTTCCCCCACGAACCCGCACCCTTACTCTTTGCGTTCCCCCTCGAACCCGCACGGTTCCTCTTTGCGTTCCCCCACAAAACCGCACCCTAGCTCTTTGCGTTCCCCCACGAACCCGCACCCTTGCTCTTTGCGTTCCCCCACGAACCCGCACCCTTGCTCTTTGCGTTCCCCCACGAACCCGCACCCTTGCTCTTTGCGTTCCCCCACCAACCCGCACGGTTCCTCTTTGCGTTCCCCCACGAACCCGCACGGTTCCTCTTTGCGTTCCCCCACGAACCCGCACCCTTGCTCTTTGCGTTCCCCCACGAACCCGCACGGTTCCTCTTTGCGTTCCCCCACGAACCCGCACCCTTGCTCTTTGCGTTCCCCCACGAACCAGCACGTTTCCTCTTTGCGTTCCCCCACAAAACCGCACCCTAGCTCTTTGCGTTCCCCCACGAAACCGCACCCTTGCTCTTTGCGTTCCCCCACGAACCTGCACGGTTTCTCTTTGCATTCCCCCTGGAACCCGCACGTTTCCTCTTTGCGTTCCCCCACGAATCCGCACCCTAGCTCTTTGCGTTCCCCCACGAAACCGCACCCTAGCTCTTTGCGTTCCCCCACGATCCCGCACCCTTGCTCTTTGCGTTCCCCCACGAACCCGCACCCTTGCTCTTTGCGTTCCCCCACGAACCCGCACCCTTGCTCTTTGCGTTCCCCCATGAACCCGCACGGTTCCTCTCTGCGTTCCCCCACGAACCCGCACCCTTGCTCTTTGCGTTCCCCTACGAACCCGCACCCTTGCTCTTTGCGTTCCCCCTCGAACCCGCACGTTTCCTCTTTGCGTTCCCCCACAAAACCGCACCCTAGCTCTTTGCGTTCCCCCACGAAACCGCACCCTAGCTCTTTGCGTTCCCCCACGAACCCGCACCCTTGCTCTTTGCGTTCCCCCACGAACCCGCACCCTTGCTCTTTGCGTTCCCCCACGAACCCACACCCTTGCTCTTTGCGTTCCCCCATGAACCCGCACGGTTCCTCTTTGCGTTCCCCCACGAACCCGCACCCTTGCTCTTTGCGTTCCCCTACGAACCCGCACGGTTCCTCCTTACGTTCCCCCACGAACCCGCACGGTTCCTCTTATCGTTCCCCCATGAACCCGCACCCTTGCTCTTTGCGTTCCCCCACGAACCCGCACCCTTGCTCTTTGCGTTCCCCCACGAACCCGCACCCTTGCTCTTTGCGTTCCCCCACGAACCCGCACCCTTGCTCTTTGCGTTCGCCCACGAACCCGCACGGTTCCTCTTTGCTTTCCCCCACGAACCCGCACGGTTCCTCTTTGCGTTCCTCCATGAAACCGCACCCTTGCTCTTTGCGATCCCCCACGAATCCGCACCCTTGCTCTTTGCGTTCCCCCACGAACCCGCACGGTTCCTCTTTGCGTTCCCCCACGAACCCGCACGGTTCCTCTTTGCGTTCCCCCACGAACCCGCACCCTTGCTCTTTGCGTTACCCCTCGAACCCGAACGGTTCCTCTTTGCGTTCCCCCACGAACCCGCACCCTTGCTCTTTGCGTTCCCCCACGAACCCGCACGTTTCCTCTTTGCGTTCCCCCAGAAAACCGCACCCTAGCTCTTTGCGTTCCCCCACGAACCCGCTCCGTTGCTCTTTGCGTTCCCCCACGAATCCGCACCATTGCTCTTTGCGTTCCCCCACGAACCCGCACCCTTGCTCTTTGCGTTCCCCCACGGACCCGCACGATTCCTCTTTGCGTTCCCCCACGAACCCGCACCCTTGCTCTTTGCGTTCCCCCACGAACCCGCACCCTTGCTCTTTGCGTTCCCCCACGAACCCGCACCCTTGCTCTTTGCGTTCCCCCACGAACCCGCACCCTTGCTCTTTGCGTTCCCCCACGAACCCGCACCCTTGCTCTTTGCGTTCCCCCACGAACCCGCACCCTTGCTCTTTGCGTTCCCCCACGAACCCGCACCCTTGCTCTTTGCGTTCCCCCACGAACCCGCACGGTTCCTCTTTGCGTTCCCCCACGAACCCGCACGGTTCCTCTTTGCGTTCCCCCACGAACCCGCACCCTTGCTCTTTGCGTTACCCCTCGAACCCGCACGGTTCCTCTTTGCGTTCCCCCACGAACCCGCACCCTTGCTCTTTGCGTTCCCCCACGAACCCACACGTTTCCTCTTTGCGTTCCCCCAGAAAACCGCACCCTAGCTCTTTGCGTTCCCCCACGAACCCGCTCCGTTGCTCTTTGCGTTCCCCCACGAATCCGCACCCTTGCTCTTTGCGTTCCCCCACGAACCCGCACCCTTGCTCTTTGCGTTCCCCCACGATCCTGCACCCTTGCTCTTTGCGTTCCCACACGATCCCGCACCCTTGCTCCTTGCGTTCCCTCACGAACCCGCACGGTTCCTCTTTCCGTTCCCCCACGAACCCGCACAATTGCTCTTTGCGTTCCCCCACGAACCCGCACGGCTCCTCTTTGCGTTCCCCCACGAACCCGCACCCTTGCTCTTTGCGTTCCCCCACGAACCCGCACCCTTGCTCTTTGCGTTCCCACACGAACCCGCACCCTTGCTCTTTGCGTTCCCCCACGAACCCGCACGGTTCCTCTTTGCGTTCCCCCACGAACCCGCACGGTTCCTCTTTGCGTTCCCCCACGAACCCTCACGGATCCTCTTTGCGTTCCCGCACGAACCCGCACCCTTGCTCATTGCATTCCCCCACGAACCCGCACCCTTGCTCTTTGCGATCCCCCACGAACCCGCACCCTTGCTCTTTGCGTTCCCCCACGAACCCGCACGGTTCCTCTTTGCGTTCCCCCACGAACCCGCACGGTTCCTCTTTGCGTTCCCGCACGAACCCGCACCCTTGCTCATTGCATTCCCCCACGAACCCGCACCCTTGCTTTTGCGTTCCCCCACGAACCCGCACCCTTGCTCTTTGCGTTCCCCCACGAACCCGCACGGTTCCTCTTTGCGTTCCCCCACGAACCCGCACGGTTCCTCTTTGCGTTCCCCCACGAACCCGCACGGTTCCTCTTTGCGTTCCCCCATGAACCCGCACGGTTCCTCTTTGCGTTCACCCACGAACCCGCACCCTTGCTCTTTGCGTTCCACCACGAACCCGCACCCTTGCTCTTTGCGTTCCCCCACGAACCCGCACAGTTCCTCTTTGTGTTCCCCCACGATCCCGCACCATTGCTCTTTGCGTTCCCCCACGAACCCGCACCCTTGCTCTTTGCGTTCCCCCACGAACCCGCACCCTTGCTCTTTGCGTTCCCCCTCGAACCCGCACGTTTCCTCTTTGTGTTCCCCCACGATCCCGCACCCTTGCTCTTTGCGTTCCCCCACGAACCCGCACCCTTGCTCTTTGCGTTCCCCCTCGAACCCGCACGTTTCCTCTTTGCGTTCCCCCACAAAACCGCACCCTAGCTCTTTGCGTTCCCCCACGAACCCGCACCCTTGCTCTTTGCGTTCCCCCACGAACCCGCACCCTTGCTCTTTGCGTTCCCCACCAACCCGCACGGTTCCTCTTTGCGTTCCGCCACGAACCCGCACGGTTCCTCTTTGCGTTCCCCCACGAACCCGCACCCTTGCTCTTTGCGTTCCACCACGAACCCGCATCCTTGCTCTTTGCGTTCCCCCACGAACCCGCACCCTTGCTCTTTGCGATCCCCCAGGAACCCGCACCCTTGCTCTTTGCGTTCCCCCACGAACCCGCACGGTTCCTCTTTGCGTTCCCCCACGAACCCGCACCCTTGCTCTTTGCGTTCCCCCACGATCCCGCACCATTGCTCTTTGCGTTCCCCCACGAACCCGCACCCTTGCTCTTTGCGTTCCCCCTCGAACCCGCACCCTTGCTCTTTGCGTTCCCCCTCGAACCCGCACGTTTCCTCTTTGTGTTCCCCCACGAACCCGCACGGTTCCTCTTTGCGTTCCCCCACGAACCCGCACGGTTCCTCTTTGCGTTCCCCCACGAACCCGCACGGTTCCTCTCTGCGTTCCCCCACGAACCCGCACGGTTCCTCTTTGCGTTCCCCCACGAACCCGCACCCTTGCTCTTTGCGTTCCACCACGAACCCGCACCCTTGCTCTCTGCGTTCCACCACGAACCCGCACCCTTGCTCATTGCGTTCCCCCACGAACCCGCACGGTTCCTCTTTGTGTTCCCCCACGATCCCGCACCATTGCTCCTTGCGTTCCCCCACGAACCCGCACCCTTGCTCTTTGCGTTCCCCCTCGAACCCGCACCCTTGCTCTTTGCGTTCCCCCTCGAACCCGCACGTTTCCTCTTTGTGTTCCCCCACGATCCCGCACCCTTGCTCTTTCCGTTCCCCCACGAACCCGCAGCCTTGCTCTTTGCGTTCCCCCTCGAACCCGCACGGTTCCTCTTTGCGTTCCCCCACAAAACCGCACCCTAGCTCTTTGCGTTCCCCCACGAACCCGCACGGTTCCTCTTTGCGTTCCCCCACGAACCCGCACGGTTCCTCTTTGCGTTCCCCCACGAACCCGCACCCTTGCTCTTTGCGTTCCCCCACCAACCCGCACGGTTCCTCTTTGCGTTCCCCCACGAACCCGCACGGTTCCTCTTTGCGTTCCCCCACGAACCCGCACCCTTGCTCTTTGCGTTCCCCCACGAACCCGCACCCTTGCTCTTTGCGTTCCCCCACCAACCCGCACGGTTCCTCTTTGCGTTCCCCCACGAACCCGCACGGTTCCTCTTTGCGTTCCCCCACGAACCCGCACCCTTGCTCTTTGCGTTCCCCCACGAACCCGCACGTTTCCTCTTTGCGTTCCCCCACAAAACCGCACCCTAGCTCTTTGCGTTCCCCCACGAACCCGCTCTGTTGCTCTTTGCGTTCCCCCACGAATCCGCACCCTTGCTCTTTGCGTTCCCCCACGAATCCACACTCTTGCTCTTTGCGTTCCCCCACGAACCCGCGCGGTTCCTCTTTGCGTTCCCCCACGAACCCGCACCCTTGCTCTTTGCGTTCCCACACGAACCCGCACGTTTCCTCTTTGCGTTCCCCCAGAAAACCGCACCCTAGCTCTTTGCGTTCCCCCACGAACCCGCTCCGTTGCTCTTTGCGTTCCCCCACGAATCCGCACCCTTGCTCTTTGCGTTCCCCCACGAACCCGCACCCTTGCTCTTTGCGTTCCCCCACGAACCCGCACGGTTCCTCTTTGTGTTCCCCCACGATCCCGCACCATTGCTCTTTGCGTTCCCCCACGAACCCGCACCCTTGCTCTTTGCGTTCCCCCTCGAACCCGCACCCTTGCTCTTTGCGTTCCCCCTCGAACCCGCACGTTTCCTCTTTGTGTTCCCCCACGATCCCGCACCCTTGCTCTTTGCGTTCCCCCACGAACCCGCACCCTTGCTCTTTGCGTTCCCCCTCGAACCCGCACGTTTCCTCTTTGCGTTCCCCCAGAAAACCGCACCCTAGCTCTTTTCGTTCCCCCACGAACCCGCTCCGTTGCTCTTTGCGTTCCCCCACGAATCCGCACCCTTGCTCTTTGCGTTCCCCCACGAACCCGCACCCTTGCTCTTTGCGTTCCCCCACGGACCCGCACGATTCCTCTTTGCGTTCCCCCACGAACCCGCACCCTTGCTCTTTGCGTTCCCCCACGAACCCGCACCCTTGCTCTTTGCGTTCCCCCACGAACCCGCACCCTTGCTCTTTGCGTTCCCCCACGAACCCGCACCCTTGCTCTTTGCGTTCCCCCACGAACCCGCACCCTTGCTCTTTGCGTTCCCCCACGAACCCGCACCCTTGCTCTTTGCGTTCCCCCACGAACCCGCACCCTTGCTCTTTGCGTTCCCCCACGAACCCGCACGTTTCCTCTTTGCGTTCCCCCACAAAACCGCACCCTAGCTCTTTGCGTTCCCCCACGAACCCGCTCTGTTGCTCTTTGCGTTCCCCCACGAATCCGCACCCTTGCTCTTTGCGTTCCCCCACGAATCCACACTCTTGCTCTTTGCGTTCCCCCACGAACCCGCGCGGTTCCTCTTTGCGTTCCCCCACGAACCCGCACCCTTGCTCTTTGCGTTCCCCCACGAACCCGCACGTTTCCTCTTTGCGTTCCCCCAGAAAACCGCACCCTAGCTCTTTGCGTTCCCCCACGAACCCGCTCCGTTGCTCTTTGCGTTCCCCCACGAATCCGCACCCTTGCTCTTTGCGTTCCCCCACGAACCCGCACCCTTGCTCTTTGCGTTCCCCCACGAACCCGCACGGTTCCTCTTTGCGTTCCCCCACGATCCCGCACCATTGCTCTTTGCGTTCCCCCACGAACCCGCACCCTTGCTCTTTGCGTTCCCCCTCGAACCCGCACCCTTGCTCTTTGCGTTCCCCCTCGAACCCGCACGTTTCCTCTTTGTGTTCCCCCACGATCCCGCACCCTTGCTCTTTGCGTTCCCCCACGAACCCGCACCCTTGCTCTTTGCGTTCCCCCTCGAACCCGCACGTTTCCTCTTTGCGTTCCCCCAGAAAACCGCACCCTAGCTCTTTTCGTTCCCCCACGAACCCGCTCCGTTGCTCTTTGCGTTCCCCCACGAATCCGCACCCTTGCTCTTTGCATTCCCCCACGAACCCGCACCCTTGCTCTTTGCGTTCCCCCACGGACCCGCACGATTCCTCTTTGCGTTCCCCCACGAACCCGCACCCTTGCTCTTTGCGTTCCCCCACGAACCCGCACCCTTGCTCTTTGCGTTCCCCCACGAACCCGCACCCTTGCTCTTTGCGTTCCCCCACGAACCCGCACCCTTGCTCTTTGCGTTCCCCCACGAACCCGCACGGTTCCTCTTTGCGTTCCCCCACGAACCCGCACGGTTCCTCTTTGCGTTCCCCCACGAACCCGCACGGTTCCTCTTTGCGTTCCCCCACGAACCCGCACCCTTGCTCTTTGCGTTACCCCTCGAACCCGCACGGTTCCTCTTTGCGTTCCCCCACGAACCCGCACCCTTGCTCTTTGCGTTCCCCCACGAACCCACACGTTTCCTCTTTGCGTTCCCCCAGAAAACCGCACCCTAGCTCTTTGCGTTCCCCCACGAACCCGCTCCGTTGCTCTTTGCGTTCCCCCACGAATCCGCACCCTTGCTCTTTGCGTTCCCCCACGAACCCGCACCCTTGCTCTTTGCGTTCCCCCACGATCCTGCACCCTTGCTCTTTGCGTTCCCACACGATCCCGCACCCTTGCTCCTTGCGTTCCCTCACGAACCCGCACGGTTCCTCTTTCCGTTCCCCCACGAACCCGCACAATTGCTCTTTGCGTTCCCCCACGAACCCGCACGGCTCCTCTTTGCGTTCCCCCACGAACCCGCACCCTTGCTCTTTGCGTTCCCCCACGAACCCGCACGGTTCCTCTTTGCGTTCCCCCACGAACCCGCACGGTTCCTCTTTGCGTTCCCCCACGAACCCGCACGGTTCCTCTTTGCGTTCCCCCACGAACCCGCACGGTTCCTCTTTGCGTTCCCCCACGAACCCGCACGGTTCCTCTTTGCGTTCCCGCACGAACCCGCACCCTTGCTCATTGCATTCCCCCACGAACCCGCACCCTTGCTCTTTGCGATCCCCCACGAACCCGCACCCTTGCTCTTTGCGTTCCCCCACGAACCCGCACGATTCCTCTTTGCGTTCCCCCACGAACCCGCACGGTTCCTCTTTGCGTTCCCCCACGAACCCGCACGGTTCCTCTCTGCGTTCCTCCACGAACCCGCACGGTTCCTCTTTGCGTTCCCCCACGAACCCGCACCCTTGCTCTTTGCGTTCCCCCACGAATCCGCACCCTTGCTCTTTGCGTTCCCCCACGAACCCGCACCCTTGCTCTTTGCGTTCCCCCACGATCCTGCACCCTTGCTCTTTGCGTTCCCACACGATCCCGCACCCTTGCTCCTTGCGTTCCCTCACGAACCCTCACGGTTCCTCTTTCCGTTCCCCCACGAACCCGCACAATTGCTCTTTGCGTTCCCCCACGAACCCGCACCCTTGCTCTTTGCGTTCCCACACGAACCCGCACCCTTGCTCTTTGCGTTCCCCCACGAACCCGCACGGTTCCTCTTTGCGTTCCCCCACGAACCCGCACGGTTCCTCTTTGCGTTCCCCCACGAACCCGCACCCTTGCTCTTTGCGTTCCCGCACGAACCCGCACCCTTGCTCATTGCATTCCCCCACGAACCCGCACCCTTGCTCTTTGCGATCCCCCACGAACCCGCACCCTTGCTCTTTGCGTTCCCCCACGAACCCGCACGATTCCTCTTTGCGTTCCCCCACGAACCCGCACGGTTCCTCTTTGCGTTCCCCCACGAACCCGCACGGTTCCTCTCTGCGTTCCTCTACGAACCCGCACGGTTCCTCTTTGCGTTCCCCCACGAACCCGCACCCTTGCTCTTTGCGTTCCACCACGAACCCGCACCCTTGCTCTCTGCGTTCCACCACGAACCCGCACCCTTGCTCTTTGCGTTCCCCCTCGAACCCGCACGTTTCCTCTTTGTGTTCCCCCACGATCCCGCACCCTTGCTCTTTGCGTTCCCCCACGAACCCGCACCCTTGCTCTTTGCGTTCCCCCTCGAACCCGCACGTTTCCTCTTTGCGTTCCCCCAGAAAACCGCACCCTAGCTCTTTTCGTTCCCCCACGAACCCGCTCCGTTGCTCTTTTCGTTCCCCCACGAATCCGCACCCTTGCTCTTTGCGTTCCCCCACGAACCCGCACCCTTGCTCTTTGCGTTCCCCCACGGACCCGCACGATTCCTCTTTGCGTTCCCCCACGAACCCGCACCCTTGCTCTTTGCGTTCCCCCACGAACCCGCACCCTTGCTCTTTGCGTTCCCCCACGAACCCGCACCCTTGCTCTTTGCGTTCCCCCACGAACCCGCACCCTTGCTCTTTGCGTTCCCCCACGAACCCGCACCCTTGCTCTTTGCGTTCCCCCACGAACCCGCACCCTTGCTCTTTGCGTTCCCCCACGAACCCGCACCCTTGCTCTTTGCGTTCCCCCACGAACCCGCACGTTTCCTCTTTGCGTTCCCCCACAAAACCGCACCCTAGCTCTTTGCGTTCCCCCACGAACCCGCTCTGTTGCTCTTTGCGTTCCCCCACGAATCCGCACCCTTGCTCTTTGCGTTCCCCCACGAATCCACACTCTTGCTCTTTGCGTTCCCCCACGAACCCGCGCGGTTCCTCTTTGCGTTCCCCCACGAACCCGCACCCTTGCTCTTTGCGTTCCCCCACGAACCCGCACGTTTCCTCTTTGCGTTCCCCCAGAAAACCGCACCCTAGCTCTTTGCGTTCCCCCACGAACCCGCTCCGTTGCTCTTTGCGTTCCCCCACGAATCCGCACCCTTGCTCTTTGCGTTCCCCCACGAACCCGCACCCTTGCTCTTTGCGTTCCCCCACGAACCCGCACGGTTCCTCTTTGCGTTCCCCCACGATCCCGCACCATTGCTCTTTGCGTTCCCCCACGAACCCGCACCCTTGCTCTTTGCGTTCCCCCTCGAACCCGCACCCTTGCTCTTTGCGTTCCCCCTCGAACCCGCACGTTTCCTCTTTGTGTTCCCCCACGATCCCGCACCCTTGCTCTTTGCGTTCCCCCACGAACCCGCACCCTTGCTCTTTGCGTTCCCCCTCGAACCCGCACGTTTCCTCTTTGCGTTCCCCCAGAAAACCGCACCCTAGCTCTTTTCGTTCCCCCACGAACCCGCTCCGTTGCTCTTTGCGTTCCCCCACGAATCCGCACCCTTGCTCTTTGCATTCCCCCACGAACCCGCACCCTTGCTCTTTGCGTTCCCCCACGGACCCGCACGATTCCTCTTTGCGTTCCCCCACGAACCCGCACCCTTGCTCTTTGCGTTCCCCCACGAACCCGCACCCTTGCTCTTTGCGTTCCCCCACGAACCCGCACCCTTGCTCTTTGCGTTCCCCCACGAACCCGCACCCTTGCTCTTTGCGTTCCCCCACGAACCCGCACGGTTCCTCTTTGCGTTCCCCCACGAACCCGCACGGTTCCTCTTTGCGTTCCCCCACGAACCCGCACGGTTCCTCTTTGCGTTCCCCCACGAACCCGCACCCTTGCTCTTTGCGTTACCCCTCGAACCCGCACGGTTCCTCTTTGCGTTCCCCCACGAACCCGCACCCTTGCTCTTTGCGTTCCCCCACGAACCCACACGTTTCCTCTTTGCGTTCCCCCAGAAAACCGCACCCTAGCTCTTTGCGTTCCCCCACGAACCCGCTCCGTTGCTCTTTGCGTTCCCCCACGAATCCGCACCCTTGCTCTTTGCGTTCCCCCACGAACCCGCACCCTTGCTCTTTGCGTTCCCCCACGATCCTGCACCCTTGCTCTTTGCGTTCCCACACGATCCCGCACCCTTGCTCCTTGCGTTCCCTCACGAACCCGCACGGTTCCTCTTTCCGTTCCCCCACGAACCCGCACAATTGCTCTTTGCGTTCCCCCACGAACCCGCACGGCTCCTCTTTGCGTTCCCCCACGAACCCGCACCCTTGCTCTTTGCGTTCCCCCACGAACCCGCACGGTTCCTCTTTGCGTTCCCCCACGAACCCGCACGGTTCCTCTTTGCGTTCCCCCACGAACCCGCACGGTTCCTCTTTGCGTTCCCCCACGAACCCGCACGGTTCCTCTTTGCGTTCCCCCACGAACCCGCACGGTTCCTCTTTGCGTTCCCGCACGAACCCGCACCCTTGCTCATTGCATTCCCCCACGAACCCGCACCCTTGCTCTTTGCGATCCCCCACGAACCCGCACCCTTGCTCTTTGCGTTCCCCCACGAACCCGCACGATTCCTCTTTGCGTTCCCCCACGAACCCGCACGGTTCCTCTTTGCGTTCCCCCACGAACCCGCACGGTTCCTCTCTGCGTTCCTCCACGAACCCGCACGGTTCCTCTTTGCGTTCCCCCACGAACCCGCACCCTTGCTCTTTGCGTTCCCCCACGAATCCGCACCCTTGCTCTTTGCGTTCCCCCACGAACCCGCACCCTTGCTCTTTGCGTTCCCCCACGATCCTGCACCCTTGCTCTTTGCGTTCCCACACGATCCCGCACCCTTGCTCCTTGCGTTCCCTCACGAACCCTCACGGTTCCTCTTTCCGTTCCCCCACAAACCCGCACAATTGCTCTTTGCGTTCCCCCACGAACCCGCACGGCTCCTCTTTGCGTTCCCCCACGAACCCGCACCCTTGCTCTTTGCGTTCCCCCACGAACCCGCACCCTTGCTCTTTGCGTTCCCACACGAACCCGCACCCTTGCTCTTTGCGTTCCCCCACGAACCCGCACGGTTCCTCTTTGCGTTCCCCCACGAACCCGCACGGTTCCTCTTTGCGTTCCCCCACGAACCCGCACGGTTCCTCTTTGCGTTCCCGCACGAACCCGCACCCTTGCTCATTGCATTCCCCCACGAACCCGCACCCTTGCTCTTTGCGATCCCCCACGAACCCGCACCCTTGCTCTTTGCGTTCCCCCACGAACCCGCACGATTCCTCTTTGCGTTCCCCCACGAACCCGCACGGTTCCTCTTTGCGTTCCCCCACGAACCCGCACGGTTCCTCTCTGCGTTCCTCTACGAACCCGCACGGTTCCTCTTTGCGTTCCCCCACGAACCCGCACCCTTGCTCTTTGCGTTCCACCACGAACCCGCACCCTTGCTCTCTGCGTTCCACCACGAACCCGCACCCTTGCTCTTTGCGTTCCCCCACGAACCCGCACGGTTCCTCTTTGTGTTCCCCCACGATCACGCACCATTGCTCTTTGCGTTCCCCCACGAACCCGCACCCTTGCTCTTTGCGTTCCCCCTCGAACCCGCACCCTTGCTCTTTGCGTTCCCCCTCGAACCCGCACGTTTCCTCTTTGTGTTCCCCCACGATCCCGCACCCTTGCTCTTTGCGTTCCCCCACGAACCCGCACCCTTGCTCTTTGCGTTCCCCCTCGAACCCGCACGGTTCCTCTTTGCGTTCCCCCACAAAACCGCACCCTAGCTCTTTGCGTTCCCCCACGAACCCGCACCCTTGCTCTTTGCGTTCCCCCACCAACCCGCACGGTTCCTCTTTGCGTTCCCCCACGAACCCGCACGGTTCCTCTTTGCGTTCCCCCACGAACCCGCACCCTTGCTCTTTGCGTTCCCCCACGAACCCGCACGGTTCCTCTTTGCGTTCCCCCACGAACCCGCACCCTTGCTCTTTGCGTTCCCCCACGAACCCGCACGGTTCCTCTTTGCGTTCCCCCACGAACCCGCACCCTTGCTCTTTGCGTTCCCCCACGAACCCGCACGTTTCCTCTTTGCGTTCCCCCACAAAACCGCACCCTAGCTCTTTGCGTTCCCCCACGAACCCGCTCCGTTGCTCTTTGCGTTCCCCCACGAATCCGCACCCTTGCTCTTTGCGTTCCCCCACGAATCCGCACCCTTGCTCTTTGCGTTCCCCCACGAACCCGCGCGGTTCCTCTTTGCGTTCCCCCACGAACCCGCACCCTTGCTCTTTGCGTTCCCCCACGAACCCGCACCCTTGCTCTTTGCGTTCCCCCACGAACCCGCACCCTTGCTCTTTGCGTTCCCCCACCAACCCGCACGGTTCCTCTTTGCGTTCCCCCACCAACCCGCACGGTTCCTCTTTGCGTTCCCCCACGAACCCGCACCGTTGCTCTTTGCGTTACCCCTCGAACCCGCACGGTTCCTCTTTGCGTTCCCCCACGAACACGCACCCTTGCTCTTTGCGTTCCCCCACGAACCCGCACGTTTCCTCTTTGCGATCCCCCAGAAAACCGCACCCTAGCTCTTTGCGTTCCCCCACGAACCCGCTCCGTTGCTCTTTGCGTTCCCCCACGAATCCGCACCCTTGCTCTTTGCGTTCCCCCACGAACCCGCACCCTTGCTCTTTGCGTTCCCCCACGATCCTGCACGCTTGCTCTTTGCGTTCCCACACGATCCCGCACCCTTGCTCTTTGCGTTCCCTCACGAACCCGCACGGTTCCTCTTTGCGTTCCCCCACGAACCCGCACAATTGCTCTTTGCGTTCCCCCACGAACCCGCACGGTTCCTCTTTGCGTTCCCCCACGAACCCGCACCCTTGCTCTTTGCGTTCCCCCACGAACCCGCTCCCTTGCTCTTTGCGTTCCCCCACGAACCCGCACCCTTGCTCTTTGCGTTCCCCCACGAACCCGCACGGTTCCTCTTTGCGTTCCCCCACGAACCCGCACGGTTCCTCTTTGCGTTCCCGCACGAACCCGCACCCTTGCTCATTGCATTCCCCCACGAACCCGCACCCTTGCTCTTTGCGATCCCCCACGAACCCGCACCCTTGCTCTTTGCGTTCCCCCACGAACCCGCACGGTTCCTCTTTGCGTTCCCCCACGAACCCGCACGGTTCCTCTTTGCGTTCCCCCACGAACCCGCACGGTTCCTCTTTGCGTTCCCCCATGAACCCGCACGGTTCCTCTTTGCGTTCACCCACGAACCCGCACCCTTGCTCTTTGCGTTCCACCACGAACCCGCACCCTTGCTCTTTGCGTTCCACCACGAACCCGCACCCTTGCTCTTTGCGTTCCCCCACGAACCCGCACAGTTCCTCTTTGTGTTCCCCCACGATCCCGCACCATTGCTCTTTGCGTTCCCCCACGAACCCGCACCCTTGCTCTTTGCGTTCCCCCACGAACCCGCACCCTTGCTCTTTGCGTTCCCCCTCGAACCCGCACGTTTCCTCTTTGTGTTCCCCCACGATCCCGCACCCTTGCTCTTTGCGTTCCCCCACGAACCCGCACCCTTGCTCTTTGCGTTCCCCCTCGAACCCGCACGTTTCCTCTTTGCGTTCCCCCACAAAACCGCACCCTAGCTCTTTGCGTTCCCCCACGAACCCGCACCCTTGCTCTTTGCGTTCCCCCACGAACCCGCACCCTTGCTCTTTGCGTTCCCCCACCAACCCGCACGGTTCCTCTTTGCGTTCCCCCACGAACCCGCACGGTTCCTCTTTGCGTTCCCCCACGAACCCGCACCCTTGCTCTTTGCGTTCCACCACGAACCCGCATCCTTGCTCTTTGCGTTCCCCCACGAACCCGCACCCTTGCTCTTTGCGATCCCCCAGGAACCCGCACGGTTCCTCTTTGCGTTCCCCCACGAACCCGCACGGTTCCTCTTTGCGTTCCCCCACGAACCCGCACCCTTGCTCTTTGCGTTCCCCCACGATCCCGCACCATTGCTCTTTGCGTTCCCCCACGAACCCGCACCCTTGCTCTTTGCGTTCCCCCTCGAACCCGCACCCTTGCTCTTTGCGTTCCCCCTCGAACCCGCACGTTTCCTCTTTGTGTTCCCCCACGAACCCGCACGGTTCCTCTTTGCATTCCCCCACGAACCCGCACGGTTCCTCTTTGCGTTCCCCCACGAACCCGCACGGTTGCTCTCTGCGTTCCCCCACGAACCCGCACGGTTCCTCTTTGCGTTCCCCCACGAACCCGCACCCTTGCTCTTTGCGTTCCACCACGAACCCGCACCCTTGCTCTCTGCGTTCCACCACGAACCCGCACCCTTGCTCATTGCGTTCCCCCACGAACCCGCACGGTTCCTCTTTGTGTTCCCCCACGATCCCGCACCATTGCTCCTTGCGTTCCCCCACGAACCCGCACCCTTGCTCTTTGCGTTCCCCCTCGAACCCGCACCCTTGCTCTTTGCGTTCCCCCTCGAACCCGCACGTTTCCTCTTTGTGTTCCCCCACGATCCCGCACCCTTGCTCTTTCCGTTCCCCCACGAACCCACAGCCTTGCTCTTTGCGTTCCCCCTCGAACCCGCACGGTTCCTCTTTGCGTTCCCCCACAAAACCGCACCCTAGCTCTTTGCGTTCCCCCACGAACCCGCACGGTTCCTCTTTGCGTTCCCCCACGAACCCGCACGGTTCCTCTTTGCGTTCCCCCACGAACCCGCACCCTTGCTCTTTGCGTTCCCCCACCAACCCGCACGGTTCCTCTTTGCGTTCCCCCACGAACCCGCACCCTTGCTCTTTGCGTTCCCCCACGAACCCGCACGGTTCCTCTTTGCGTTCCCCCACGAACCCGCACCCTTGCTCTTTGCGTTCCCCCACGAACCCGCACGGTTCCTCTTTGCGTTCCCCCACGAACCCGCACCCTTGCTCTTTGCGTTCCCCCACGAACCCGCACGTTTCCTCTTTGCGTTCCCCCACGAACCCGCACGTTTCCTCTTTGCGTTCCCCCACAAAACCGCACCCTAGCTCTTTGCGTTCCCCCACGAACCCGCTCTGTTGCTCTTTGCGTTCCCCCACGAATCCGCACCCTTGCTCTTTGCGTTCCCCCACGAATCCACACCCTTGCTCTTTGCGTTCCCCCACGAACCCGCGCGGTTCCTCTTTGCGTTCCCCCACGAACCCGCACCCTTGCTCTTTGCGTTCCCCCACGAACCCGCACGTTTCCTCTTTGCGTTCCCCCAGAAAACCGCACCCTAGCTCTTTGCGTTCCCCCACGAACCCGCTCCGTTGCTCTTTGCGTTCCCCCACGAATCCGCACCCTTGCTCTTTGCGTTCCCCCACGAACCCGCACCCTTGCTCTTTGCGTTCCCCCACGAACCCGCACGGTTCCTCTTTGTGTTCCCCCACGATCCCGCACCATTGCTCTTTGCGTTCCCCCACGAACCCGCACCCTTGCTCTTTGCGTTCCCCCTCGAACCCGCACCCTTGCTCTTTGCGTTCCCCCTCGAACCCGCACGTTTCCTCTTTGTGTTCCCCCACGATCCCGCACCCTTGCTCTTTGCGTTCCCCCACGAACCCGCACCCTTGCTCTTTGCGTTCCCCCTCGAACCCGCACGTTTCCTCTTTGCGTTCCCCCACAAAACTGCACCCTAGCTCTTTGCGTTCCCCCACGAACCCGCACCCTTGCTCTTTGCGTTCCCCCACGAACCCGCACCCTTGCTCTTTGCGTTCCCCCACCAACCCGCACGGTTCCTCTTTGCGTTCCCCCACGAACCCGCACGGTTCCTCTTTGCGTTCCCCCACGAACCCGCACCCTTGCTCTTTGTGTTCCCCCACGAACCCGCACCCTTGCTCTTTGCGTTCCCCCACGAACCCGCACCCTTTCTCTTTGCGTTCCCCCACCAACCCGCACGGTTCCTCTTTGCGTTCCCCCACGAACCGGCACGGTTCCTCTTTGCGTTCCCGCACGAACCCGCACCCTTGCTCATTGCATTCCCCCACGAACCCGCACCCTTGCTCTTTGCGATCCCCCACGAACCCGCACCCTTGCTCTTTGCGTTCCCCCACGAACCCGCACGGTTCCTCTTTGCGTTCCCCCACGAACCCGCACGGTTCCTCTTTGCGTTCGCCCACGAACCCGCACGGTTCCTCTTTGCGTTCCCCCACGAACCCGCACGGTTCCTCTTTGCGTTCCCCCACGAACCCGCACCCTTGCTCTTTGCGTTCCACCACGAACCCGCATCCTTGCTCTTTGCGTTCCACCACGAACCCGCACCCTTGCTCTTTGCGTTCCCCCACGAACCCGCACGGTTCCTCTTTGTGTTCCCCCACGATCCCGCACCATTGCTCTTTGCGTTCCCCCACGAACCCGCACCGTTGCTCTTTGCGTTCCCCCTCGAACCCGCACCCTTGCTCTTTGCGTTCCCCCTCGAACCCGCACGTTTCCTCTTTGTGTTCCCCCACGATCCCGCACCCTTGCTCTTTGCGTTCCCCCACAAACCCGCACCCTTGCTCTTTGCGTTCCCCCTCGAACCCGCACGTTTCCTCTTTGCGTTCCCCCACAAAACCGCACCTTAGCTCTTTGCGTTCCCCCACGAACCCGCACCCTTGCTCTTTGCGTTCCCCCTCGAACCCGCACGTTTCCTCATTGCGTTCCCCCACAAAACCGCACCCTAGCTCTTTGCGTTCCCCCACGAACCCGCACCCTTGCTCTTTGCGTTCCCCCACGAACCCGCACCCTTGCTCTTTGCGTTCCCCCACGAACCCGCACGGTTCCTCTTTGCGTTCCCCCACGAACCCGCACGGTTCCTCTTTGCGTTCCCCCACGAACCCGCACGGTTCCTCTTTGCGTTCCCCCACGAACCCGCACCCTTGCTCTTTGCGTTCCACCACGAACCCGCACCCTTGCTCTCTGCGTTCCACCACGAACCCGCACCCTTGCTCTTTGCGTTCCCCCACGAAACCGCACCCTAGCTCTTTGCGTTCCCCCACGAACCCGCACCCTTGCTCTTTGCGTTCCCCCACGAACCCGCACCCTTGCTCTTTGCGTTGCCCCACGAACCCTCACCCTTGCTCTTTGCGTTCCCCCATGAACCCGCACGGCTCCTCTTTGCGTTCCCCACGAACCCGCACCCTTGCTCTTTGCGTTCCCCCACGAACCCGCACCTTTGCTCTTTGCGTTCCCCCACGAACCCGCAGCCTTGCTCTTTGCGTTCCCTTACGAACCCGCACGATTCCTCTTTGCGTTCCCCCACGAACCCGCACGGTTCCTCTTTGCGTTCCCCCACGAACCCGCATGGTACCTCTTTGCGTTCCCCCACGAACCCGCACGGCTCCTCTTTGCGTTCCCCCACGAACCCGCACCCTTGCTCTTTGCGTTCCCCCATGAACCCGCACCCTTGCTCTTTGCGATCCCCCACGAACCCGCACGGTTCCTCTTTGCGTTCCCCCACGAATCCGCACCCTTGCTCTTTGCGTTCCCTCACGAACCCGCACCCTTGCTCTTTGCGTTCCCCCACGAACCCGCACGATTCCTCTTTGCGTTCCCGCACGAACCCGAACCCTTGCTCTTTGCGTTCCCCCACGAACCCGCACGGTTCCTCTTTGCGTTCCCCCACGAACCCGCACCCTTGCTCTTTGCGTTCCCCCACGAACCCGCACCCTTGCTCTTTGCGTTCCCCCACGAACCCGCACGGTTCCTCTTTGCGTTCCCCCACGAACCCGCACCCTTGCTCTTTGCGTTCCCCCACGAACCCGCACCCTTGCTCTTTGCGTTCCCCCACGAACCCGCACGGTTCCTCTTTGCGTTCCCCCACGAGCCCGCACCCTTGTTCTTTGTGATCCCCCACGAACCCGCACCCTTGCTCTTTGCGATCCCCCACGAACCCGCACCCTTGCTCTTTGCGATCCCCCACGAACCCGCACCCTTGCTCTTTGCGTACCCCTCGAACCCGCACCCTTGCTCTTTGCGTTCCCCCACAAAACCGCACCCTAGCTCTTTGCGTTCCCCCACGAAACCGCACCCTAGCTCTTTGCGTTCCCCCACGAAACCGCACCCTAGCTCTTTGCGTTCCCCCACGAACCCGCACCCTTGCTCTTTGCGTTCCCCCACGAACCCGCACCCTTGCTCTTTGCGTTCCCCCACGAACCCGCACCCTTGCTCTTTGCGTTCCCCCACGAACCCGCACCCTTGCTCTTTGCGTACCCCTCGAACCCGCACGTTTCCTCTTTGCGTTCCCCCACAAAACCGCACCCTAGCTCTTTGCGTTCCCCCACGAACCCGCACCCTTGCTCTTTGCGTTCCCCCACGAACCCTCACCCTTGCTCTTTGCGTTCCCCCATGAACCCGCACGGTTCCTCTTTGCGTTCCCCCACGAATCCGCACCCTTGCTCTTTGCGTTCCCCTACGAACCCGCACGGTTCCTCCTTACGTTCCCCCACGAACCCGCACGGTTCCTCTTATCGTTCCCCCATGAACCCGCACCCTTGCTCTTTGCGTTCCCCCACGAACCCGCACCCTTGCTCTTTGCGTTCCCCCACGAACCCGCACCCTTGCTCTTTGCGTTCCCCCACGAACCCGCACGGTTCCTCATTGCGTTCCCCCACGAACACGCACGGTTCCTCTTTGCGTTCTCCCACGAACCCGCACCCTTGCTCTTTGCGTTCCCCCACGAACCCGCACGTTTCCTCTTTGCGTTCCCCCAAAAAACCGCACCCTAGCTCTTTGCGTTCCACCACGAACCCGCTCCGTTGCTCTTTGCGTTCCCCCACGAATCCGCACCCTTGCTCTTTGCGTTCCCCCACGAACCCGCACCCTTGCTCTTTGCGTTCCCCCACGATCCTGCACCCTTGCTCTTTGCGTTCCCACACGATCCCGCACGGTTCCTCTTTCCGTTCCCCCACGAACCCGTACAATTGCTCTTTGCGTTCCCCCACGAACCCGCACGGTTCCTCTTTGCGTTCCCCCACGAACCCGCACCCTTGCTCTTTGCGTTCCCCCACGAACCCGCACGGTTCCTCTTTGCGTTCCCCCACGAACCCGCACGGTTCCTCTTTGCGTTCCCGCACGAACCCGCACCCTTGCTCATTGCATTCCCCCACGAACCCGCACCCTTGCTCTTTGCGATCCCCCACGAACCCGCACCCTTGCTCTTTGCGTTCCCCCACGAACCCGCACGGTTCCTCTTTGCGTTCCCCCACGAACCCGTACGGTTCCTCTTTGCGTTCCCCCACGAACCCGCACGGTTCCTCTTTGCGTTCCCCCACGAACCCGTACGGTTCCTCTTTGCGTTCCCCCACGAACCCGCACGGTTCCTCTTTGCGTTCCTCCACGAACCCGCACCCTTGCTCTTTGCGTTACCCCTCGAACCCGCACGGTTCATCTTTGCGTTCCCCCACGAACCCGCACCCTTGCTCTTTGCGTTCCCCCACGAACCCGCACGTTTCCTCTTTGCGTTCCCCCAGAAAACCGCACCCTAGCTCTTTGCGTTCCCCCACGAACCCGCTCCGTTGCTCTTTGCGTTCCCCCACGAACCCGCACGGTTCCTCTTTGCGTTCCCCCACGAACCCGCACGGTTCCTCTTTGCGTTCCCCCACGATCCTGCACCCTTGCTCTTTGCGTTCCCACACGATCCCGCACCCTTGCTCTTTGCGTTCCCTCACGAACCCGCACGGTTCCTCTTTCCGTTTCCCCACGAACCCGCACAATTGCTCTTTGCGTTCCCCCACGAACCCGCACGGTTCCTCTTTGCGTTCCCCCACGAACCCGCACCCTTGCTCTTTGCGTTCCCCCACGAACCCGCACCCTTGCTCTTTGCGTTCCCCCACGAACCCGCACGGTTCCTCTTTGCGTTCCCCCATGAACCCGCACGGTTCCTCTTTGCGTTCCCGCACGAACCCGCACCCTTGCTCATTGCATTCCCCCACGAACCCGCACCCTTGCTCTTTGCGATCCCCCACGAACCCGCATTCTTGCTCTTTGCGTTCCCACACGAACCCGCATGGTTCCTCTTTGCGTTCCCCCACGAACCCGCACGGTTCCTCTTTGCGTTCCCCCACGAACCCGCACGGCTCCTCTTTGCGTTCCCCCACGAACCCGCACCCTTGCTCTTTGCGTTCCACCACGAACCCGCACCCTTGCTCTCTGCGTTCCACCACGAACCCGCACCCTTGCTCTTTGCGTTCCCCCACGAACCCGCACGGTTCCTCTTTGTGTTCCCCCACGATCCCGCACCATTGCTCTTTGCGTTCCCCGACGAACCCGCACCCTTGCTCTTTGCGTTCCCCCTCGAACCCGCACCCTTGCTCTTTGCGTTCCCCCTCGAACCCGCACGTTTCCTCTTTGTGTTCCCACACGATCCCGCACCCTTGCTCTTTGCGTTCCCCCACGAACCCGCACCCTTGCTCTTTGCGTTCCCCCTCGAACCCGCACGTTTCCTCTTTGAGTTCCCCCACAAAACCGCACCCTAGCTCTTTGCGTTCCCCCACGAACCCGCACCCTTGCTCTTTGCGTTCCCCCACGAACCCGCACCCTTGCTCTTTGCGTTCCCCCACCAACCCGCACGGTTCCTCTTTGCGTTCCCCCACGAACCCGCACGGTTCCTCTTTGCGTTCCCCCACGAACCCGCACCCTTGCTCTTTGCGTTCCCCCACGAACCCGCACGGTTCCTCTTTGCGTTCCCCCACGAACCCGCACCCTTGCTCTTTGCGTTCCCCCACGATCCCGCACCCTTGCTCTTTGCGTTCCCCCACGAACCCGCACCCTTGCTCTTTGCGTTCCCCCTCGAACCCGCACGTTTCCTCTTTGCGTTCCCCCACAAAACCGCACCCTAGCTCTTTGCGTTCCCCCACGAAACCGCACCCTAGCTCTTTGCGTTCCCCCACGAACCCGCACCCTTGCTCTTTGCGTTCCCCCACGAACCCGCACCCTTGCTCTTTGCGTTCCCCCACGAACCCGCACCCTTGCTCTTTGCGTTCCCCCATGAACCCGCACAGTTCCTCTCTGCGTTCCCCCACGAACCCGCACCCTTGCTCTTTGCGTTCCCCTACGAACCCGCACCCTTGCTCTTTGCGTTCCCCCTCGAACCCGCACGTTTCCTCTTTGCGTTCCCCCACAAAACCGCACCCTAGCTCTTTGCGTTCCCCCACGAAACCGCACCCTAGCTCGTTGCGTTCCCCCACGAACCCGCACGGTTCCTCTTTGCGTTCCCCCACGAACTCGCACGGTTCCTCTTTGCGTTCCCCCACGAACCCTCAGCCTTGCTCTTTGCGTTCCCCCATGAACCCGCACGGTTCCTCTTTGCGTTCCCCCACGAACCCGCACCCTTGCTCTTTGCGTTCCCCTACGAACCCGCACGGTTCCTCCTTACGTTCCCCCACGAACCCGCACGGTTCCTCTTATTGTTCCCCCATGAACCCGCACCCTTGCTCTGTGCGTTCCCCCACGAACCCGCACGGTTCCTCTTTGCGTTCCCCCACGAACCCGCACCCTTGCTCTTTGCGTTCCCCCACGAACCCGCACCCTTGCTCTTTGCGTTCCCCCACGAACCCGCACGGTTCCTCTTTGCGTTCCCCCACGAACCCGCACCCTTGCTCTTTGCGTTCCCCCACGAACCCGCACCCTTGCTCTTTGCGTTCCCCCACGAACCCGCACGGTTCCTCTTTGCGTTCCCCCACGAGCCCGCACCCTTGTTCTTTGTGATCCCCCACGAACCCGCACCCTTGCTCTTTGCGATCCCCCACGAACCCGCACCCTTGCTCTTTGCGTTCCCCCACGAACCCGCACCCTTGCTCTTTGCGTACCCCTCGAACCCGCACGTTTCCTCTTTGCGTTCCCCCACAAAACCGCACCCTAGCTCTTTGCGTTCCCCCACGAAACCGCACCCTAGCTCTTTGCGTTCCCCCACGAACCCGCACCCTTGCTCTTTGCGTTCCCCCACGAACCCGCACCCTTGCTCTTTGCGTTCCCCCACGAACCCGCACCCTTGCTCTTTGCGTTCCCCCATGAACCCGCACGGTTCCTCTCTGCGTTCCCCCACGAACCCGCACCCTTGCTCTTTGCGTACCCCTCGAACCCGCACGTTTCCTCTTTGCGTTCCCCCACAAAACCGCACCCTAGCTCTTTGCGTTCCCCCACGAACCCGCACCCTTGCTCATTGCATTCCCCCACGAACCCGCACCCTTGCTCTTTGCGATCCCCCACGAACCCGCACCCTTGCTCTTTGCGTTCCCCCACGAACCCGCACGGTTCCTCTTTGCGTTCCCCCACGAACCCGTACGGTTCCTCTTTGCGTTCCCCCACGAACCCGCACGGTTCCTCTTTGCGTTCCCCCACGAACCCGTACGGTTCCTCTTTGCGTTCCCCCACGAACCCGCACGGTTCCTCTTTGCGTTCCCCCACGAACCCGCACCCTTGCTCTTTGCGTTACCCCTCGAACCCGCACGGTTCCTCTTTGCGTTCCCCCACGAACCCGCACCCTTGCTCTTTGCGTTCCCCCACGAACCCGCACGTTTCCTCCTTGCGTTCCCCCAGAAAACCGCACCCTAGCTCTTTGCGTTCCCCCACGAACCCGCTCCGTTGCTCTTTGCGTTCCCCCACGAACCCGCACGGTTCCTCTTTGCGTTCCCCCACGAACCCGCACGGTTCCTCTTTGCGTTCCCCCACGATCCTGCACCCTTGCTCTTTGCGTTCCCACACGATCCCGCACCCTTGCTCTTTGCGTTCCCTCACGAACCCGCACGGTTCCTCTTTCCGTTTCCCCACGAACCCGCACAATTGCTCTTTGCGTTCCCCCACGAACCCGCACGGTTCCTCTTTGCGTTCCCCCACGAACCCGCACGGTTCCTCTTTGCGTTCCCCCACGAACCCGCACGGTTCCTCTTTGCGTTCCCCCACGAACCCGCACCCTTGCTCTTTGCGTTCCCCCACGAACCCGCACGGTTCCTCTTTGCGTTCCCCCATGAACCCGCACGGTTCCTCTTTGCGTTCCCGCACGAACCCGCACCCTTGCTCATTGCATTCCCCCACGAACCCGCACCCTTGCTCTTTGCGATCCCCCACGAACCCGCATTCTTGCTCTTTGCGTTCCCCCACGAACCCGCATGGTTCCTCTTTGCGTTCCCCCACGAACCCGCACGGTTCCTCTTTGCGTTCCCCCACGAACCCGCACCCTTGCTCTTTGCGTTCACCCACGAACCCACACCCTTGCTCTTTGCGTTCCCCCACGAACCCACACCCTTGCTCTTTGCGTTCCCCCACGAACCCACACCCTTGCTCTTTGCGTTCCCACACGAACCCGCTTGTTTCCTCTTTGCGTTCCCCCACGAACCCGCACGGTTCCTCTTTGCGTTCCCCCACGAACACGCACGGTTCCTCTGTGCGTTCCCCCACGAACCCGCACCCTTGCTCTTTGCGTTCCCCCAAAAACCCGCACCCTTGCTCTTTGCGTTCCCCCACGAACCCGCACGGTTCCTCTTTGCGTTCCCCCACGAACCCGCACGGTTCCTCTTTGCGTTCCCCCACGAACACGCACGGTTCCTCTTTGCGTTCCCCCACGAACCCGCACCCTTGCTCTTTGCGTTCCCCCATGAACCCGCACCCTTGCTCTTTGCGTTCCCCCACGAACCCGCACGGTTCCTCTTTGCGTTCCCCCACGAACCCGCACCCTTGCTCTTTGCGTTCCCCCACGAACCCGCCCCCTTGCTCTTTGCGTTCCCCCACGAACCCGCACCCTTGCTCTTTGCGTTCCCCCATGAACCCGCACGGTTCCTCTTTGCGTTCCCCCACGAACCCGCATGGTTCCTCTTTGCGTTCCCCCACGAACCCGCACGGTTCCTCTTTGCGATCCTCCACCTACCCGCACCCTTGCTCTTTGCGATCCCCCACGAACCCGCACCCTTGCTCTTTGTGTTCCACCACGAACCCGCACGGTTCCTCTTTGCGTTCCCCCACGAACCCGCACCCTTGCTCTTTGCGTTCCCCCACGAACCCGCACGGTTCCTCTTTGCGTTCCCTCACGAACCCGCACGGTTCCACTTTGCGTTCCCCCACGAACCCGCACGGTTCCACTTTGCGTTCCCCCACGAACCCGCACCCTTGCTCTTTGCGTTCCCACACGAACCCGCACCCTTGCTCTTAGCGTTCCCCCACGAACCCACACCGTTCCTCTTTGCGTTCCCCCACGAACCCGCACGGTTCCTCTTTGCGTTCCCCCACGAACCCTCACAAATGCTCTTTGCGTTCCCCCACGAACCCGCACCCTTGCTCTTTGCGTTCCCCCACGAACCCGCACCCTTGCTCTTTGCGTTCCCCCACGAACCCGCACCCTTGCTCTTTGCGTTCCCCCACGAACCCGCACCCTTGCTCTTTGCGTTCCCCCACGAACCCGCACCCTTGCTCTTTGCGTTCCCCCACGAACCCGCACGGTTCCTCTTTGCGTTCCCCCACGAACCCGCACCCTTGCTCTTTGCGTTCCCCCACGAATCCGCACCCTTGCTCTTTGCGTTCCCCCACGAACCCGCACCCATGCTCTTTGCGTTCCCCCACGAACCCGCATGGTTCCTCTTTGCGTTCCCCCACGAACCCGCACCCTTGCTCTTTGCGTTCCCCCACGAACCCGCACGGTTCCTCTTTGCGATCCTCCACGAACCCGCAATCTTGCTCTTTGCGATCCCCCACGAACCCGCACCCTTGCTCTTTGTGTTCCCCCACGAACCCGCACTGTTCCTCTTTGCGTTCCCCCACGAACCCGCACCCTTGCTCTTTGCGTTCCCCCACGAACCCGCACGGTTCCTCTTTGCGTTCCCCCACGAACCCGCACGGTTCCACTTTGCGTTCCCCCACGAACCCGCACGGTTCCACTTTGCGTTCCCCCACGAACCCGCACCCTTGCTCTTTGCGTTCCCACACGAACCCGCACCCTTGTTCTTTGCGTTCCCCCACGAACCCACACCGTTCCTCTTTGCGTTCCCCCACGAACCCGCACGGTTCCTCTTTGCGTTCCCCCACGAACCCTCACAATTGCTCTTTGCGTTCCCCCACGAACCCGCACCCTTGCTATTTGCGTTCCCCCACGAACCCGCACCCGTGCTAGTTGCATTCCCCCACGAACCTGCACCCTTGCTCTTTGCTTGCCCCCACGAACCCACACCGTTCCTCTTTGCGTTCCCCCACGAACCCGCACGGTTCCTCTTTGCGTTCCCCCACGAACCCGCACGGTTCCTCTTTGCGTTCCCCCATGAACCTGCACACTTGCTCTTTGCGTTCCCCCACGAACCCGCACCCTTGCTCTTTGTGTTCCCCCACGAACCCGCACCCTTGCTCTTTGTGTTCCCCCACGAACCCGCACCCTTGCTCTTTGCGTTCCCCCACGAACCCGCACCCTTGCTCTTTGCGTTCCCCCACGAACCCGCACGCTTGCTCTTTGCGTTCCCCCACGAACTCGCACCCTTGCTCATTGCGTTCCCCCACCAACCCGCACGGTTCCTCTTTGCGTTCCCCCACGAACCCGCACGGTTCCTCTTTGCGTTCCCCCACGAACCCGCACGGTTCCTCTTTGCGTTCCCCCACGAACCCGCACCCTTGCTCTTTGCGATCCCCCACGAACCCGCACCCTTGCTCTTTGCGTTCCCCCACGAACCCGCAGCCTTGCTCTTTGCGGTCCCCCCACGAACCCGCACCCTTGCTCTTTGCGTTCCCCCACGAACCCGCACCCTTGCTCTTTGCGTTCCCCCATGAACCCGCACCCTTGCTCTTTGCGTTCCCCCACGAACCCGCACGGTTCCTCTTTGCGTTCCCCCACGAACCCGCACCCTTGCTCTTTGCGTTCCCCCACGAACCCGCCCCCTTGCTCTTTGCGTTCCCCCACGAACCCGCACCCTTGCTCTTTGCGTTCCCCCATGAACCCGCACGGTTCCTCTTTGCGTTCCCCCACGAACCCGCATGGTTCCTCTTTGCGTTCCCCCACGAACCCGCACGGTTCCTCTTTGCGATCCTCCACCTACCCGCACCCTTGCTCTTTGCAATCCCCCACGAACCCGCACCCTTGCTCTTTGTGTTCCACCACGAACCCGCACGGTTCCTCTTTGCGTTCCCCCACGAACCCGCACCCTTGCTCTTTGCGTTCCCCCACGAACCCGCACGGTTCCTCTTTGCGTTCCCTCACGAACCCGCACGGTTCCACTTTGCGTTCCCCCACGAACCCGCACGGTTCCACTTTGCGTTCCCCCACGAACCCGCACCCTTGCTCTTTGCGTTCCCACACGAACCCGCACCCTTGCTCTTAGCGTTCCCCCACGAACCCACACCGTTCCTCTTTGCGTTCCCCCACGAACCCGCACGGTTCCTCTTTGCGTTCCCCCACGAACCCTCACAAATGCTCTTTGCGTTCCCCCACGAACCCGCACCCTTGCTCTTTGCGTTCCCCCACGAACCCGCACCCTTGCTCTTTGCGTTCCCCCACGAACCCGCACCCTTGCTCTTTGCGTTCCCCCACGAACCCGCACCCTTGCTCTTTGCGTTCCCCCACGAACCCGCACCCTTGCTCTTTGCGTTCCCCCACGAACCCGCACGGTTCCTCTTTGCGTTCCCCCACGAACCCGCACCCTTGCTCTTTGCGTTCCCCCACGAATCCGCACCCTTGCTCTTTGCGTTCCCCCACGAACCCGCACCCATGCTCTTTGCGTTCCCCCACGAACCCGCATGGTTCCTCTTTGCGTTCCCCCACGAACCCGCACCCTTGCTCTTTGCGTTCCCCCACGAACCCGCACGGTTCCTCTTTGCGATCCTCCACGAACCCGCAATCTTGCTCTTTGCGATCCCCCACGAACCCGCACCCTTGCTCTTTGTGTTCCCCCACGAACCCGCACTGTTCCTCTTTGCGTTCCCCCACGAACCCGCACCCTTGCTCTTTGCGTTCCCCCACGAACCCGCACGGTTCCTCTTTGCGTTCCCCCACGAACCCGCACGGCTCCTCTTTGCGTTCCCCCACGAACCCGCACCCTTGCTCTTTGCGTTCCACCACGAACCCGCACCCTTGCTCTCTGCGTTCCACCACGAACCCGCACGCTTGCTCTTTGCGTTCCCCCACGAACCCGCACGGTTCCTCTTTGTGTTCCCCCACGATCCCGCACCATTGCTCTTTGCGTTCCCCGACGAACCCGCACCCTTGCTCTTTGCGTTCCCCCTCGAACCCGCACCCTTGCTCTTTGCGTTCCCCCTCGAACCCGCACGTTTCCTCTTTGTGTTCCCCCACGATCCCGCACCCTTGCTCTTTGCGTTCCCCCACGAACCCGCACCCTTGCTCTTTGCGTTCCCCCTCGAACCCGCACGTTTCCTCTTTGCGTTCCCCCACCAAACCGCACCCTAGCTCTTTGCGTTCCCCCACGAACCCGCACCCTTGCTCTTTGCGTTCCCCCACGAACCCGCACCCTTGCTCTTTGCGTTCCCCCAACAACCCGCACGGTTCCTCTTTGCGTTCCCCCACGAACCCGCACGGTTCCTCTTTGCGTTCCCCCACGAACCCGCACCCTTGCTCTTTGCGTTCCCCCACGAACCCGCACGGTTCCTCTTTGCGTTCCCCCACGAACCCGCACCCTTGCTCTTTGCGTTCCCCCACGATCCCGCACCCTTGCTCTTTGCGTTCCCCCACGAACCCGCACCCTTGCTCTTTGCGTTCCCCCACGAACCCGCACCCTTGCTCTTTGCGTTCCCCCATGAACCCGCACAGTTCCTCTCTGCGTTCCCCCACGAACCCGCACCCTTGTTCTTTGCGTTCCCCTACAAACCCGCACCCTTGCTCTTTGCGTTCCCCCTCGAACCCGCACGTTTCCTCTTTGCGTTCCCCCACAAAACCGCACCCTAGCTCTTTGCGTTCCCCCACGAAACCGCACCCTAGCTCGTTGCGTTCCCCCACGAACCCGCACGGTTCCTCTTTGCGTTCCCCCACGAACTCGCACGGTTCCTCTTTGCGTTCCCCCACGAACCCTCACCCTTGCTCTTTGCGTTCCCCCATGAACCCGCACGGTTCCTCTTTGCGTTCCCCCACGAACCCGCACCCTTGCTCTTTGCGTTCCCCTACGAACCCGCACGTTTCCTCCTTACGTTCCCCCACGAACCCGCACGGTTCCTCTTATTGTTCCCCCATGAACCCGCACCCTTGCTCTGTGCGTTCCCCCACGAACCAGCACGGTTCCTCTTTGCGTTCCCCCATGAACCCGCACCCTTGCTCTTTGCGTTCCCCCACGAACCCGCACCCTTGCTCTTTGCGTTCCCCCACGAACCCGCACGGTTCCTCTTTGCGTTCCCCCACGAACCCGCACGGTTCCTCTTTGCGTTCCCCCACGAACCCGCACCCTTGCTCTTTGCGTTCCCCCACGAACCCGCACGGTTCCTCTTTGCGTTCCCCCACGAGCCCGCACCCTTGTTCTTTGTGATCCCCCACGAACCCGCACCCTTGCTCTTTGCGATCCCCCACGAACCCGCACCCTTGCTCTTTGCGTTCCCCCACGAACCCGCACCCTTGCTCTTTGCGTACCCCTCGAACCCGCACGTTTCCTCTTTGCGTTCCCCCACAAAACCGCACCCTAGCTCTTTGCGTTCCCCCACGAAACCGCACCCTAGCTCTTTGCGTTCCCCCACGAACCCGCACCCTTGCTCTTTGCGTTCCCCCACGAACCCGCACCCTTGCTCTTTGCGTTCCCCCACGAACCCGCACCCTTGCTCTTTGCGTTCCCCCATGAACCCGCACGGTTCCTCTCTGCGTTCCCCCACGAACCCGCACCCTTGCTCTTTGCGTACCCCTCGAACCCGCACGTTTCCTCTTTGCGTTCCCCCACAAAACCGCACCCTAGCTCTTTGCGTTCCCCCACGAACCCGCACCCTTGCTCTTTGCGTTCCCCCACGAACCCTCACCCTTGCTCTTTGCGTTCCCCCATGAACCCGCACGGTTCCTCTTTGCGTTCCCCCACGAATCCGCACCCTTGCTCTTTGCGTTCCCCTACGAACCCGCACGGTTCCTCCTTACGTTCCCCCACGAACCCGCACGGTTCCTCTTATCGTTCCCCCATGAACCCGCACCCTTGCTCTTTGCGTTCCCCCACGAACCCGCACCCTTGCTCTTTGCGTTCCCCCACGAACCCGCACCCTTGCTCTTTGCGTTCCCCCACGAACCCGCACGGTTCCTCATTGCGTTCCCCCACGAACACGCACGGTTCCTCTTTGCGTTCTCCCACGAACCCGCACCCTTGCTCTTTGCGTTCCCCCACGAACCCGCACGTTTCCTCTTTGCGTTCCCCCAGAAAACCGCACCCTAGCTCTTTGCGTTCCACCACGAACCCGCTCCGTTGCTCTTTGCGTTCCCCCACGAATCCGCACCCTTGCTCTTTGCGTTCCCCCACGAACCCGCACCCTTGCTCTTTGCGTTCCCCCACGATCCTGCACCCTTGCTCTTTGCGTTCCCACACGATCCCGCACGGTTCCTCTTTCCGTTCCCCCACGAACCCGCACAATTGCTCTTTGCGTTCCCCCACGAACCCGCACGGTTCCTCTTTGCGTTCCCCCACGAACCCGCACCCTTGCTCTTTGCGTTCCCCCACGAACCCGCACCCTTGCTCTTTGCGTTCCCCCACGAACCCGCACGGTTCCTCTTTGCGTTCCCGCACGAACCCGCACCCTTGCTCATTGCATTCCCCCACGAACCCGCACCCTTGCTCTTTGCGATCCCCCACGAACCCGCACCCTTGCTCTTTGCGTTCCCCCACGAACCCGCACGGTTCCTCTTTGCGTTCCCCCACGAACCCGCACGGTTCCTCTTTGCGTTCCCCCACGAACCCGTACGGTTCCTCTTTGCGTTCCCCCACGAACCCGCACGGTTCCTCTTTGCGTTCCCCCACGAACCCGCACCCTTGCTCTTTGCGTTACCCCTCGAACCCGCACGGTTCCTCTTTGCGTTCCCCCACGAACCCGCACCCTTGCTCTTTGCGTTCCCCCACGAACCCGCACGTTTCCTCTTTGCGTTCCCCCAGAAAACCGCACCCTAGCTCTTTGCGTTCCCCCACGAACCCGCTCCGTTGCTCTTTGCGTTCCCCCACGAACCCGCACGGTTCCTCTTTGCGTTCCCCCACGAACCCGCACGGTTCCTCTTTGCGTTCCCCCACGATCCTGCACCCTTGCTCTTTGCGTTCCCACACGATCCCGCACCCTTGCTCTTTGCGTTCCCTCACGAACCCGCACGGTTCCTCTTTCCGTTTCCCCACGAACCCGCACAATTGCTCTTTGCGTTCCCCCTCGAACCCACACGTTTCCTCTTTGAGTTCCCCCACAAAACCGCACCCTAGCTCTTTGCGTTCCCCCACGAACCCGCACCCTTGCTCTTTGCGTTCCCCCACGAACCCGCACCCTTGCTCTTTGCGTTCCCCCACCAACCCGCACGGTTCCTCTTTGCGTTCCCCCACGAACCCGCACGGTTCCTCTTTGCGTTCCCCCACGAACCCGCACCCTTGCTCTTTGCGTTCCCCCACGAACCCGCACGGTTCCTCTTTGCGTTCCCCCACGAACCCGCACCCTTGCTCTTTGCGTTCCCCCACGATCCCGCACCCTTGCTCTTTGCGTTCCCCCACGAACCCGCACCCTTGCTCTTTGCGTTCCCCCTCGAACCCGCACGTTTCCTCTTTGCGTTCCCCCACAAAACCGCACCCTAGCTCTTTGCGTTCCCCCACGAAACCGCACCCTAGCTCTTTGCGTTCCCCCACGAACCCGCACCCTTGCTCTTTGCGTTCCCCCACGAACCCGCACCCTTGCTCTTTGCGTTCCCCCACGAACCCGCACCCTTGCTCTTTGCGTTCCCCCATGAACCCGCACAGTTCCTCTCTGCGTTCCCCCACGAACCCGCACCCTTGCTCTTTGCGTTCCCCTACGAACCCGCACCCTTGCTCTTTGCGTTCCCCCTCGAACCCGCACGTTTCCTCTTTGCGTTCCCCCACAAAACCGCACCCTAGCTCTTTGCGTTCCCCCACGAAACCGCACCCTAGCTCGTTGCGTTCCCCCACGAACCCGCACGGTTCCTCTTTGCGTTCCCCCACGAACTCGCACGGTTCCTCTTTGCGTTCCCCCACGAACCCTCACCCTTGCTCTTTGCGTTCCCCCATGAACCCGCACGGTTCCTCTTTGCGTTCCCCCACGAACCCGCACCCTTGCTCTTTGCGTTCCCCTACGAACCCGCACGGTTCCTCCTTACGTTCCCCCACGAACCCGCACGGTTCCTCTTATTGTTCCCCCATGAACCCGCACCCTTGCTCTGTGCGTTCCCCCACGAACCCGCACGGTTCCTCTTTGCGTTCCCCCACGAACCCGCACCCTTGCTCTTTGCGTTCCCCCACGAACCCGCACCCTTGCTCTTTGCGTTCCCCCACGAACCCGCACGGTTCCTCTTTGCGTTCCCCCACGAACCCGCACCCTTGCTCTTTGCGTTCCCCCACGAACCCGCACCCTTGCTCTTTGCGTTCCCCCACGAACCCGCACGGTTCCTCTTTGCGTTCCCCCACGAGCCCGCACCCTTGTTCTTTGTGATCCCCCACGAACCCGCACCCTTGCTCTTTGCGATCCCCCACGAACCCGCACCCTTGCTCTTTGCGTTCCCCCACGAACCCGCACCCTTGCTCTTTGCGTACCCCTCGAACCCGCACGTTTCCTCTTTGCGTTCCCCCACAAAACCGCACCCTAGCTCTTTGCGTTCCCCCACGAAACCGCACCCTAGCTCTTTGCGTTCCCCCACGAACCCGCACCCTTGCTCTTTGCGTTCCCCCACGAACCCGCACCCTTGCTCTTTGCGTTCCCCCACGAACCCGCACCCTTGCTCTTTGCGTTCCCCCATGAACCCGCACGGTTCCTCTCTGCGTTCCCCCACGAACCCGCACCCTTGCTCTTTGCGTACCCCTCGAACCCGCACGTTTCCTCTTTGCGTTCCCCCACAAAACCGCACCCTAGCTCTTTGCGTTCCCCCACGAACCCGCACCCTTGCTCATTGCATTCCCCCACGAACCCGCACCCTTGCTCTTTGCGATCCCCCACGAACCCGCACCCTTGCTCTTTGCGTTCCCCCACGAACCCGCACGGTTCCTCTTTGCGTTCCCCCACGAACCCGTACGGTTCCTCTTTGCGTTCCCCCACGAACCCGCACGGTTCCTCTTTGCGTTCCCCCACGAACCCGTACGGTTCCTCTTTGCGTTCCCCCACGAACCCGCACGGTTCCTCTTTGCGTTCCCCCACGAACCCGCACCCTTGCTCTTTGCGTTACCCCTCGAACCCGCACGGTTCCTCTTTGCGTTCCCCCACGAACCCGCACCCTTGCTCTTTGCGTTCCCCCACGAACCCGCACGTTTCCTCCTTGCGTTCCCCCAGAAAACCGCACCCTAGCTCTTTGCGTTCCCCCACGAACCCGCTCCGTTGCTCTTTGCGTTCCCCCACGAACCCGCACGGTTCCTCTTTGCGTTCCCCCACGAACCCGCACGGTTCCTCTTTGCGTTCCCCCACGATCCTGCACCCTTGCTCTTTGCGTTCCCACACGATCCCGCACCCTTGCTCTTTGCGTTCCCTCACGAACCCGCACGGTTCCTCTTTCCGTTTCCCCACGAACCCGCACAATTGCTCTTTGCGTTCCCCCACGAACCCGCACGGTTCCTCTTTGCGTTCCCCCACGAACCCGCACCCTTGCTCTTTGCGTTCCCCCACGAACCCGCACCCTTGCTCTTTGCGTTCCCCCACGAACCCGCACCCTTGCTCTTTGCGTTCCCCCACGAACCCGCACGGTTCCTCTTTGCGTTCCCCCATGAACCCGCACGGTTCCTCTTTGCGTTCCCGCACGAACCCGCACCCTTGCTCATTGCATTCCCCCACGAACCCGCACCCTTGCTCTTTGCGATCCCCCACGAACCCGCATTCTTGCTCTTTGCGTTCCCCCACGAACCCGCATGGTTCCTCTTTGCGTTCCCCCACGAACCCGCACGGTTCCTCTTTGCGTTCCCCCATGAACCCGCACGGTTCCTCTTTGCGTTCCCCCACGAACCCGCACCCTTGCTCTTTGCGTTCCACCACGAACCCGCACCCTTGCTCTCTGCGTTCCACCACGAACCCGCACGCTTGCTCTTTGCGTTCCCCCACGAACCCGCACGGTTCCTCTTTGTGTTCCCCCACGATCCCGCACCATTGCTCTTTGCGTTCCCCGACGAACCCGCACCCTTGCTCTTTGCGTTCCCCCTCGAACCCGCACGTTTCCTCTTTGTGTTCCCCCACGATCCCGCACCCTTGCTCTTTGCGTTCCCCCACGAACCCGCACCCTTGCTCTTTGCGTTCCCCCTCGAACCCGCACGTTTCCTCTTTGCGTTCCCCCACAAAACCGCACCCTAGCTCTTTGCGTTCCCCCACGAACCCGCACCCTTGCTCTTTGCGTTCCCCCACGAACCCGCACCCTTGCTCTTTGCGTTCCCCCAACAACCCGCACGGTTCCTCTTTGCGTTCCCCCACGAACCCGCACGGTTCCTCTTTGCGTTCCCCCACGAACCCGCACCCTTGCTCTTTGCGTTCCCCCACGAACCCGCACGGTTCCTCTTTGCGTTCCCCCACGAACCCGCACCCTTGCTCTTTGCGTTCCCCCACGATCCCGCACCCTTGCTCTTTGCGTTCCCCCACGAACCCGCACCCTTGCTCTTTGCGTTCCCCCACGAACCCGCACCCTTGCTCTTTGCGTTCCCCCATGAACCCGCACAGTTCCTCTCTGCGTTCCCCCACGAACCCGCACCCTTGTTCTTTGCGTTCCCCTACAAACCCGCACCCTTGCTCTTTGCGTTCCCCCTCGAACCCGCACGTTTCCTCTTTGCGTTCCCCCACAAAACCGCACCCTAGCTCTTTGCGTTCCCCCACGAAACCGCACCCTAGCTCGTTGCGTTCCCCCACGAACCCGCACGGTTCCTCTTTGCGTTCCCCCACGAACTCGCACGGTTCCTCTTTGCGTTCCCCCACGAACCCTCACCCTTGCTCTTTGCGTTCCCGCATGAACCCGCACGGTTCCTCTTTGCGTTCCCCCACGAACCCGCACCCTTGCTCTTTGCGTTCCCCTACGAACCCGCACGGTTCCTCCTTACGTTCCCCCACGAACCCGCACGGTTCCTCTTATTGTTCCCCCATGAACCCGCACCCTTGCTCTGTGCGTTCCCCCACGAACCAGCACGGTTCCTCTTTGCGTTCCCCCACGAACCCGCACCCTTGCTCTTTGCGTTCCCCCACGAACCCGCACCCTTGCTCTTTGCGTTCCCCCACGAACCCGCACGGTTCCTCTTTGCGTTCCCCCACGAACCCGCACGGTTCCTCTTTGCGTTCCCCCACGAACCCGCACCCTTGCTCTTTGCGTTCCCCCACGAACCCGCACGGTTCCTCTTTGCGTTCCCCCACGAGCCCGCACCCTTGTTCTTTGTGATCCCCCACGAACCCGCACCCTTGCTCTTTGCGATCCCCCACGAACCCGCACCCTTGCTCTTTGCGTTCCCCCACGAACCCGCACCCTTGCTCTTTGCGTACCCCTCGAACCCGCACGTTTCCTCTTTGCGTTCCCCCACAAAACCGCACCCTAGCTCTTTGCGTTCCCCCACGAAACCGCACCCTAGCTCTTTGCGTTCCCCCACGAACCCGCACCCTTGCTCTTTGCGTTCCCCCACGAACCCGCACCCTTGCTCTTTGCGTTCCCCCACGAACCCGCACCCTTGCTCTTTGCGTTCCCCCATGAACCCGCACGGTTCCTCTCTGCGTTCCCCCACGAACCCGCACCCTTGCTCTTTGCGTACCCCTCGAACCCGCACGTTTCCTCTTTGCGTTCCCCCACAAAACCGCACCCTAGCTCTTTGCGTTCCCCCACGAACCCGCACCCTTGCTCTTTGCGTTCCCCCACGAACCCTCACCCTTGCTCTTTGCGTTCCCCCATGAACCCGCACGGTTCCTCTTTGCGTTCCCCCACGAATCCGCACCCTTGCTCTTTGCGTTCCCCTACGAACCCGCACGGTTCCTCCTTACGTTCCCCCACGAACCCGCACGGTTCCTCTTATCGTTCCCCCATGAACCCGCACCCTTGCTCTTTGCGTTCCCCCACGAACCCGCACCCTTGCTCTTTGCGTTCCCCCACGAACCCGCACCCTTGCTCTTTGCGTTCCCCCACGAACCCGCACGGTTCCTCATTGCGTTCCCCCACGAACACGCACGGTTCCTCTTTGCGTTCTCCCACGAACCCGCACCCTTGCTCTTTGCGTTCCCCCACGAACCCGCACGTTTCCTCTTTGCGTTCCCCCAGAAAACCGCACCCTAGCTCTTTGCGTTCCACCACGAACCCGCTCCGTTGCTCTTTGCGTTCCCCCACGAATCCGCACCCTTGCTCTTTGCGTTCCCCCACGAACCCGCACCCTTGCTCTTTGCGTTCCCCCACGATCCTGCACCCTTGCTCTTTGCGTTCCCACACGATCCCGCACGGTTCCTCTTTCCGTTCCCCCACGAACCCGCACAATTGCTCTTTGCGTTCCCCCACGAACCCGCACGGTTCCTCTTTGCGTTCCCCCACGAACCCGCACCCTTGCTCTTTGCGTTCCCCCACGAACCCGCACCCTTGCTCTTTGCGTTCCCCCACGAACCCGCACGGTTCCTCTTTGCGTTCCCGCACGAACCCGCACCCTTGCTCATTGCATTCCCCCACGAACCCGCACCCTTGCTCTTTGCGATCCCCCACGAACCCGCACCCTTGCTCTTTGCGTTCCCCCACGAACCCGCACGGTTCCTCTTTGCGTTCCCCCACGAACCCGTACGGTTCCTCTTTGCGTTCCCCCACGAACCCGCACGGTTCCTCTTTGCGTTCCCCCACGAACCCGTACGGTTCCTCTTTGCGTTCCCCCACGAACCCGCACGGTTCCTCTTTGCGTTCCCCCACGAACCCGCACCCTTGCTCTTTGCGTTACCCCTCGAACCCGCACGGTTCCTCTTTGCGTTCCCCCACGAACCCGCACCCTTGCTCTTTGCGTTCCCCCACGAACCCGCACGTTTCCTCTTTGCGTTCCCCCAGAAAACCGCACCCTAGCTCTTTGCGTTCCCCCACGAACCCGCTCCGTTGCTCTTTGCGTTCCCCCACGAACCCGCACGGTTCCTCTTTGCGTTCCCCCACGAACCCGCACGGTTCCTCTTTGCGTTCCCCCACGATCCTGCACCCTTGCTCTTTGCGTTCCCACACGATCCCGCACCCTTGCTCTTTGCGTTCCCTCACGAACCCGCACGGTTCCTCTTTCCGTTTCCCCACGAACCCGCACAATTGCTCTTTGCGTTCCCCCACGAACCCGCACGGTTCCTCTTTGCGTTCCCCCACGAACCCGCACCCTTGCTCTTTGCGTTCCCCCACGAACCCGCACCCTTGCTCTTTGCGTTCCCCCACGAACCCGCACCCTTGCTCTTTGCGTTCCCCCACGAACCCGCACAGTTCCTCTTTGCGTTCCCCCATGAACCCGCACGGTTCCTCTTTGCGTTCCCGCACGAACCCGCACCCTTGCTCATTGCATTCCCCCACGAACCCGCACCCTTGCTCTTTGCGATCCCCCACGAACCCGCATTCTTGCTCTTTGCGTTCCCCCACGAACCCGCATGGTTCCTCTTTGCGTTCCCCCACGAACCCGCACGGTTCCTCTTTGCGTTCCCCCACGAACCCGCACGGCTCCTCTTTGCGTTCCCCCACGAACCCGCACCCTTGCTCTTTGCGTTCCACCACGAACCCGCACCCTTGCTCTCTGCGTTCCACCACGAACCCGCACCCTTGCTCTTTGCGTTCCCCCACGAACCCGCACGGTTCCTCTTTGTGTTCCCCCACGATCCCGCACCATTGCTCTTTGCGTTCCCCGACGAACCCGCACCCTTGCTCTTTGCGTTCCCCCACGAACCCGCACCCTTGCTCTTTGCGTTCCCACTCGAACCCGCACGTTTCCTCTTTGTGTTCCCCCACGATCCCGCACCCTTGCTCTTTGCGTTCCCCCACGAACCCGCACCCTTGCTCTTTGCGTTCCCCCTCGAACCCGCACGTTTCCTCTTTGCGTTCCCCCACAAAACCGCACCCTAGCTCTTTGCGTTCCCCCACGAACCCGCACCCTTGCTCTTTGCGTTCCCCCACGAACCCGCACCCTTGCTCTTTGCGTTCCCCCACCAACCCGCACGGTTCCTCTTTGCGTTCCCCCACGAACCCGCACGGTTCCTCTTTGCGTTCCCCCACGAACCTGCACCCTTGCTCTTTGCGTTCCCCCACGAACCCGCACGGTTCCTCTTTGCGTTCCCCCACGAACCCGCACCCTTGCTCTTTGCGTTCCCCCACGATCCCGCACCCTTGCTCTTTGCGTTCCCCCACGAACCCGCACCCTTGCTCTTTGCGTTCCCCCTCGAACCCGCACGTTTCCTCTTTGCGTTCCCCCACAAAACCGCACCCTAGCTCTTTGCGTTCCCCCACGAAACCGCACCCTAGCTCTCTGCGTTCCCCCACGAACCCGCACCCTTGCTCTTTGCGTTCCCCCACGAACCCGCACCCTTGCTCTTTGCGTTCCCCCACGAACCCGCACCCTTGCTCTTTGCGTTCCCCCATGAACCCGCACAGTTCCTCTCTGCGTTCCCCCACGAACCCGCACCCTTGCTCTTTGCGTTCCCCTACGAACCCGCACCCTTGCTCTTTGCGTTCCCCCACGAACCCGCACCCTTGCTCTTTGCGTTCCCCCACGAACCCGCACCCTTGCTCTTTGCGTTCGCCCACGAACCCGCACGGTTCCTCTTTGCGTTCCCCCACGAACCCGCACGGTTCCTCTTTGCGTTCCTCCATGAACCCGCACCCTTGCTCTTTGCGATCCCCCACGAATCTGTACCCTTGCTCTTTGCGTTCCCCCACGAACCCGCACGGTTCCTCTTTGCGTTCCCCCACGAACCCGCACGGTTCCTCTTTGCGTTCCCCCACGAACCCGCACCCTTGCTCTTTGCGTTACCCCTCGAACCCGCACGGTTCTTCTTTGCGTTCCCCCACGAACCCGCACCCTTGCTCTTTGCGTTCCCCCACGAACCCGCACGTTTCCTCTTTGCGTTCCCCCAGAAAACCGCACCCTAGCTCTTTGCGTTCCCCCACGAACCCGCTCCGTTGCTCTTTGCGTTCCCCCACGAATCCGCACCCTTGCTCTTTGCGTTCCCCCACGAACCCGCACCCTTGCTCTTTGCGTTCCCCCACGATCCTGCACCCTTGCTCTTTGCGTTCCCACACGATCCCGCACCCTTGCTCTTTGCGTTCCCTCACGAACCCGCACGGTTCCTCTTTCCGTTCCCCCACGAACCCGCACAATTGCTCTTTGCGTTCCCCCACGAACCCGCACGGTTCCTCTTTGCGTTCCCCCACGAACCCGCACCCTTGCTCTTTGCGTTCCCCCACGAACCCGCACCCTTGCTCTTTGCGTTCCCCCACGAACCCGCACCCTTGCTCTTTGCGTTCCCCCACGAACCCGCACGGTTCCTCTTTGCGTTCCCCCACGAACCCGCACGGTTCCTCTTTGCGTTCCCGCACGAACCCGCACCCTTGCTCATTGCATTCCCCCACGAACCCGCACCCTTGCTCTTTGCGATCCCCCACGAACCCGCACCCTTGCTCTTTGCGTTCCCCCACGAACCCGCACGGTTCCTCTTTGCGTTCCCCCACGAACCCGCACGGTTCCTCTTTGCGTTCCCCCACGAACCCGCACCCTTGCTCTTTGCGTTACCCCTCGAACCCGCACGGTTCCTCTTTGCGTTCCCCCACGAACCCGCACCCTTGCTCTTTGCGTTCCCCCACGATCCCGCACGTTTCCTCTTTGCGTTCCCCCAGAAAACCGCACCCTAGCTCTTTGCGTTCCCCCACGAACCCACTCCGTTGCTCTTTGCGTTCCCCCACGAATCCGCACCCTTGCTCTTTGCGTTCCCCCACGAACCCGCACCCTTGCTCTTTGCGTTCCCCCACGATCCTGCACCCTTGCTCTTTGCGTTCCCACACGATCCCGCACCCTTGCTCTTTGCGTTCCCTCAGGAACCCGCACGGTTCCTCTTTCCGTTCCCCCACGAACCCGCACAATTGCTCTTTGCGTTCCCCCACGAACCCGCACGGTTCCTCTTTGCGTTCCCCCACGAACCCGCACCCTTGCTCTTTGCGTTCCCCCACGAACCCGCACCCTTGCTCTTTGCGTTCCCCCACGAACCCGCACCCTTGCTCTTTGCGTTCCCCCACGAACCCGCACGGTTCCTCTTTGCGTTCCCCCACGAACCCGCACGGTTCCTCTTTGCGTTCCCGCACGAACCCGCACCCTTGCTCATTGCATTCCCCCACGAACCCGCACCCTTGCTCTTTGCGATCCCCCACGAACCCGCACGGTTCCTCTTTGCGTTCCCCCACGAACCCGCACGGTTCCTCTTTGCGTTCCCCCACGAACCCGCACGGTTCCTCTTTGCGTTCCCCCACGAACCCGCACCCTTGCTCTTTGCGTTCCACCACGAACCCGCACCCTTGCTCTCTGCGTTCCACCACGAACCCGCACCCTTGCTCTTTGCGTTCCCCCACGAAACCGCACCCTAGCTCTTTGCGTTCCCCCACGAACCCGCACCCTTGCTCTTTGCGTTCCCCCACGAACCCGCACCCTTGCTCTTTGCGTTGCCCCACGAACCCTCACCCTTGCTCTTTGCGTTCCCCCATGAACCCGCACGTTTCCTCTTTGCGTTCCCCCACAAAACCGCACCCTAGCTCTTTGCGTTCCCCCACGAAACCGCACCCTTGCTCTTTGCGTTCCCCCACGAACCCGCACGGTTCCTCTTTGCGTTCCCCCACGAACCCGCACGGTTCCTCTTTGCGTTCCCCCACGAACCCGCACGGTTCCTCTTTGCGTTCCCCCACGAACCCGCACGGTTCCTCTTTGCGTTCCCGCACGAACCCGCACCCTTGCTCATTGCATTCCCCCACGAACCCGCACCCTTGCTCTTTGCGATCCCCCACGAACCCGCACCCTTGCTCTTTGCGTTCCCCCACGAACCCGCACGATTCCTCTTTGCGTTCCCCCACGAACCCGCACGGTTCCTCTTTGCGTTCCCCCACGAACCAGCACGGTTCCTCTCTGCGTTCCCCCACGAACCCGCACGATTCCTCTTTGCGTTCCCCCACGAACCCGCACCCTTGCTCTTTGCGTTCCACCACGAACCCGCACCCTTGCTCTCTGCGTTCCACCACGAACCCGCACCCTTGCTCTTTGCGTTCCCCCACGAACCCGCACGGTTCCTCTTTGTGTTCCCCCACGATCCCGCACCATTGCTCTTTGCGTTCCCCCACGAACCCGCACCCTTGCTCTTTGCGTTCCCCCTCGAACCCGCACCCTTGCTCTTTGCGTTCCCCCACAAAACCGCACCCTAGCTCTTTGCGTTCCCCCACGAACCCGCACCCTTGCTCTTTGCGTTCCCCCACCAACCCGCACGGTTCCTCTTTGCGTTCCCCCACGAACCCGCACGGTTCCTCTTTGCGTTCCCCCACGAACCCGCACCCTTGCTCTTTGCGTTCCACCACGAACCCGCACGGTTCCTCTTTGCGTTCCCCCACGAACCCGCACCCTTGCTCTTTGCGTTCCCCCACGAACCCGCACGGTTCCTCTTTGCGTTCCCCCACGAACCCGCACCCTTGCTCTTTGCGTTCCCCCACGAACCCGCACGTTTCCTCTTTGCGTTCCCCCACAAAACCGCACCCTAGCTCTTTGCGTTCCCCCACGAACCCGCTCCGTTGCTCTTTGCGTTCCCCCACGAATCCGCACCCTTGCTCTTTGCGTTCCCCCACGAATCCGCACCCTTGCTCTTTGCGTTCCCCCACGAACCCGCACGGTTCCTCTTTGTGTTCCCCCACGATCCCGCACCATTGCTCTTTGCGTTCCCCCACGAACCCGCACCCTTGCTCTTTGCGTTCCCCCTCGAACCCGCACGGTTCCTCTTTGCGTTCCCCCACAAAACCGCACCCTAGCTCTTTGCGTTCCCCCACGAACCCGCACCCTTGCTCTTTGCGTTCCCCCACCAACCCGCACGGTTCCTCTTTGCGTTCCCCCACGAACCCGCACGGTTCCTCTTTGCGTTCCCCCACGAACCCGCACCCTTGCTCTTTGCGTTCCCCCACGAACCCGCACGGTTCCTCTTTGCGTTCCCCCACGAACCCGCACCCTTGCTCTTTGCGTTCCCCCACGAACCCGCACGGTTCCTCTTTGCGTTCCCCCACGAACCCGCACCCTTGCTCTTTGCGTTCCCCCACGAACCCGCACGTTTCCTCTTTGCGTTCCCCCACAAAACCGCACCCTAGCTCTTTGCGTTCCCCCACGAACCCGCTCCGTTGCTCTTTGCGTTCCCCCACGAATCCGCACCCTTGCTCTTTGCGTTCCCCCACGAATCCGCACCCTTGCTCTTTGCGTTCCCCCACGAACCCGCGCGGTTCCTCTTTGCGTTCCCCCACGAACCCGCACCCTTGCTCTTTGCGTTCCCTCACGAACCCGCACGGTTCCTCTTTCCGTTCCCCCACGAACCCGCACCCTTGCTCTTTGCGTTCCCCCACGAACCCGCACCCTTGCTCTTTGCGTTCCCCCACGAACCCGCACCCTTGCTCTTTGCGTTCCCCCACGAACCCGCTCCCTTGCTCTTTGCGTTCCCCCACGAACCCGCACCCTTGCTCTTTGCGTTCCCCCACGAACCCGCACGGTTCCTCTTTGCGTTCCCCCACGAACCCGCACGGTTCCTCTTTGCGTTCCCGCACGAACCCGCACCCTTGCTCATTGCATTCCCCCACGAACCCGCACCCTTGCTCTTTGCGATCCCCCACGAACCCGCACCCTTGCTCTTTGCGTTCCCCCACGAACCCGCACGGTTCCTCTTTGCGTTCCCCCACGAACCCGCACGGTTCCTCTTTGCGTTCCCCTCGAACCCGCACGGTTCCTCTTTGCGTTCACCCACGAACCCGCACCCTTGCTCTTTGCGTTCCACCACGAACCCGCACCCTTGCTCTTTGCGTTCCACCACGAACCCGCACCCTTGCTCTTTGCGTTCCCCCACGAACCCGCACAGTTCCTCTTTGTGTTCCCCCACGATCCCGCACCATTGCTCTTTGCGTTCCCCCACGAACCCGCACCCTTGCTCTTTGCGTTCCCCCACGAACCCGCACCCTTGCTCTTTGCGTTCCCCCTCGAACCCGCACGTTTCCTCTTTGTGTTCCCCCACGATCCCGCACCCTTGCTCTTTGCGTTCCCCCACGAACCCGCACCCTTGCTCTTTGCGTTCCCCCTCGAACCCGCACGTTTCCTCTTTGCGTTCCCCCACAAAACCGCACCCTAGCTCTTTGCGTTCCCCCACGAACCCGCACCCTTGCTCTTTGCGTTCCCCCACGAACCCGCACGGTTCCTCTTTGCGTTCCCCCACGAACCCGCACGGTTCCTCTTTGCGTTCCCCCACGAACCCGCACGGTTCCTCTTTGCGTTCCCCCACGAACCCGCACCCTTGCTCTTTGCGTTACCCCTCGAACCTGCACCCTTGCTCTTTGCGTTCCACCACGAACCCGCATCCTTGCTCTTTGCGTTCCCCCACGAACCCGCACCCTTGCTCTTTGCGATCCCCCAGGAACCCGCACCCTTGCTCTTTGCGTTCCCCCACGAACCCGCACGGTTCCTCTTTGCGTTCCCCCACGAACCCGCACCCTTGCTCTTTGCGTTCCCCCACGATCCCGCACCATTGCTCTTTGCGTTCCCCCACGAACCCGCACCCTTGCTCTTTGCGTTCCCCCACGAACCCGCACGTTTCCTCTTTGCGTTCCCCCACAAAACCGCACCCTAGCTCTTTGCGTTCCCCCACGAACCCGCTCTGTTGCTCTTTGCGTTCCCCCACGAATCCGCACCCTTGCTCTTTGCGTTCCCCCACGAATCCGCACCATTGCTCTTTGCGTTCCCCCACGAACCCGCGCGGTTCCTCTTTGCGTTCCCCCACGAACCCGCACCCTTGCTCTTTGCGTTCCCCCACGAACCCGCACGTTTCCTCTTTGCGTTCCCCCACGAACCCGCACGGTTCCTCTTTGTGTTCCCCCACGATCCCGCACCATTGCTCTTTGCGTTCCCCCACGAACCCGCACCCTTGCTCTTTGCGTTCCCCCTCGAACCCGCACCCTTGCTCTTTGCGTTCCCCCTCGAACCCGCACGTTTCCTCTTTGTGTTCCCCCACGATCCCGCACCCTTGCTCTTTGCGTTCCCCCACGAACCCGCACCCTTGCTCTTTGCGTTCCCCCTCGAACCCGCACGTTTCCTCTTTGCGTTCCCCCACAAAACCGCACCTTAGCTCTTTGCGTTCCCCCACGAACCCGCACCCTTGCTCTTTGCGTTCCCCCTCGAACCCGCACGTTTCCTCTTTGCGTTCCCCCACAAAACCGCACCCTAGCTCTTTGCGTTCCCCCACGAACCCGCACCCTTGCTCTTTGCGTTCCCCCACGAACCCGCACCCTTGCTCTTTGCGTTCCCCCACGAACCCGCACGGTTCCTCTTTGCGTTCCCCCACGAACCCGCACCCTTGCTCTTTGCGTTCCCCCACGAACCCGCACGGTTCCTCTTTGCGTTAACCCACGAACCCGCACCCTTGCTCTTTGCGTTCCTCCACGAACCCGCACGTTTCCTCTTTGCGTTCCCCCACAAAACCGCACCCTAGCTCTTTGCGTTCCCCCACGAACCCGCTCCGTTGCTCTTTGCGTTCCCCCACGAATCCGCACCCTTGCTCTTTGCGTTCCCCCACGAACCCGCACGGTTCCTCTTTGCGTTCCCCCATGATCCCGCACCCTTGCTCTTTGCGTTCCCCCACGAACCCGCACGGCTCCTCTTTGCGTTCCCCCACGAACCCGCACCCTTGCTCTTTGCGTTCCCCCACGAACCCGCACCTTTGCTCTTTGCTTTCCCCCACGAACCCGCAGCCTTGCTCTTTGCGTTCCCTTACGAACCCGCACGATTCCTCTTTGCGTTCCCCCACGAACCCACACGGTTCCTCTTTGCGTTCCCCCACGAACCCGCATGGTACCTCTTTGCGTTCCCCCACGAACCCGCACGGCTCCTCTTTGCGTTCCCCCACGAACCCGCACCCTTGCTCTTTGCGTTCCCCCACGAACCCGCACGGTTCCTCTTTGCGTTCCCCCATGATCCCGCACCCTTGCTCTTTGCGTTCCCCCACGAACCCGCACGGCTCCTCTTTGCGTTCCCCCACGAACCCGCACCCTTGCTCTTTGCGTTCCCCCACGAACCCGCACCTTTGCTCTTTGCGTTCCCCCACGAACCCGCAGCCTTGCTCTTTGCGTTCCCTTACGAACCCGCACGATTCCTCTTTGCGTTCCCCCACGAACCCGCACCCTTGCTCTTTGCGATCCCCCACGAACCCGCACGGTTCCTCTTTGCGTTCCCCCACGAATCCGCACCCTTGCTCTTTGCGTTCCCCCATGATCCCGCACCCTTGCTCTTTGCGTTCCCCCACGAACCCGCACCCTTGCTCTTTGCGTTCCCCCACGAACCCGAACCCTTGCTCTTTGCGTTCCCCCACGAACCCGCACGGTTCCTCTTTGCGTTCCCCCACGAACCCGCACCCTTGCTCTTTGCGTTCCCCCACGAACCCGCACCCTTGCTCTTTGCGTTCCCCCACGAACCCGCACGGTTCCTCTTTGCGTTCCCCCACGAACCCGCACCCTTGCTCTTTGCGTTCCCCCACGAACCCGCACGGTTCCTCTTTGCGTTCCCCCACGAGCCCGCACCCTTGTTCTTTGTGATCCCCCACGAACCCGCACCCTTGCTCTTTGCGATCCCCCACGAACCCGCACGGTTCCTCTTTGCGTTCCCCCACGAACCCGCACCCTTGCTCTTTGCGTTCCCCCACGATCCCGCACCATTGCTCTTTGCGTTCCCCCACGAACCCGCACCCTTGCTCTTTGCGTTCCCCCACGAACCCGCACGTTTCCTCTTTGCGTTCCCCCACAAAACCGCACCCTAGCTCTTTGCGTTCCCCCACGAACCCGCTCTGTTGCTCTTTGCGTTCCCCCACGAATCCGCACCCTTGCTCTTTGCGTTCCCCCACGAATCCGCACCATTGCTCTTTGCGTTCCCCCACGAACCCGCGCGGTTCCTCTTTGCGTTCCCCCACGAACCCGCACCCTTGCTCTTTGCGTTCCCCCACGAACCCGCACGTTTCCTCTTTGCGTTCCCCCACGAACCCGCACGGTTCCTCTTTGTGTTCCCCCACGATCCCGCACCATTGCTCTTTGCGTTCCCCCACGAACCCGCACCCTTGCTCTTTGCGTTCCCCCTCGAACCCGCACCCTTGCTCTTTGCGTTCCCCCTCGAACCCGCACGTTTCCTCTTTGTGTTCCCCCACGATCCCGCACCCTTGCTCTTTGCGTTCCCCCACGAACCCGCACCCTTGCCCTTTGCGTTCCCCCTCGAACCCGCACGTTTCCTCTTTGCGTTCCCCCACAAAACCGCACCTTAGCTCTTTGCGTTCCCCCACGAACCCGCACCCTTGCTCTTTGCGTTCCCCCTCGAACCCGCACGTTTCCTCTTTGCGTTCCCCCACAAAACCGCACCCTAGCTCTTTGCGTTCCCCCACGAACCCGCACCCTTGCTCTTTGCGTTCCCCCACGAACCCGCACCCTTGCTCTTTGCGTTCCCCCACGAACCCGCACGGTTCCTCTTTGCGTTCCCCCACGAACCCGCACCCTTGCTCTTTGCGTTCCCCCACGAACCCGCACGGTTCCTCTTTGCGTTAACCCACGAACCCGCACCCTTGCTCTTTGCGTTCCTCCACGAACCCGCACGTTTCCTCTTTGCGTTCCCCCACAAAACCGCACCCTAGCTCTTTGCGTTCCCCCACGAACCCGCTCCGTTGCTCTTTGCGTTCCCCCACGAATCCGCACCCTTGCTCTTTGCGTTCCCCCACGAACCCGCACGGTTCCTCTTTGCGTTCCCCCATGATCCCGCACCCTTGCTCTTTGCGTTCCCCCACGAACCCGCACGGCTCCTCTTTGCGTTCCCCCACGAACCCGCACCCTTGCTCTTTGCGTTCCCCCACGAACCCGCACCTTTGCTCTTTGCTTTCCCCCACGAACCCGCAGCCTTGCTCTTTGCGTTCCCTTACGAACCCGCACGATTCCTCTTTGCGTTCCCCCACGAACCCACACGGTTCCTCTTTGCGTTCCCCCACGAACCCGCATGGTACCTCTTTGCGTTCCCCCACGAACCCGCACGGCTCCTCTTTGCGTTCCCCCACGAACCCGCACCCTTGCTCTTTGCGTTCCCCCACGAACCCGCACGGTTCCTCTTTGCGTTCCCCCATGATCCCGCACCCTTGCTCTTTGCGTTCCCCCACGAACCCGCACGGCTCCTCTTTGCGTTCCCCCACGAACCCGCACCCTTGCTCTTTGCGTTCCCCCACGAACCCGCACCTTTGCTCTTTGCGTTCCCCCACGAACCCGCAGCCTTGCTCTTTGCGTTCCCTTACGAACCCGCACGATTCCTCTTTGCGTTCCCCCACGAACCCGCACCCTTGCTCTTTGCGATCCCCCACGAACCCGCACGGTTCCTCTTTGCGTTCCCCCACGAATCCGCACCCTTGCTCTTTGCGTTCCCCCATGATCCCGCACCCTTGCTCTTTGCGTTCCCCCACGAACCCGCACGGTTCCTCTTTGCGTTCCCGCACGAACCCGAACCCTTGCTCTTTGCGTTCCCCCACGAACCCGCACGGTTCCTCTTTGCGTTCCCCCACGAACCCGCACCCTTGCTCTTTGCGTTCCCCCACGAACCCGCACCCTTGCTCTTTGCGTTCCCCCACGAACCCGCACGGTTCCTCTTTGCGTTCCCCCACGAACCCGCACCCTTGCTCTTTGCGTTCCCCCACGAACCCGCACGGTTCCTCTTTGCGTTCCCCCACGAGCCCGCACCCTTGTTCTTTGTGATCCCCCACGAACCCGCACCCTTGCTCTTTGCGATCCCCCACGAACCCGCACGGTTCCTCTTTGCGTTCCCCCACGAACCCGCACCCTTGCTCTTTGCGTTCCCCCACGATCCCGCACCATTGCTCTTTGCGTTCCCCCACGAACCCGCACCCTTGCTCTTTGCGTTCCCCCACGAACCCGCACGTTTCCTCTTTGCGTTCCCCCACAAAACCGCACCCTAGCTCTTTGCGTTCCCCCACGAACCCGCTCTGTTGCTCTTTGCGTTCCCCCACGAATCCGCACCCTTGCTCTTTGCGTTCCCCCACGAATCCGCACCATTGCTCTTTGCGTTCCCCCACGAACCCGCGCGGTTCCTCTTTGCGTTCCCCCACGAACCCGCACCCTTGCTCTTTGCGTTCCCCCACGAACCCGCACGTTTCCTCTTTGCGTTCCCCCACGAACCCGCACGGTTCCTCTTTGTGTTCCCCCACGATCCCGCACCATTGCTCTTTGCGTTCCCCCACGAACCCGCACCCTTGCTCTTTGCGTTCCCCCTCGAACCCGCACCCTTGCTCTTTGCGTTCCCCCTCGAACCCGCACGTTTCCTCTTTGTGTTCCCCCACGATCCCGCACCCTTGCTCTTTGCGTTCCCCCACGAACCCGCACCCTTGCTCTTTGCGTTCCCCCTCGAACCCGCACGTTTCCTCTTTGCGTTCCCCCACAAAACCGCACCTTAGCTCTTTGCGTTCCCCCACGAACCCGCACCCTTGCTCTTTGCGTTCCCCCTCGAACCCGCACGTTTCCTCTTTGCGTTCCCCCACAAAACCGCACCCTAGCTCTTTGCGTTCCCCCACGAACCCGCACCCTTGCTCTTTGCGTTCCCCCACGAACCCGCACCCTTGCTCTTTGCGTTCCCCCACGAACCCGCACGGTTCCTCTTTGCGTTCCCCCACGAACCCGCACCCTTGCTCTTTGCGTTCCCCCACGAACCCGCACGGTTCCTCTTTGCGTTAACCCACGAACCCGCACGTTTCCTCTTTGCGTTCCCCCAGAAAACCGCACCCTAGCTCTTTGCGTTCCCCCACGAACCCGCTCCGTTGCTCTTTGCGTTCCCCCACGAATCCGCACCCTTGCTCTTTGCGTTCCCCCACGAACCCGCACCCTTGCTCTTTGCGTTCCCCCACGATCCTGCACCCTTGCTCTTTGCGTTCCCACACGATCCCGCACCCTTGCTCTTTGCGTTCCCTCACGAACCCGCACGGTTCCTCTTTCCGTTCCCCCACGAACCCGCACAATTGCTCTTTGCGTTCCCCCACGAACCCGCACGGTTCCTCTTTGCGTTCCCCCACGAACCCGCACCCTTGCTCTTTGCGTTCCCCCACGAACCCGCACGGTTCCTCTTTGCATTCCCCCACGAACCCGCACGGTTGCTCTTTGCGTTCCCGCACGAACCCGCACCCTTGCTCATTGCATTCCCCCACGAACCCGCACCCTTGCTCTTTGCGATCCCCCACGAACCCGCACCCTTGCTCTTTGCGTTCCCCCACGAACCCGCACGGTTCCTCTTTGCGTTCCCCCACGAACCCGCACGTTTCCTCTTTGCGTTCCCCCAGAAAACCGCACCCTAGCTCTTTGCGTTCCCCCACGAACCCGCTCCGTTGCTCTTTGCGTTCCCCCACGAACCCGCACGGTTCCTCTTTGCGTTCCCCCACGAACCCGCACGGTTCCTCTTTGCGTTCCCCCACGATCCTGCACCCTTGCTCTTTGCGTTCCCACACGATCCCGCACCCTTGCTCTTTGCGTTCCCTCACGAACCCGCACGGTTCCTCTTTCAGTTCCCCCACGAACCCGCACAATTGCTCTTTGCGTTCCCCCACGAACCCGCACGGTTCCTCTTTGCGTTCCCCCACGAACCCGCACCCTTGCTCTTTGCGTTCCCCCACGAACCCGCACCCTTGCTCTTTGCGTTCCCCCACGAACCCGCACCCTTGCTCTTTGCGTTCCCCCACGAACCCGCACGGTTCCTCTTTGCGTTCCCCCACGAACCCGCACGGTTCCTCTTTGCGTTCCCCCACGAACCCGCACGGTTCCTCTTTGCGTTCCCGCACGAACCCGCACCCTTGCTCATTGCATTCCCCCACGAACCCGCACCCTTGCTCTTTGCGATCCCCCACGAACCCGCATTCTTGCTCTTTGCGTTCCCCCACGAACCCGCATGGTTCCTCTTTGCGTTCCCCCACGAACCCGCACGGTTCCTCTTTGCGTTCCCCCACGAACCCGCACGGCTCCTCTTTGCGTTCCCCCACGAACCCGAACCCTTGCTCTTTGCGTTCCACCACGAACCCGCACCCTTGCTCTCTGCGTTCCACCACGAACCCGCACCCTTGCTCTTTGCGTTCCCCCACGAACCCACACGGTTCCTCTTTGTGTTCCCCCACGATCCCGCACCATTGCTCTTTGCGTTCCCCGACGAACCCGCACCCTTGCTCTTTGCGTTCCCCCTCGATCCCGCACCCTTGCTCTTTGCGTTCCCCCTCGAACCCGCACGTTTCCTCTTTGTGTTCCCCCACGATCCCGCACCCTTGCTCTTTGCGTTCCCCCACGAACCCGCACCCTTGCTCTTTGCGTTCCCCCTCGAACCCGCACGTTTCCTCTTTGCGTTCCCCCACAAAACCGCACCCTAGCTCTTTGCGTTCCCCCACGAACCCGCACCCTTGCTCTTTGCGTTCCCCCACGAACCCGCACCCTTGCTCTTTGCGTTCCCCCACCAACCCGCACGGTTCCTCTTTGCGTTCCCCCACGAACCCGCACGGTTCCTCTTTGCGTTCCCCCACGAACCCGCACCCTTGCTCTTTGCGTTCCCCCACGAACCCGCACGGTTCCTCTTTGCGTTCCCCCACGAACCCGCACCCTTGCTCTTTGCGTTCCCCCACGATCCCGCACCCTTGCTCTTTGCGTTCCCCCACGAACCCGCACCCTTGCTCTTTGCGTTCCCCCTCGAACCCGCACGTTTCCTCTTTGCGTTCCCCCACAAAACCGCACCCTAGCTCTTTGCGTTCCCCCACGAACCCGCACCCTTGCTCTTTGCGTTCCCCCACGAACCCGCACCCTTGCTCTTTGCGTTCCCCCACGAACCCGCACGGTTCCTCTTTGCGTTCCCCCACGAACCCGCACCCTTGCTCTTTGCGTTCCCCCACGAACCCGCACGGTTCCTCTTTGCGTTAACCCACGAACCCGCACCCTTGCTCTTTGCGTTCCTCCACGAACCCGCACGTTTCCTCTTTGCGTTCCCCCACAAAACCGCACCCTAGCTCTTTGCGTTCCCCCACGAACCCGCTCCGTTGCTCTTTGCGTTCCCCCACGAATCCGCACCCTTGCTCTTTGCGTTCCCCCACGAACCCGCACGGTTCCTCTTTGCGTTCCCCCATGATCCCGCACCCTTGCTCTTTGCGTTCCCCCACGAACCCGCACGGCTCCTCTTTGCGTTCCCCCACGAACCCGCACCCTTGCTCTTTGCGTTCCCCCACGAACCCGCACCTTTGCTCTTTGCGTTCCCCCACGAACCCGCAGCCTTGCTCTTTGCGTTCCCTTACGAACCCGCACGATTCCTCTTTGCGTTCCCCCACGAACCCGCACGGTTCCTCTTTGCGTTCCCCCACGAACCCGCATGGTACCTCTTTGCGTTCCCCCACGAACCCGCACGGCTCCTCTTTGCGTTCCCCCACGAACCCGCACCCTTGCTCTTTGCGTTCCCCCATGAACCCGCACCCTTGCTCTTTGCGATCCCCCACGAACCCGCACGGTTCCTCTTTGCGTTCCCGCACGAACCCGAACCCTTGCTCTTTGCGTTCCCCCACGAACCCGCACGGTTCCTCTTTGCGTTCCCCCACGAACCCGCACCCTTGCTCTTTGCGTTCCCCCACGAACCCGCACCCTTGCTCTTTGCGTTCCCTCACGAACCCGCAAGGTTCCTCTTTGCGTTCCCCCACGAACCCGCACCCTTGCTCTTTGCGTTCCCCCACGAACCCGCACGGTTCCTCTTTGCGTTCCCCCACGAGCCCGCACCCTTGTTCTTTGTGATCCCCCACGAACCCGCACCCTTGCTCTTTGCGATCCCCCACGAACCCGCACGGTTCCTCTTTGCGTTCCCCCACGAAACCGCACCCTAGCTCTTTGCGTTCCCCCACGAACCCGCACCCTTGCTCTTTGCGTTCCCCCACGAACCCGCACGGTTCCTCTTTGCGTTCCCCCACGAACGCGCACCCTTGCTCTTTGCGTTCCCCCACGATCCCGCACCCTTGCTCTTTGCGTTCCCCCACGAACCCGCACCCTTGCTCTTTGCGTACCCCTCGAACCCGCACGTTTCCTCTTTGCGTTCCCCCACAAAACCGCACCCTAGCTCTTTGCGTTCCCCCACGAAACCGCACCCTAGCTCTTTGCGTTCCCCCACGAACCCGCACCCTTGCTCTTTGCGTTCCCCCACGAACCCTCACCCTTGCTCTTTGCGTTCCCCCATGAACCCGCACGGTTCCTCTTTGCGTTCCCCCACGTATCCGCACCCTTGCTCTTTGCGTTCCCCTACGAACCCGCACGGTTCCTCCTTACGTTCCCCCACGAACCCGCACTGTTCCTCTTATCGTTCCCCCATGAACCCGCACCCTTGCTCTTTGCGTTCCCCCACGAACCCGCACCCTTGCTCTTTGCGTTCCCCCACGAACCCGCACCCTTGCTCTTTGCGTTCCCCCACGAACCCGCACGGTTCCTCTTTGCGTTCCCCCACGAACCCGCACGGTTCCTCTTTGCGTTCTCCCACGAACCCGCACCCTTGCTCTTTGCGTTCCCCCACGAACCCGCACGTTTCCTCTTTGCGTTCCCCCAGAAAACCGCACCCTAGCTCTTTGCGTTCCCCCACGAACCCGCACGGTTCCTCTTTGCGTTCCCCCACGAATCCGCACCCTTGCTCTTTGCGTTCCCCCACGAACCCGCACCCTTGCTCTTTGCGTTCCCCCACGATCCTGCACCCTTGCTCTTTGCGTTCCCACACGATCCCGCACCCTTGCTCTTTGCGTTCCCTCACGAACCCGCACGGTTCCTCTTTCCGTTCCCCCACGAACCCGCACAATTGCTCTTTGCGTTCCCCCACGAACCCGCACGGTTCCTCTTTGCGTTCCCCCACGAACCCGTACGGTTCCTCTTTGCGTTCCCCCACGAACCCGCACGGTTCCTCTTTGCGTTCCCCCACGAACCCGCACCCTTGCTCTTTGCGTTACCCCTCGAACCCGCACGGTTCCTCTTTGCGTTCCCCCACGAACCCGCACCCTTGCTCTTTGCGATCCCCCACGAACCCGCACCCTTGCTCTTTGCGTTCCCCCACGAACCCGCACGGTTCCTCTTTGCGTTCCCCCACGAACCCGTACGGTTCCTCTTTGCGTTCCCCCACGAACCCGCACGGTTCCTCTTTGCGTTCCCCCACGAACCCGTACGGTTCCTCTTTGCGTTCCCCCACGAACCCGCACGGTTCCTCTTTGCGTTCCCCCACGAACCCGCACCCTTGCTCTTTGCGTTACCCCTCGAACCCGCACGGTTCCTCTTTGCGTTCCCCCACGAACCCGCACCCTTGCTCTTTGCGTTCCCCCACGAACCCGCACGTTTCCTCTTTGCGTTCCCCCAGAAAACCGCACCCTAGCTCTTTGCGTTCCCCCACGAACCCGCTCCGTTGCTCTTTGCGTTCCCCCACGAACCCGCACGGTTCCTCTTTGCGTTCCCCCACGAACCCGCACGGTTCCTCTTTGCGTTCCCCCACGATCCTGCACCCTTGCTCTTTGCGTTCCCACACGATCCCGCACCCTTGCTCTTTGCGTTCCCTCACGAACCCGCACGGTTCCTCTTTCCGTTCCCCCACGAACCCGCACAATTGCTCTTTGCGTTCCCCCACGAACCCGCACGGTTCCTCTTTGCGTTCCCCCACGAACCCGCACCCTTGCTCTTTGCGTTCCCCCACGAACCCGCACCCTTGCTCTTTGCGTTCCCCCACGAACCCGCACCCTTGCTCTTTGCGTTCCCCCACGAACCCGCACGGTTCCTCTTTGCGTTCCCCCACGAACCCGCACGGTTCCTCTTTGCGTTCCCGCACGAACCCGCACCCTTGCTCATTGCATTCCCCCACGAACCCGCACCCTTGCTCTTTGCGATCCCCCACGAACCCGCATTCTTGCTCTTTGCGTTCCCCCACGAACCCGCATGGTTCCTCTTTGCGTTCCCCCACGAACCCGCACGGTTCCTCTTTGCGTTCCCCCACGAACCCGCACGGCTCCTCTTTGCGTTCCCCCACGAACCCGAACCCTTGCTCTTTGCGTTCCACCACGAACCCGCACCCTTGCTCTCTGCGTTCCACCACGAACCCGCACCCTTGCTCTTTGCGTTCCCCCACGAACCCGCACGGTTCCTCTTTGTGTTCCCCCACGATCCCGCACCATTGCTCTTTGCGTTCCCCGACGAACCCGCACCCTTGCTCTTTGCGTTCCCCCTCGATCCCGCACCCTTGCTCTTTGCGTTCCCCCTCGAACCCGCACGTTTCCTCTTTGTGTTCCCCCACGATCCCGCACCCTTGCTCTTTGCGTTCTCCCACGAACCCGCACCCTTGCTCTTTGCGTTCCCCCTCGAACCCGCACGTTTCCTCTTTGCGTTCCCCCACAAAACCGCACCCTAGCTCTTTGCGTTCCCCCACGAACCCGCACCCTTGCTCTTTGCGTTCCCCCACGAACCCGCACCCTTGCTCTTTGCGTTCCCCCACCAACCCGCACGGTTCCTCTTTGCGTTCCCCCACGAACCCGCACGGTTCCTCTTTGCGTTCCCCCACGAACCCGCACCCTTGCTCTTTGCGTTCCCCCACGAACCCGCACGTTTCCTCTTTGCGTTCCCCCAGAAAACCGCACCCTAGCTCTTTGCGTTCCCCCACGAACCCGCTCCGTTGCTCTTTGCGTTCCCCCACGAATCCGCACCCTTGCTCTTTGCGTTCCCCCACGAACCCGCACCCTTGCTCTTTGCGTTCCCCCACGATCCTGCACCCTTGCTCTTTGCGTTCCCACACGATCCCGCACCCTTGCTCTTTGCGTTCCCTCACGAACCCGCACGGTTCCTCTTTCCGTTCCCCCACGAACCCGCACAATTGCTCTTTGCGTTCCCCCACGAACCCGCACGGTTCCTCTTTGCGTTCCCCCACGAACCCGCACCCTTGCTCTTTGCGTTCCCCCACGAACCCGCACCCTTGCTCTTTGCGTTCCCCCACGAACCCGCACGGTTCCTCTTTGCGTTCCCCCACGAACCCGCACGGTTCCTCTTTGCGTTCCCGCACGAACCCGCACCCTTGCTCATTGCATTCCCCCACGAACCCGCACCCTTGCTCTTTGCGATCCCCCACGAACCCGCACCCTTGCTCTTTGCGTTCCCCCACGAACCCGCACGGTTCCTCTTTGCGTTACCCCTCGAACCCGCACGGTTCCTCTTTGCGTTCCCCCACGAACCCGCACCCTTGCTCTTTGCGTTCCCCCACGAACCCGCACGTTTCCTCTTTGCGTTCCCCCAGAAAACCGCACCCTAGCTCTTTGCGTTCCCCCACGAACCCACTCCGTTGCTCTTTGCGTTCCCCCACGAATCCGCACCCTTGCTCTTTGCGTTCCCCCACGAACCCACTCCGTTGCTCTTTGCGTTCCCCCACGAATCCGCACCCTTGCTCTTTGCGTTCCCCCACGAACCCACTCCGTTGCTCTTTGCGTTCCCCCACGAATCCGCACCCTTGCTCTTTGTGTTCCCACACGATCCCGCACCCTTGCTCTTTGCGTTCCCTCACGAACCCGCACGGTTCCTCTTTGCGTTCCCCCACGAACCCGCACGGTTCCTCTTTGCGTTCCCCCACGAACCCGCACCCTTGCTCTTTGCGTTCCCCCACGAACCCGCACCCTTGCTCTTTGCGTTCCCCCACGAACCCGCACGGTTCCTCTTTGCGTTCCCCCACGAACCCGCACGGTTCCTCTTTGCGTTCTCCCACGAACCCGCACCCTTGCTCTTTGCGTTCCCCCACGAACCCGCACGTTTCCTCTTTGCGTTCCCCCAGAAAACCGCACCCTAGCTCTTTGCGTTCCCCCACGAACCCGCACGGTTCCTCTTTGCGTTCCCCCACGAATCCGCACCCTTGCTCTTTGCGTTCCCCCACGAACCCGCACCCTTGCTCTTTGCGTTCCCCCACGATCCTGCACCCTTGCTCTTTGCGTTCCCACACGATCCCGCACCCTTGCTCTTTGCGTTCCCTCACGAACCCGCACGGTTCCTCTTTCCGTTCCCCCACGAACCCGCACAATTGCTCTTTGCGTTCCCCCACGAACCCGCACGGTTCCTCTTTGCGTTCCCCCACGAACCCGTACGGTTCCTCTTTGCGTTCCCCCACGAACCCGCACGGTTCCTCTTTGCGTTCCCCCACGAACCCGCACCCTTGCTCTTTGCGTTACCCCTCGAACCCGCACGGTTCCTCTTTGCGTTCCCCCACGAACCCGCACCCTTGCTCTTTGCGATCCCCCACGAACCCGCACCCTTGCTCTTTGCGTTCCCCCACGAACCCGCACGGTTCCTCTTTGCGTTCCCCCACGAACCCGTACGGTTCCTCTTTGCGTTCCCCCACGAACCCGCACGGTTCCTCTTTGCGTTCCCCCACGAACCCGTACGGTTCCTCTTTGCGTTCCCCCACGAACCCGCACGGTTCCTCTTTGCGTTCCCCCACGAACCCGCACCCTTGCTCTTTGCGTTACCCCTCGAACCCGCACGGTTCCTCTTTGCGTTCCCCCACGAACCCGCACCCTTGCTCTTTGCGTTCCCCCACGAACCCGCACGTTTCCTCTTTGCGTTCCCCCAGAAAACCGCACCCTAGCTCTTTGCGTTCCCCCACGAACCCGCTCCGTTGCTCTTTGCGTTCCCCCACGAACCCGCACGGTTCCTCTTTGCGTTCCCCCACGAACCCGCACGGTTCCTCTTTGCGTTCCCCCACGATCCTGCACCCTTGCTCTTTGCGTTCCCACACGATCCCGCACCCTTGCTCTTTGCGTTCCCTCACGAACCCGCACGGTTCCTCTTTCCGTTCCCCCACGAACCCGCACAATTGCTCTTTGCGTTCCCCCACGAACCCGCACGGTTCCTCTTTGCGTTCCCCCACGAACCCGCACCCTTGCTCTTTGCGTTCCCCCACGAACCCGCACCCTTGCTCTTTGCGTTCCCCCACGAACCCGCACCCTTGCTCTTTGCGTTCCCCCACGAACCCGCACGGTTCCTCTTTGCGTTCCCCCACGAACCCGCACGGTTCCTCTTTGCGTTCCCGCACGAACCCGCACCCTTGCTCATTGCATTCCCCCACGAACCCGCACCCTTGCTCTTTGCGATCCCCCACGAACCCGCATTCTTGCTCTTTGCGTTCCCCCACGAACCCGCATGGTTCCTCTTTGCGTTCCCCCACGAACCCGCACGGTTCCTCTTTGCGTTCCCCCACGAACCCGCACGGCTCCTCTTTGCGTTCCCCCACGAACCCGAACCCTTGCTCTTTGCGTTCCACCACGAACCCGCACCCTTGCTCTCTGCGTTCCACCACGAACCCGCACCCTTGCTCTTTGCGTTCCCCCACGAACCCGCACGGTTCCTCTTTGTGTTCCCCCACGATCCCGCACCATTGCTCTTTGCGTTCCCCGACGAACCCGCACCCTTGCTCTTTGCGTTCCCCCTCGATCCCGCACCCTTGCTCTTTGCGTTCCCCCTCGAACCCGCACGTTTCCTCTTTGTGTTCCCCCACGATCCCGCACCCTTGCTCTTTGCGTTCTCCCACGAACCCGCACCCTTGCTCTTTGCGTTCCCCCTCGAACCCGCACGTTTCCTCTTTGCGTTCCCCCACAAAACCGCACCCTAGCTCTTTGCGTTCCCCCACGAACCCGCACCCTTGCTCTTTGCGTTCCCCCACGAACCCGCACCCTTGCTCTTTGCGTTCCCCCACCAACCCGCACGGTTCCTCTTTGCGTTCCCCCACGAACCCGCACGGTTCCTCTTTGCGTTCCCCCACGAACCCGCACCCTTGCTCTTTGCGTTCCCCCACGAACCCGCACGTTTCCTCTTTGCGTTCCCCCAGAAAACTGCACCCTAGCTCTTTGCGTTCCCCCACGAACCCGCTCCGTTGCTCTTTGCGTTCCCCCACGAATCCGCACCATTGCTCTTTGCGTTCCCCCACGAACCCGCACCCTTGCTCTTTGCGTTCCCCCACGATCCTGCACCCTTGCTCTTTGCGTTCCCACACGATCCCGCACCCTTGCTCTTTGCGTTCCCTCACGAACCCGCACGGTTCCTCTTTCCGTTCCCCCACGAACCCGCACAATTGCTCTTTGCGTTCCCCCACGAACCCGCACGGTTCCTCTTTGCGTTCCCCCACGAACCCGCACCCTTGCTCTTTGCGTTCCCCCACGAACCCGCACCCTTGCTCTTTGCGTTCCCCCACGAACCCGCACGGTTCCTCTTTGCGTTCCCCCACGAACCCGCACGGTTCCTCTTTGCGTTCCCGCACGAACCCGCACCCTTGCTCATTGCATTCCCCCACGAACCCGCACCCTTGCTCTTTGCGATCCCCCACGAACCCGCACCCTTGCTCTTTGCGTTCCCCCACGAACCCGCACGGTTCCTCTTTGCGTTACCCCTCGAACCCGCACGGTTCCTCTTTGCGTTCCCCCACGAACCCGCACCCTTGCTCTTTGCGTTCCCCCACGAACCCGCACGTTTCCTCTTTGCGTTCCCCCAGAAAACCGCACCCTAGCTCTTTGCGTTCCCCCACGAACCCACTCCGTTGCTCTTTGCGTTCCCCCACGAATCCGCACCCTTGCTCTTTGCGTTCCCCCACGAACCCACTCCGTTGCTCTTTGCGTTCCCCCACGAATCCGCACCCTTGCTCTTTGCGTTCCCCCACGAACCCACTCCGTTGCTCTTTGCGTTCCCCCACGAATCCGCACCCTTGCTCTTTGTGTTCCCACACGATCCCGCACCCTTGCTCTTTGCGTTCCCTCACGAACCCGCACGGTTCCTCTTTGCGTTCCCCCACGAACCCGCACGGTTCCTCTTTGCGTTCCCCCACGAACCCGCACCCTTGCTCTTTGCGTTCCCCCACGAACCCGCACCCTTGCTCTTTGCGTTCCCCCACGAACCCGCACGGTTCCTCTTTGCGTTCCCCCACGAACCCGCACGGTTCCTCTTTGCGTTCTCCCACGAACCCGCACCCTTGCTCTTTGCGTTCCCCCACGAACCCGCACGTTTCCTCTTTGCGTTCCCCCAGAAAACCGCACCCTAGCTCTTTGCGTTCCCCCACGAACCCGCACGGTTCCTCTTTGCGTTCCCCCACGAATCCGCACCCTTGCTCTTTGCGTTCCCCCACGAACCCGCACCCTTGCTCTTTGCGTTCCCCCACGATCCTGCACCCTTGCTCTTTGCGTTCCCACACGATCCCGCACCCTTGCTCTTTGCGTTCCCTCACGAACCCGCACGGTTCCTCTTTCCGTTCCCCCACGAACCCGCACAATTGCTCTTTGCGTTCCCCCACGAACCCGCACGGTTCCTCTTTGCGTTCCCCCACGAACCCGTACGGTTCCTCTTTGCGTTCCCCCACGAACCCGCACGGTTCCTCTTTGCGTTCCCCCACGAACCCGCACCCTTGCTCTTTGCGTTACCCCTCGAACCCGCACGGTTCCTCTTTGCGTTCCCCCACGAACCCGCACCCTTGCTCTTTGCGATCCCCCACGAACCCGCACCCTTGCTCTTTGCGTTCCCCCACGAACCCGCACGGTTCCTCTTTGCGTTCCCCCACGAACCCATACGGTTCCTCTTTGCGTTCCCCCACGAACCCGCACGGTTCCTCTTTGCGTTCCCCCACGAACCCGTACGGTTCCTCTTTGCGTTCCCCCACGAACCCGCACGGTTCCTCTTTGCGTTCCCCCACGAACCCGCACCCTTGCTCTTTGCGTTACCCCTCGAACCCGCACGGTTCCTCTTTGCGTTCCCCCACGAACCCGCACCCTTGCTCTTTGCGTTCCCCCACGAACCCGCACGTTTCCTCTTTGCGTTCCCCCAGAAAACCGCACCCTAGCTCTTTGCGTTCCCCCACGAACCCGCTCCGTTGCTCTTTGCGTTCCCCCACGAACCCGCACGGTTCCTCTTTGCGTTCCCCCACGAACCCGCACGGTTCCTCTTTGCGTTCCCCCACGATCCTGCACCCTTGCTCTTTGCGTTCCCACACGATCCCGCACCCTTGCTCTTTGCGTTCCCTCACGAACCCGCACGGTTCCTCTTTCCGTTCCCCCACGAACCCGCACAATTGCTCTTTGCGTTCCCCCACGAACCCGCACGGTTCCTCTTTGCGTTCCCCCACGAACCCGCACCCTTGCTCTTTGCGTTCCCCCACGAACCCGCACCCTTGCTCTTTGCGTTCCCCCACGAACCCGCACCCTTGCTCTTTGCGTTCCCCCACGAACCCGCACGGTTCCTCTTTGCGTTCCCCCACGAACCCGCACGGTTCCTCTTTGCGTTCCCGCACGAACCCGCACCCTTGCTCATTGCATTCCCCCACGAACCCGCACCCTTGCTCTTTGCGATCCCCCACGAACCCGCATTCTTGCTCTTTGCGTTCCCCCACGAACCCGCATGGTTCCTCTTTGCGTTCCCCCACGAACCCGCACGGTTCCTCTTTGCGTTCCCCCACGAACCCGCACGGCTCCTCTTTGCGTTCCCCCACGAACCCGAACCCTTGCTCTTTGCGTTCCACCACGAACCCGCACCCTTGCTCTCTGCGTTCCACCACGAACCCGCACCCTTGCTCTTTGCGTTCCCCCACGAACCCGCACGGTTCCTCTTTGTGTTCCCCCACGATCCCGCACCATTGCTCTTTGCGTTCCCCGACGAACCCGCACCCTTGCTCTTTGCGTTCCCCCTCGATCCCGCACCCTTGCTCTTTGCGTTCCCCCTCGAACCCGCACGTTTCCTCTTTGTGTTCCCCCACGATCCCGCACCCTTGCTCTTTGCGTTCTCCCACGAACCCGCACCCTTGCTCTTTGCGTTCCCCCTCGAACCCGCACGTTTCCTCTTTGCGTTCCCCCACAAAACCGCACCCTAGCTCTTTGCGTTCCCCCACGAACCCGCACCCTTGCTCTTTGCGTTCCCCCACGAACCCGCACCCTTGCTCTTTGCGTTCCCCCACCAACCCGCACGGTTCCTCTTTGCGTTCCCCCACGAACCCGCACGGTTCCTCTTTGCGTTCCCCCACGAACCCGCACCCTTGCTCTTTGCGTTCCCCCACGAACCCGCACGTTTCCTCTTTGCGTTCCCCCAGAAAACCGCACCCTAGCTCTTTGCGTTCCCCCACGAACCCGCTCCGTTGCTCTTTGCGTTCCCCCACGAATCCGCACCATTGCTCTTTGCGTTCCCCCACGAACCCGCACCCTTGCTCTTTGCGTTCCCCCACGATCCTGCACCCTTGCTCTTTGCGTTCCCACACGATCCCGCACCCTTGCTCTTTGCGTTCCCTCACGAACCCGCACGGTTCCTCTTTCCGTTCCCCCACGAACCCGCACAATTGCTCTTTGCGTTCCCCCACGAACCCGCACGGTTCCTCTTTGCGTTCCCCCACGAACCCGCACCCTTGCTCTTTGCGTTCCCCCACGAACCCGCACCCTTGCTCTTTGCGTTCCCCCACGAACCCGCACGGTTCCTCTTTGCGTTCCCCCACGAACCCGCACGGTTCCTCTTTGCGTTCCCGCACGAACCCGCACCCTTGCTCATTGCATTCCCCCACGAACCCGCACCCTTGCTCTTTGCGATCCCCCACGAACCCGCACCCTTGCTCTTTGCGTTCCCCCACGAACCCGCACGGTTCCTCTTTGCGTTACCCCTCGAACCCGCACGGTTCCTCTTTGCGTTCCCCCACGAACCCGCACCCTTGCTCTTTGCGTTCCCCCACGAACCCGCACGTTTCCTCTTTGCGTTCCCCCAGAAAACCGCACCCTAGCTCTTTGCGTTCCCCCACGAACCCACTCCGTTGCTCTTTGCGTTCCCCCACGAATCCGCACCCTTGCTCTTTGCGTTCCCCCACGAACCCACTCCGTTGCTCTTTGCGTTCCCCCACGAATCCGCACCCTTGCTCTTTGCGTTCCCCCACGAACCCACTCCGTTGCTCTTTGCGTTCCCCCACGAATCCGCACCCTTGCTCTTTGTGTTCCCACACGATCCCGCACCCTTGCTCTTTGCGTTCCCTCACGAACCCGCACGGTTCCTCTTTGCGTTCCCCCACGAACCCGCACCCTTGCTCTTTGCGTTCCACCACGAACCCGCACCCTTGCTCTCTGCGTTCCACCACGAACCCGCACCCTTGCTCTTTGCGTTCCCCCACGAACCCGCACCCTTGCTCTTTGCGTTCCCCCACGAACCCGCACCCTTGCTCTTTGCGTTCCCCCACGAACCCGCACGGTTCCTCTTTGCGTTCCCCCACGAACCCGCACCCTTGCTCTTTGCGTTCCCCCACGAACCCGCGCGGTTCCTCTTTGCGTTCCCTGGGGTGGGGGAGGGGCTGCAGGAATAGGGGGGTGCAGGATTAAGGGGGGTCTGCAGGAATAAGGGGGGGTGGGGAAGGGGCTGGGGTGGGGGAGGGGCTGCAGGAATAAGGGGGGGTGGGGCTTGGGGGGGGCAGCAGGAATAAGGGGGGGCTGCAGGAAAGAGGGGGGATGTGGGGGAGGGGCTGCAGGGATTAGGGGGGCACCTGTAATAAGGGGGTGGGGGGCTGCGGGGGTAGTGGGGGGGGGGCAGGAGGAATAAAGGGGGGGCTGCAGAAATAAGGGGGGGCAGGGTTGGGGGGTGCAGGAATAAAGAGGGGGGGCTGGGGTGGGGCAGGGGCTGCAGGAATAAAGGGGGGGGTCGGGTGGTGGGGGAGGGGCTGCAGGAATAAGGGGGGCTGCAGGAAAAGGGGGTCCGGGTGGTGGGGGAGGGGCTGCAGGAATAGGGGGGGGGGGCTTGGGGGGGGGCAGCAGGAATAAGGGGGGGGTGGGGTGGGGGAGGGGCTGCAGGAATTCGGGGGGGCTGCAGGAATTGAGGGGGGCCGGGGTGGGGGAGGGGCTGCAGGAATAAGGGGGGGCTGCCGGAATTGAGGGGGGCCGGGGTGGGGGAGGGGCTGCAGGAATAAGGGGGGGCTGCAGGAATTGAGGGGGGCCGGGGTGGGGGAGGGGCTGCAGGAATTTGGGGGGTACAGGATTAAGGGGGGGCTCCAGGAATAAGGGGGTGCGGGATTAAGGGGGGGGTGGGGTGGGGGAGGGGCTGCAGGAATTGGGGGGGGCTGAGGGGGGGGGGGGCATAAATAATAATGAGGGGATTGGGGGTTAATAAAGATGGTAACGAAGGCATTGGGCTAATAATTAAGGTATCGGCCCTGATAATTAAGATATCGGCCCTGATAATTAAGCTAACGGTCCCTAATAATTAAGATATCGGCCCTGATAATTAAGGTATCGGCCCTGATAATTAAGATATCGGCCCTGATAATTAAGGTATCGGCCCTAATGATTAAGATATCGGCCCTGATAATCAAGATATCGGCCCTGATAATTAAGCTAACGGTCCTAATGATTAAGATATTGGCCCTTATAATTAAGGAATCGGCCCTGATAATTAAGATATCAGCCCTAATGATTAAGATATCGGCCCTGATAATTAAGATATCGGCCCTGATAATTAAGGTATCGGCCCTAATGATTAAGATATCGGCCCTGATAATTAAGATATTGGCCCTAATTAGTAAGCTATCGGCCCTGATAATTAAGATATCAGCCCTAATGATTAAGATATCGGCCCTGATAATTAAGGTATCGGCCCTAATGATTAAGATATCGGCCCTGATAATTAAGATATCAGCCCTAATGATTAAGATATCGGCCCTGATAATTAAGATATCGGCCCTGATATTTAAGATATCAGCCCTAATGATTAAGATATCGGCCCTGATAATTAAGGTATCGGCCCTAATGATTAAGATATCGCCCCTGATAATTAAGATATCGGCCCTGATGATTAAGGTATCGGCCCTAATGATTAAGATATCGGCCCTGATAATTAAGCTAACGGTCCTAATGATTAAGATATCAGCCCTAATAATTAAGGTATCGGCCCTGATAATTAAGCTAACGGTCCTAATGGTTAAGATATCAGCCCTAATAATTAAGGTATCGGCCCTGATAATTAAGATATCAGCCCTAATGATTAAGATATCGGCCCTGATAATTAAGGTATCGGCCCTAATGATTAAGATATCGGCCCTGATAATTAAGGTATCGGCCCTAATAATTAAGATATCGGCCCTGATAATTAAGATATCAGCCCTAATGATTAAGATATCGGCCCTGATAATTAAGATATTGGCCCTAATTAGTAAGCTATCGGCCCTGATAATTAAGATATCAGCCCTAATGATTAAGATATCGGCCCTGATAATTAAGGTATCAGCCCTAATGATTAAGATATCGGCCCTGATAATTAAGGTATCGGCCCTAATGATTAAGATATCGGCCCTGATAATTAAGGTATCGGCCCTAATGATTAAGATATCGGCCCTGATAATTAAGCTAACGGTCCTAATGGTTAAGATATCGGCCCTGATAATTAAGATATCGGCCCTAATTAGTAAGTTATCGGCCCTGATAATTAAGATATAAGCCCTAATGATTAAGATAACGGCCCTGATAATTAAGGTATCGGCCCTGATAATTAAGCTAACGGTCCTAATGATTAAGATATCAGCCCTAATTAGTAAGCTATCGGTCCTAATGGTTAAGATATCGGCCCTGATAATTAAGATATCGGCCCTAATTAGTAAGCTATCGGCCCTGATAATTAAGATATCAGCCCTAATGATTAAGATATCGGCCCTGATAATTAAGATATCGGCCCTGATAATTAAGATATCAGCCCTAATGATTAAGATATCGGCCCTGATAATCAAGATATCGGCCCTGATAATTAAGCTAACGGTCCTAATGATTAAGATATTGGCCCTGATAATGAAGATATTGGCCCTAATAATTAAGATACCGACTCTAGTAATTAAGATATCGGTCCTAATGGTTAAGATATCGGCCCTGATAATTAAGATATCGGCCCTAATAATTAAGATATCGGCCCTAATTAGTAAACTATCGGTCCTAATGATTAAGATATCAGCACTGATAATTAAGGTATTAGCCCTAATAATTAAGATACCGACACTAGTAATTAAGATATCGGTCTTAATGATGAAGCTATTGGGCTAATAATTAAGATATCGGCCCTAATAATTAAGATATCGGCCCTAATTAGTAAACTATCGGTCCTAATGATTAAGATATCAGCACTGATAATTAAGGTATTAGCCCTAATAATTAAGATACCGACACTAGTAATTAAGATATCGGCCCTGATAATGATGAAGCTATTGGGCTAATAATTAAGATATCGGCCCTAATAATTAAGATATCGGCCCTAATTAGTAAGCTATCGGTCCTAATGATTAAGATATCAGCACTGATAATTAAGGTATTGGCCCTAATAATTAAGATACCGACACTAGTAATTAAGGTATCGGCCCTAATGATGAAGCTATTGGTACTAATAATTAAGGCATCTGCCCTAATAATTAAGATAACGACCCTGCTAATTAAGATGCCGGCCTGATAGTTAAGCTGTCGGCCCTAGTAATTAACACGTGGGCCCTGATAATTAACATATCGTCCCTAATGACGGAGCCCACCCTCGTCCCGGCGTCGCTGGGATTAATTAGGTTAATGAAGAGCCGAAGATAACGAGGACGGGGGCGGAGCTGCGGCTGCGCTGGGGGTAATTAACTCGAGGGTAATTAACTCGAGCAGCGGTAATTAAAGGAGGAGGCGGAGAGGGCCGTTAATGAGGCATCGTTAGAGCGGCTAATTGGAGGGGGGGGGGGGAGGGGCACTATGGGGGGGGGGGGGGGCAACGTGTGGGGGGGGGGAGTCTATGGGGTGGGGGAGTCTATGGGGTGGGGAAATCTATGGGGTGGGGGACTCTATGGGGTGGGGGACTCTATGGGGTGGGAAAATCTATGGGGTGGAGAAATCTATGGGGTGGGGACCCCTATGGGGTGGGGGACTCTATGGGGTGGGGGACCCCTATGGGGTGGGGCACACTATGGGGTGGGGGACTCTGTGGGGTGGGGGACCCCTATGGGGTGGGGCACACTATGGGGTGGGGGACTCTGTGGGGTGGGGGACTCTATGGGGTGGGGGACTCTGTGGGGTGGGGGACTCTATGGGGTGGGGGACTCTATGGGGTGGGGGACTCTATGGGGTGGGAAAATCTATGGGGTGGGGACCCCTATGGGGTGGGGGACTCTATGGGGTGGGGACCCCTATGGGGTGGGGGACTCTATGGGGTGGGGACCCATATGGGGTGGAGAAATCTATGGGGTGGGGACCCCTATGGGGTGGGGGACTCTGTGGGGTGGGGAAATCTATGGGGTGGGGAAATCTATGGGGTGGAATGGGGCGCCCTATGGGGTGGGGGACTCTATGGGGAGGGAAAATCTATGGGGTGGGGGAGTCTATAGGGAGGGAAAATCTATGGGGTGGGGGACTCTATGGGGTGGAGCACACTATGGGGTGGGGGACTCTGTGGGGTGGGGACCACTATGGGGTGGGGACCACTATGGGGTGGGGGACTCTATGGGGTGGAATGGGGCGCCCTATGGGGTGGGGACCTCTATGGGGTGAGGGACTCTATGGGGTGGAGAAATCTATGGGGTGGGGGACTCTATGGGGTGGGGAACCCTATGGGGTGGGGGACTCTATGGGGTGGGAAAATCTATGGGGTGGGGACCCCTATGGGGTGGGGACCCCTATGGGGTGGGGGACACTATGGGGTGGAGAAATCTATGGGGTGGGGGACTCTATGGGGTGGGGGACTCTGTGGGGTGGGGGACTCTATGGGGTGGGGAAATCTATGGGGTGGGGGACACTATGGGGTGGAGAAATCTATGGGGTGGGGGACTCTATGGGGTGGGGGACTCTATGGGGTGGGAAAATCTATGGGGTGGGGGACTCTATGGGGTGGGGGACACTATGGGGTGGGGGACTCTATGGGGTGGGGGACTCTATGGGGTGGGGACCCATATGGGGTGGAGAAATCTATGGGGTGGGGACCCCTATGGGGTGGGGGACTCTATAGGGTGGAATGGGGCGTCCTATGGGGTGGGGACCCCTATGGGGTGGGGGACTCTATAGGGTGGAATGGGGCGCCCTATGGGGTGGGGACCCCTATGGGGTGGGGGACTCTATGGGGTGGGAAAATCTATAGGGTGGGGACCCCTATGGGGTGGGGGACTCTATGGGGAGGGAAAATCTATGGGGGTGGGGGAGTCTATGGGGTGGGAAAATCTATGGGGTGGGGGACTCTATGGGGTGGGGGGACACTATGGGGTGGGGGACTCCATGGGGTGGGGGACTCTATGGGGTGGGGGACTCTATGGGGTGGGGACCCATATGGGGTGGAGAAATCTATGGGGTGGGGACCCCTATGGGGTGGGGGACTCTATGGGGTGGAATGGAGCGCCCTATGGGGTGGGGGACTCTATGGGGTGGGGACCCCGATGGGGTGGGAAAATCTATGGGGTGGGGGACTCTATGGGGTGGGGGACTCTATGGGGTGGGGGACCCCTATGGGGTGGGGCACACTATGGGGTGGGGGACACTATGGGGTGGGGGACACTATGGGGTGGAGAAATCTATGGGGTGGGGGACTCTATGGGGTGGGGGACACTATGGGGTGGAGAAATCTATGGGGTGGGGGACTCTATGGGGTGGGGGACTCTATGGGGT
>JAUPFR010000133.1:0-158341 GCA_036925125.1 Oreortyx pictus
CCACTCCACTCCACACCACACCTCTCCACTCCACTCCACTCCACTCCACTCCACACCTCTCCACTCCACTCCACTCCACTCCACAGCACTCCACTCCACTCCACTCCACTCCACACCTCTCCACTCCACTCCACTCCACTCCACTCCACTCCACTCCACTCCACTCCACTCCACTCCACCTCACTCCACTCCACTCCACTCCACTCCGTTTTACTCCTCTCCACTCCACTCCTCACCACTCCACTCCACTCCACTCCACTCCACTCCATTCCACTCCACTCCACTCCACTCCACTCCACTCCACTCCACATGTCTCCACTCCACTCCACTCCACTCCACTCCACTCCACTCCGTTTTACTCCTCTCCACTCCACTCCACTGCACTCCACTGCACTGCACTGCACTGCACTCCACTCCACTCACTCCACTCCACTCCACTCCACTCCACTCCACTCCACTCCGTTTTACTCCTCACCACTCCACTCCACTCCACTCCACTCCACTCCACTCCACTCCACTCCACTCCACTCCACTCCACTCTACTCCACTCAACACCACACCTCTCCACTCCACTCCACTCCGCTCCGCACCACTCTACTCCACTCACTCCACTCCATTTCACTCCACTCCACTCCACTCCACACAACACCTCTCCACTCCACTCTACTCCACTCCACTCCACTCCATACCACACCCTCCACTCCACTCCAGTCCACTCCACTCCTCTCCACTCCACTCCACTCCAGTCCACTCCACTCCACTCCAATCCTCTCCACTCCACTAGACTCCACTCCACTCCACTCCACTCCACTCTACTCCACTCCACTCCACTCCACTCCACTCCACTGCACTCCACTGCACTCCGCTCCACTCCACTCCACTCCACTCCACTCCACTCCACTCCACTTCACTTCACTCCTGTCCACACCACACCTCTCCACTCCACTCCACTCCAAACCTCTCCACTCCACTCCACACCACACCTCTCCACTCCACTCCACTCCACTCCACTCCACTCACTCCACTCCACTCCACTCCACTCCGTTTTACTCCTCTCCACTCCACTCCACTCCGTTTTACTCCTCTCCACTCCACTCCACTGCACTCCACTCCACTCTACTCCACTCAACACCACACCTCTCCACTCCACTCCGCTCCGCACCACTCCACTCCACTCCACTCCACTCCACTCCACTCCACTCCACTCCACTCCACACCACACCTCTCCACTCCACTCTACTCCACTCCACTCCACTCCATACCCACTCCATACCACACCCCTCCCCCCACTCCACTCCACTCCACTCCCACTCCACTCCACTCACCACTCCACTCCACTCCACTCGCATTCCACTCCACTCCAATCCTCTCCACTCCACTAGACTCCACTCCGTTTTACTCCTCTCCACTCCACTCCTCTCCACTCCACTCCACTCCACTCCACTCCACTCCACTCCACTCCACTCCACTCCACTCCACTCAACACCACACCTCTCCACTCCACTCCACTCCGCTCCGCACCACTCTACTCCACTCCACTCCACTCCACTCCACTCCACTCCACTCCACACCACACCTCTCCACACCACACCTCTCCACTCCACTCCACTCCACTCCACTTCACACTCTCCACTCCACTCCACTCCACTCCACACCTCCCCACTCCACTCTACTCCACTCCACTCCACTCCACTCCACTCCACTCCACTCCTCTCCACTCCACTCCACTCCCACTCCACTCCACTCCACTCCACTCCACTCCACTCCACTCCACCCCTCTCCACTCCACTCCACTCCACTCCACTCCACTCCACTCCACTCCACTCCACTCCACTCCACTCCACTCCCACTCCACACCTCTCCACTCCACTCCACTCCACTCCACACCTCTCCACTCCACTCCACTCCACTCCACTCACTCCACTCCACTCCACTCCACTCCACTCCACTCCACTCCACTCCGTTTTACTCCTCTCCACTCCACTCCTCTCTACACCACTCCACTCCACTCCACTACACTCCACTCCACTCCACTCCACTCCCACTCCACTCCACTCCACTCCACTCCACTCCACTCCACACCTCTCCACTCCACTCCACTCCACTCCACTCCACTTCCACTCCGTTTTACTCCTCTCCCACTCCACTCCACTCCACTCCACTCCACTCCACTCCACTCCACTCCACTCCACTCCACTCCACTCCACTCCACTCCACTCCACTCCACTCCACTCCACTCCGTTTTACTCCTCTCCACTCCACTCCTCTCCACTCCACTCCACTCCACTCCACTCCACTCCACTCCACTCCACTCCACTCCACTCCACTCCACTCCACACCACACCTCTCAACTCCACTCCACTCCAATCCACACCTCTCCACTCCACTCCACTCCACTCCACTCCGCTCCACTCCACACCACACCTCTCCACTCCACTCCACTCCACTCCACTCCACACCTCTCCACTCCACTCCACTCCACTCCACTCCACTCCACTCCACTCCACTCCACTCCGTTTTACTCCTCTCCACTCCACTCCTCTCCACTCCACTCCACTCCACTCCACTCCACCCCACATCTCCACTTCACTCAACTCCACTCCACTCCACTCCACTCCGTTTTACTCCTCTCCACTCCACTCCACTGCACTCCACTCCACTCCACTCCACTGCACTCCACTCCACTCCACTCCACTCCACTCCACTCCACTCCACTCACTCCACTCCACTCCACTCCACTCCACTCCGTTTTACTCCTCTCCACTCCACTCCACTCCACTCCACTCCACTCCACTCCACTCCACTCCACTCCACTCCACTCACATCACCCACATCTCCACTCCACTCCACTCAATCCTCTCCACTCCACTAGACTCCACTCCGTTTTACTCCTCTCCACTCCACTCCTCTCCACTCCACTCCACTCCACTCCACTCCACTCCACTCCACTCCACTCCACTCACCACCACACCTCTCCACTCCCCACCTCCACTCCGCTCCGCACCACTCTACTCCACTCCACTCCACTCCACTCCACTCCACTCCACTCCACTCCACACCACACCTCTCCACACCACACCTCTCCACTCCACTCCACTCCACTCCACTTCACACCTCTCCACTCACTCCACTCCACTCCACACCTCCCCACTCCACTCTACTCCACTCCACTCCACTCCACTCCACTCCACTCCACTCCTCTCCACTCCACTCCACTCCACTCCACTCCACTCCACTCCACTCCACTCCACTCCGTTTTACTCCTCTCCACTCCACCCCTCTCCACTCCACTCCACTCCGTTTTACTCCTCTCCACTCCACTCCACTCCACTCCACTCCACTCCACTCCACTCCACACCTCTCCACTCCACTCCACTCCACTCCACTCCACTCCGTTTTACTCCTCTCCACTCCACTCCTCTCTACACCACTCCACTCCACTCCACTACACTCCACTCCACTCCACTCCACTCCACTCCACTCCACTCCACTCCACTCCACTCCACTCACTCCACTCCACTCCACACCTCTCCACTCCACTCCACTCCACTCCACTCCACTCCACTCCACTCCGTTTTACTCCTCTCCACTCCACTCCACTCCACTCCACTCCACTCCACTCCACTCCACTCCACTCCACTCCACTCCACTCCACTCCACTCCACTCCACACCTCTCCACTCCACTCCACTCCACTCCACTCCGTTTTACTCCTCTCCACTCCACTCCTCTCCACTCCACTCCACTCCACTCCACTCCACTCCACTCCACTCCACTCCACTCCACTCCACTCCACTCCACTCCACTCCACTCCACACCACACCTCTCAACTCCACTCCACTCCAATCCACACCTCTCCACTCCACTCCACTCCACTCCACTCCGCTCCACTCCACACCACACCTCTCCACTCCACTCCACTCCACTCCACTCCACTCCACACCTCTCCACTCCACTCCACTCCACTCCACTCCACTCCACTCCACTCCACTCCACTCCACTCCACTCCACTCCGTTTTACTCCTCTCCACTCCACTCCTCTCCACTCCACTCCACTCCACTCCACTCCACCCCACATCTCCACTTCACTCAACTCCACTCCACTCCACTCCACTCCGTTTTACTCCTCTCCACTCCACTCCACTGCACTCCACTGCACTCCACTCCACTGCACTCCACTCCACTCCACTCCACTCCACTCCACTCCACTCCACTCCACTCCACTCCACTCCACTCCACTCCACTCCACTCCGTTTTACTCCTCTCCACTCCACTCCACTCCACTCCACTCCACTCCACTCCACTCCACTCCACTCCACTCCACTCCACTCCACTCCACCCCACATCTCCACTCCACTCCACTCCACTCCACTCCACTCCACTCCACTCCGTTTTACTCCTCTCCACTCCACTCCACTCCACTCCACTGCACTCCACTCCACTCCACTCCACTCCACTCCACTCCACTCCACTCCACTCCACTCCACTCCGTTTTACTCCTCTCCAATCCACTCCTCTCCACTCCACTCCACTCCACTCCACTCCACTCCACTCCACTCCACTCCACTCCACTCCACTCCACTCCACTCCACTCCACTCCACTCCACTCCACACCTCTCCACTCCACTCCACTCTACTCCACTCCGTTTTACTCCTCTCCACTCCACTCCTCTCCTCTCCACTCCACTCCACTCCACTCCACTCCACTCCACTCCACTCCACTCCACTCCACTCCACTCCACTCCACTCCACTCCACTCCACTCCACTCCACTCCGTTTTACTCCTCTCCACTCCACTCCACTCCACTCCACTCCACTCCACTCCACTCCGCTCCGCACCACTCTACTCTACTCCACTCAACACCACACCTCTCCACTCCACTCCACTCCGCTCCGCACCACTCTACTCCCCCCACTCCACTCCACTCCAGTCCATTCCACTCCACTCCAATCCTCTCCACTCCACTAGACTCCACTCCGTTTTACTCCTCTCCACTCCACTCCTCTCCACTCCACTCCACTCCACTCCACTCCACTCCACTCCACTCCACTCCACTCCACTCCACTCCACTCCACTCCACTCCACTCTACTCCACTCAACACCACACCTCTCCACTCCACTCCACTCCGCTCCGCACCACTCTACTCCACTCCACTCCACTCCACTCCACTCCACTCCACACCACACCTCTCCACACCACACCTCTCCACTCCACTCCACTCCACTCCACTTCACACCTCTCCACTCCACTCCACTCCACTCCACACCTCCCCACTCCACTCTACTCCACTCCACTCCACTCCACTCCACTCCACTCCACTCCTCTCCACTCCAATCCACTCCACTCCACTCCACTCCCCTCCACTCCACTCCACTCCACTCCGTTTTACTCCTCTCCACTCCACCCCTCTCCACTCCACTCCACTCCACTCCACTCCACTCCACTCCACTCCACTCCACTCCACTCCACTCCACTCCACTCCACTCCACTCCACTCCACTCCACTCCACTCCACTCCACTCCACTCCACTCCGTTTTACTCCTCTCCACTCTACTCCTCTCCACTCCACTCCACTCCACTCCACTCCACTCCACTCCACTCCACTCCACTCCACTCCACTCCACTCCACTCCACTCCACTCCACTCCACTCCACTCCACTCCACTCCACACCTCTCCACTCCACTCCACTCCACTCCACTCCACTCCACTCCGTTTTACTCCTCTCCACTCCACTCCACTCCACTCCACTCCACTCCACTCCACTCCACTCCACTCCACTCCACTCCACTCCACTCCACTCCACACCTCTCCACTCCACTCCACTCCACTCCACTCCGTTTTACTCCTCTCCACTCCACTGCTCTCCACTCCACTCCACTCCACTCCACTCCACTCCACTCCACTCCACTCCACTCCACTCCACTCCACTCCACACCTCTCCACTCCACTCCACTCCACTCCACTCCGTTTTACTCCTCTCCATTCCACTCCACTCCACTCCACTCCACTCCACTCCACTCCACTCCACTCCACTCCACTCCACTCCACACCTCTCCACTCCACTCCACTCCACTCCACTCCACTCCACTCCACTCCACTCCGTTTTACTCCTCTCCACTCCACTCCTCTCCACTCCACTCCACTCCACTCCACTCCACTCCACTCCACTCCACTCCACTCCACTCCACTCCACTTCACTCCACTCCACTCCACTCCACTCCACTCCACACCTCTCCACTCCACTCCACTCCACTCCACTCCGTTTTACTCCTCTCCACTCCACTCCACTCCACTCCACTCCACTCCACTCCACTCCACTCCACTCCACTCCACTCCACTCCACTCCACTCCACACCTCTGCACTCCACTCCACTCCACTCCACTCCGTTTTACTCCTCTCCATTCCACTCCACTCCACTCCACTCCACTCCACTGCACTCCACTCCACTCCACTCCACTCCACTCCACTCCGTTTTACTCCGGTCCACTCCACTCCACTCCACTCCACTCCACTCTACTCCACTCAACACCACACCTCTCCAGTCCACTCCACTCCGCTCCGCACAACTCTACTCCACTCCACTCCACTCCACTCCACTCCACTCCACTCCACTCCACTCCACTCCACTCCACTCCACTCCACTCCGTTTTACTCCTCTCCACTCCACTCCACTCCACTCCACTGCACTCCACTCCACTCCACACCACACCTCTCCTATCCACTCCACTCCACTCCACTCCACTCCACTCCACTCCACTCTGTTTTACTCCTCTCCACTCCGTTTTACTCCTCTCCACTCCACTCCTCTCCACTCCACTCCAATCCACTCCACTCCACTCCACTCCACTCCACTTCACTCCACTCCAATCCACACCTCTCCACTCCACTCCACTCCACACCTCTCCACTCCACTCCACTCCACTCCACTCCACTCCACTCCACTCCACTCCACTCCACTCCACTCCACTCCACTCCACTCCACTCCACTCCACTCCACACCTCTCCACTCCACTCCACTCCGTTTTACTCCTCTCCACTCCACTCCTCTCCTCTCCACTCCACTCCACTCCACTCCACTCCACTCCACTCCACTCCACTCCACTCCACTCCACTCCACTCCACTCCGTTTTACTCCTCTCCACTCCACTCCACTCCACTCCACTCCACTCCACTCCACTCCGCTCCGCACCACTCTACTCTACTCCACTCAACACCACACCTCTCCACTCCACTCCACTCCGCTCCGCACCACTCTACTCCCCCCACTCCACTCCACTCCACTCCACTCCACTCCACTCCACTCCACTCCACTCCACTCCACTCCACTCCAGTCCATTCCACTCCACTCCAATCCTCTCCACTCCACTAGACTCCACTCCGTTTTACTCCTCTCCACTCCACTCCTCTCCACTCCACTCCACTCCACTCCACTCCACTCCACTCCACTCCACTCCACTCCACTCCACTCCACTCCACTCCACTCCACTCCACTCTACTCCACTCAACACCACACCTCTCCACTCCACTCCACTCCGCTCCGCACCACTCTACTCCACTCCACTCCACTCCACTCCACTCCACTCCACACCACACCTCTCCACACCACACCTCTCCACTCCACTCCACTCCACTCCACTTCACACCTCTCCACTCCACTCCACTCCACTCCACACCTCCCCACTCCACTCTACTCCACTCCACTCCACTCCACTCCACTCCACTCCACTCCTCTCCACTCCAATCCACTCCACTCCACTCCACTCCACTCCACTCCACTCCACTCCACTCCGTTTTACTCCTCTCCACTCCACCCCTCTCCACTCCACTCCACTCCACTCCACTCCACTCCACTCCACTCCACTCCACTCCACTCCACTCCACTCCACTCCACTCCACACCTCTCCACTCCACTCCACTCCACTCCACTCCACTCCACTCCACTCCACTCCACTCCACTCCACTCCACTCCACTCCGTTTTACTCCTCTCCACTCTACTCCTCTCCACTCCACTCCACTCCACTCCACTCCACTCCACTCCACTCCACTCCACTCCACTCCACTCCACTCCACTCCACTCCACTCCACTCCACACCTCTCCACTCCACTCCACTCCACTCCACTCCACTCCACTCCACTCCGTTTTACTCCTCTCCACTCCACTCCACTCCACTCCACTCCACTCCACTCCACTCCACTCCACTCCACTCCACTCCACTCCACTCCACTCCACACCTCTCCACTCCACTCCACTCCACTCCACTCCGTTTTACTCCTCTCCACTCCACTGCTCTCCACTCCACTCCACTCCACTCCACTCCACTCCACTCCACTCCACTCCACTCCACTCCACTCCACTCCACTCCACTCCACTCCACACCTCTCCACTCCACTCCACTCCACTCCACTCCGTTTTACTCCTCTCCATTCCACTCCACTCCACTCCACTCCACTCCACTCCACTCCACTCCACTCCACTCCACTCCACTCCACACCTCTCCACTCCACTCCACTCCACTCCACTCCACTCCACTCCACTCCACTCCGTTTTACTCCTCTCCACTCCACTCCTCTCCACTCCACTCCACTCCACTCCACTCCACTCCACTCCACTCCACTCCACTCCACTCCACTCCACTCCACTTCACTCCACTCCACTCCACTCCACTCCACTCCACACCTCTCCACTCCACTCCACTCCACTCCACTCCGTTTTACTCCTCTCCACTCCACTCCACTCCACTCCACTCCACTCCACTCCACTCCACTCCACTCCACTCCACTCCACTCCACTCCACTCCACACCTCTGCACTCCACTCCACTCCACTCCACTCCACTCCGTTTTACTCCTCTCCATTCCACTCCACTCCACTCCACTCCACTCCACTGCACTCCACTCCACTCCACTCCACTCCACTCCACTCCACTCCGTTTTACTCCGGTCCACTCCACTCCACTCCACTCCACTCCACTCTACTCCACTCAACACCACACCTCTCCAGTCCACTCCACTCCGCTCCGCACAACTCTACTCCACTCCACTCCACTCCACTCCACTCCACTCCACTCCACTCCACTCCACTCCACTCCGTTTTACTCCTCTCCACTCCACTCCACTCCACTCCACTGCACTCCACTCCACTCCACACCACACCTCTCCTATCCACTCCACTCCACTCCACTCCACTCCACTCCACTCCACTCTGTTTTACTCCTCTCCACTCCGTTTTACTCCTCTCCACTCCACTCCTCTCCACTCCACTCCAATCCACTCCACTCCACTCCACTCCACTCCACTTCACTCCACTCCAATCCACACCTCTCCACTCCACTCCACTCCACACCTCTCCACTCCACTCCACTCCACTCCACTCCACTCCACTCCACTCCACTCCACTCCACTCCACTCCACTCCACTCCACTCCGTTTTACTCCTGTCCACTCCACTCCACTCCACTCCACTCCACTCCACTCCACTCCACTCCACTCCACTCCGTTTTACTCCTCTCCACTCCACTCCACTGCACTCCACTGCACTCCACTCCACTCCACTCCACTCCACTCCACTCCACTCCACTCCACTCCACTCCACTCCACTCCGTTTTACTCCTCTCCACTCCACTCCACTCCACTCCACTCCACTCAACACCACACCTCTCCACTCCACTCCACTCCGCTCCGCACCACTCTACTCCACTCCACTCCACTCCACTCCACTCCACTCCACTCCACTCCACTCCACACCACACCTCTCAACTCCACTACACTCCACTCCACTCCACACCTCTCCACTCAACTCCACTCCACTCCACCCCACTCCACTCCACTTCACTCCACTCCACTCCGTTTTACTCCTCTCCACTCCACTCCTCTCCACTCCACTCCACTCCACTCCACTCCACTTCACTCCACTCCACTCCACTCCACTCCACTCCACTCCACTCCACTCCACTCCACTCCACTCCAATCCACTCCACACGTCTCCACTCCACTCCACTCCACTCCACACGTCTCCACTCCACTCCACTCCACTCCACTCTACTCCACTCGACTCCACTCCACTCCACTCCACTCCACTCCACTCCACTCCACTCCTCTCCACTCCACTCCACTCCACTCCACTCCACTCCACTCCGTTTTACTCCTCTCCACTCCACTCCTCTCCACTCCACTCCACTCCACTCCACTCCACACCTCTCCACTCCACTCCACTCCACTCCACTTCACACCTCTCCACTCCAGTCCACTCCACTCCACACCTCCCCACTCCACTCTACTCCACTCCACTCCACTCCACTCCACTCCACTCCTCTCCACTCCACTCCACTCCACTCCACTCCACTCCACTCCGTTTTACTCCTCTCCACTCCACCCCTCTCCACTCCACTCCACTCCACTCCACTCCACTCCACTCCACTCCACTCCACTCCACTCCACTCCACTCCACTCCACTCCACTCCACTCCACTCCACACCTCTCCACTCCACTCCACTCCACTCCACTCCACTCCACTCCACTCCACTCCGTTTTACTCCTCTCCACTCCACTCCTCTCCACTCCACTCCACTCCACTCCACTCCACTCCACTCCACTCCACTCCACTCCACTCCACTCCACTCCACTCCACTCCACTCCACTCCACTTCACTCCACTCCACTCCACTCCACTCCACTCCACACCTCTCCACTCCACTCCACTCCACTCCACTCCACTCCGTTTTACTCCTCTCCACTCCACTCCTCTCCACTCCACTCCACTCCACTCCACTCCACTCCACTCCACTCCACTCCACTCCACACCTCTCCACTCCACTCCACTCCACTCCACTCCACTCCACTCCACTCCGTTTTACTCCTCTCCATTCCACTCCACTCCACTCCACTGCACTCCACTCCACTCCACTCCACTCCACTCCACTCCGTTTTACTCCGGTCCACTCCACTCCACTCCACTCCACTCTACTCCACTCAACACCACACCTCTCCAGTCCACTCCACTCCGCTCCGCACAACTCTACTCCACTCCACTCCACTCCACTCCACTCCACTCCACTCCGTTTTACTCCTCTCCACTCCACTCCACTCCACTCCACTGCACTCCACTCCACTCCACACCACACCTCTCCTATCCACTCCACTCCACTCCACTCCACTCCACTCCACTCTGTTTTACTCCTCTCCACTCCGTTTTACTCCTCTCCACTCCACTCCTCTCCACTCCACTCCAATCCACTCCACTCCACTCCACTCCACTCCACTTCACTCCACTCCAATCCACACCTCTCCACTCCACTCCACTCCACACCTCTCCACTCCACTCCACACCACTCCACTCCACTCCACTCCACTCCACTCCACTCCACTCCACTCCGTTTTACTCCTGTCCACTCCACTCCACTCCACTCCACTCCACTCCACTCCACTCCACTCCGTTTTACTCCTCTCCACTCCACTCCACTGCACTCCACTGCACTCCACTCCACTCCACTCCACTCCACTCCACTCCACTCCACTCCACTCCACTCCACTCCACTCCACTCCACTCCGCTCCGCACCACTCTACTCTACTCCACTCCACTCCACTCCACTCCACTCAACTCCACTCCACTCCACTCCACTCCACACCACACCTCTCCACTCCACTCCACTCCACTCCACTCCACACCTCTCCACTCCACTCCACTCCACAGCACTCCACTCCACTCCACTCCACTCCACACCTCTCCACTCCACTCCACTCCACTCCACTCCACTCCACTCCACTCCACTCCACTCCACTCCACTCCACTCCACTCCGTTTTACTCCTCTCCACTCCACTCCTCACCACTCCACTCCACTCCACTCCACTCCACTCCACTCCACTCCACTCCACTCCACTCCACTCCACTCCACTCCACTCCACTCCACTCCACTCCACATGTCTCCACTCCACTCCACTCCACTCCACTCCACTCCACTCCGTTTTACTCCTCTCCACTCCACTCCACTGCACTCCACTGCACTGCACTGCACTGCACTCCACTCCACTCCACTCCACTCCACTCCACTCCACTCCACTCCACTGCACTCCACTCCGTTTTACTCCTCACCACTCCACTCCACTCCACTCCACTCCACTCCACTCCACTCCACTCTACTCCACTCAACACCACACCTCTCCACTCCACTCCACTCCGCTCCGCACCACTCTACTCCACTCCACTCCACTCCATTTCACTCCACTCCACTCCACTCCACACAACACCTCTCCACTCCACTCTACTCCACTCCACTCCACTCCATACCACACCCCTCCACTCCACTCCAGTCCACTCCACTCCTCTCCACTCCACTCCACTCCAGTCCACTCCACTCCACTCCAATCCTCTCCACTCCACTAGACTCCACTCCACTCCACTCCACTCCACTCCACACCTCTCCACTCCACTCCACTCCACTCCACTCCACTCCGTTTTACTCCTCTCCACTCCACTCCTCTCCACTCCACTCCACTCCACTCCACTCCACTCCACTCCACTCCACTCCACTCCACTCCACTCCACACCTCTCCACTCCACTCCACTCCACTCCACTCCACTCCACTCCACTCCACTCCGTTTTACTCCTCTCCATTCCACTCCACTCCACTCCACTGCACTCCACTCCACTCCACTCCACTCCACTCCACTCCGTTTTACTCCGGTCCACTCCACTCCACTCCACTCCACTCTACTCCACTCAACACCACACCTCTCCAGTCCACTCCACTCCGCTCCGCACAACTCTACTCCACTCCACTCCACTCCACTCCACTCCACTCCACTCCACTCCACTCCACTCCACTCCACTCCGTTTTACTCCTCTCCACTCCACTCCACTCCACTCCACTGCACTCCACTCCACTCCACACCACACCTCTCCTATCCACTCCACTCCACTCCACTCCACTCCACTCCACTCTGTTTTACTCCTCTCCACTCCGTTTTACTCCTCTCCACTCCACTCCTCTCCACTCCACTCCAATCCACTCCACTCCACTCCACTCCACTCCACTTCACTCCACTCCAATCCACACCTCTCCACTCCACTCCACTCCACACCTCTCCACTCCACTCCACTCCACTCCACTCCACTCCACTCCACTCCACTCCACTCCACTCCGTTTTACTCCTCTCCACTCCACTCCACTCCGTTTTACTCCTCTCCACTCCACTCCACTGCACTCCACTCCACTCCACTCCACTCCACACCTCTCCACTCCACTCCACTCCACTCCACTCCGCTCCGCACCACTCTACTCTACTCCACTCCACTCCACTCCACTCCACTCAACTCCACTCCACTCCACTCCACTCCACACCACACCTCTCCACTCCACTCCACTCCACTCCACTCCACACCTCTCCACTCCACTCCACTCCACTCCACAGCACTCCACTCCACTCCACTCCACTCCACACCTCTCCACTCCACTCCACTCCACTCCACTCCACTCCACTCCACTCCACTCCACTCCACTCCACCTCACTCCACTCCACTCCACTCCACTCCGTTTTACTCCTCTCCACTCCACTCCTCACCACTCCACTCCACTCCACTCCACTCCACTCCATTCCACTCCACTCCACTCCACTCCACTCCACTCCACTCCACATGTCTCCACTCCACTCCACTCCACTCCACTCCACTCCACTCCGTTTTACTCCTCTCCACTCCACTCCACTGCACTCCACTGCACTGCACTGCACTGCACTCCACTCCACTCCACTCCACTCCACTCCACTCCACTCCACTCCACTCCACTCCGTTTTACTCCTCACCACTCCACTCCACTCCACTCCACTCCACTCCACTCCACTCCACTCCACTCCACTCCACTCCACTCTACTCCACTCAACACCACACCTCTCCACTCCACTCCACTCCGCTCCGCACCACTCTACTCCACTCCACTCCACTCCATTTCACTCCACTCCACTCCACTCCACACAACACCTCTCCACTCCACTCTACTCCACTCCACTCCACTCCATACCACACCCCTCCACTCCACTCCAGTCCACTCCACTCCTCTCCACTCCACTCCACTCCAGTCCACTCCACTCCACTCCAATCCTCTCCACTCCACTAGACTCCACTCCACTCCACTCCACTCCACTCTACTCCACTCCACTCCACTCCACTCCACTCCACTGCACTCCACTGCACTCCGCTCCACTCCACTCCACTCCACTCCACTCCACTCCACTCCACTTCACTTCACTCCTGTCCACACCACACCTCTCCACTCCACTCCACTCCAAACCTCTCCACTCCACTCCACACCACACCTCTCCACTCCACTCCACTCCACTCCACTCCACTCCACTCCACTCCACTCCACTCCACTCCGTTTTACTCCTCTCCACTCCACTCCACTCCGTTTTACTCCTCTCCACTCCACTCCACTGCACTCCACTCCACTCTACTCCACTCAACACCACACCTCTCCACTCCACTCCGCTCCGCACCACTCCACTCCACTCCACTCCACTCCACTCCACTCCACTCCACTCCACTCCACACCACACCTCTCCACTCCACTCTACTCCACTCCACTCCACTCCATACCACACCCCTCCACTCCATACCACACCCCTCCCCCCACTCCACTCCACTCCACTCCACTCCACTCCACTCCACTCCACTCCACTCCACTCCAGTCCATTCCACTCCACTCCAATCCTCTCCACTCCACTAGACTCCACTCCGTTTTACTCCTCTCCACTCCACTCCTCTCCACTCCACTCCACTCCACTCCACTCCACTCCACTCCACTCCACTCCACTCCACTCCACTCAACACCACACCTCTCCACTCCACTCCACTCCGCTCCGCACCACTCTACTCCACTCCACTCCACTCCACTCCACTCCACTCCACTCCACACCACACCTCTCCACACCACACCTCTCCACTCCACTCCACTCCACTCCACTTCACACCTCTCCACTCCACTCCACTCCACTCCACACCTCCCCACTCCACTCTACTCCACTCCACTCCACTCCACTCCACTCCACTCCACTCCTCTCCACTCCACTCCACTCCACTCCACTCCACTCCACTCCACTCCACTCCACTCCACTCCACCCCTCTCCACTCCACTCCACTCCACTCCACTCCACTCCACTCCACTCCACTCCACTCCACTCCACTCCACTCCACTCCACACCTCTCCACTCCACTCCACTCCACTCCACACCTCTCCACTCCACTCCACTCCACTCCACTCCACTCCACTCCACTCCACTCCACTCCACTCCACTCCACTCCACTCAGTTTTACTCCTCTCCACTCCACTCCTCTCTACACCACTCCACTCCACTCCACTACACTCCACTCCACTCCACTCCACTCCACTCCACTCCACTCCACTCCACTCCACTCCACTCCACACCTCTCCACTCCACTCCACTCCACTCCACTCCACTCCACTCCGTTTTACTCCTCTCCACTCCACTCCACTCCACTCCACTCCACTCCACTCCACTCCACTCCACTCCACTCCACTCCACTCCACTCCACTCCACTCCACTCCACTCCACTCCACTCCACTCCGTTTTACTCCTCTCCACTCCACTCCTCTCCACTCCACTCCACTCCACTCCACTCCACTCCACTCCACTCCACTCCACTCCACTCCACTCCACTCCACACCACACCTCTCAACTCCACTCCACTCCAATCCACACCTCTCCACTCCACTCCACTCCACTCCACTCCGCTCCACTCCACACCACACCTCTCCACTCCACTCCACTCCACTCCACTCCACACCTCTCCACTCCACTCCACTCCACTCCACTCCACTCCACTCCACTCCACTCCACTCCGTTTTACTCCTCTCCACTCCACTCCTCTCCACTCCACTCCACTCCACTCCACTCCACCCCACATCTCCACTTCACTCAACTCCACTCCACTCCACTCCACTCCGTTTTACTCCTCTCCACTCCACTCCACTGCACTCCACTCCACTCCACTCCACTGCACTCCACTCCACTCCACTCCACTCCACTCCACTCCACTCCACTCCACTCCACTCCACTCCACTCCACTCCACTCCGTTTTACTCCTCTCCACTCCACTCCACTCCACTCCACTCCACTCCACTCCACTCCACTCCACTCCACTCCACTCCACATCACCCCACATCTCCACTCCACTCCACTCCAATCCTCTCCACTCCACTAGACTCCACTCCGTTTTACTCCTCTCCACTCCACTCCTCTCCACTCCACTCCACTCCACTCCACTCCACTCCACTCCACTCCACTCCACTCAACACCACACCTCTCCACTCCACTCCACTCCGCTCCGCACCACTCTACTCCACTCCACTCCACTCCACTCCACTCCACTCCACTCCACTCCACACCACACCTCTCCACACCACACCTCTCCACTCCACTCCACTCCACTCCACTTCACACCTCTCCACTCCACTCCACTCCACTCCACACCTCCCCACTCCACTCTACTCCACTCCACTCCACTCCACTCCACTCCACTCCACTCCTCTCCACTCCACTCCACTCCACTCCACTCCACTCCACTCCACTCCACTCCACTCCGTTTTACTCCTCTCCACTCCACCCCTCTCCACTCCACTCCACTCCGTTTTACTCCTCTCCACTCCACTCCACTCCACTCCACTCCACTCCACTCCACTCCACACCTCTCCACTCCACTCCACTCCACTCCACTCCACTCCGTTTTACTCCTCTCCACTCCACTCCTCTCTACACCACTCCACTCCACTCCACTACACTCCACTCCACTCCACTCCACTCCACTCCACTCCACTCCACTCCACTCCACTCCACTCCACTCCACTCCACACCTCTCCACTCCACTCCACTCCACTCCACTCCACTCCACTCCACTCCGTTTTACTCCTCTCCACTCCACTCCACTCCACTCCACTCCACTCCACTCCACTCCACTCCACTCCACTCCACTCCACTCCACTCCACTCCACTCCACACCTCTCCACTCCACTCCACTCCACTCCACTCCGTTTTACTCCTCTCCACTCCACTCCTCTCCACTCCACTCCACTCCACTCCACTCCACTCCACTCCACTCCACTCCACTCCACTCCACTCCACTCCACTCCACTCCACTCCACTCCACACCACACCTCTCAACTCCACTCCACTCCAATCCACACCTCTCCACTCCACTCCACTCCACTCCACTCCGCTCCACTCCACACCACACCTCTCCACTCCACTCCACTCCACTCCACTCCACTCCACACCTCTCCACTCCACTCCACTCCACTCCACTCCACTCCACTCCACTCCACTCCACTCCACTCCACTCCACTCCGTTTTACTCCTCTCCACTCCACTCCTCTCCACTCCACTCCACTCCACTCCACTCCACCCCACATCTCCACTTCACTCAACTCCACTCCACTCCACTCCACTCCGTTTTACTCCTCTCCACTCCACTCCACTGCACTCCACTGCACTCCACTCCACTGCACTCCACTCCACTCCACTCCACTCCACTCCACTCCACTCCACTCCACTCCACTCCACTCCACTCCACTCCACTCCACTCCACTCCACTCCGTTTTACTCCTCTCCACTCCACTCCACTCCACTCCACTCCACTCCACTCCACTCCACTCCACTCCACTCCACTCCACTCCACTCCACCCCACATCTCCACTCCACTCCACTCCACTCCACTCCACTCCACTCCACTCCGTTTTACTCCTCTCCACTCCACTCCACTCCACTCCACTGCACTCCACTCCACTCCACTCCACTCCACTCCACTCCACTCCACTCCACTCCACTCCACTCCGTTTTACTCCTCTCCAATCCACTCCTCTCCACTCCACTCCACTCCACTCCACTCCACTCCACTCCACTCCACTCCACTCCACTCCACTCCACTCCACTCCACTCCACTCCACTCCACTCCACTCCACTCCACTCCACACCTCTCCACTCCACTCCACTCTACTCCACTCCGTTTTACTCCTCTCCACTCCACTCCTCTCCTCTCCACTCCACTCCACTCCACTCCACTCCACTCCACTCCACTCCACTCCACTCCACTCCACTCCACTCCACTCCACTCCACTCCGTTTTACTCCTCTCCACTCCACTCCACTCCACTCCACTCCACTCCACTCCACTCCGCTCCGCACCACTCTACTCTACTCCACTCAACACCACACCTCTCCACTCCACTCCACTCCGCTCCGCACCACTCTACTCCCCCCACTCCACTCCACTCCAGTCCATTCCACTCCACTCCAATCCTCTCCACTCCACTAGACTCCACTCCGTTTTACTCCTCTCCACTCCACTCCTCTCCACTCCACTCCACTCCACTCCACTCCACTCCACTCCACTCCACTCCACTCCACTCCACTCCACTCCACTCCACTCCACTCTACTCCACTCAACACCACACCTCTCCACTCCACTCCACTCCGCTCCGCACCACTCTACTCCACTCCACTCCACTCCACTCCACTCCACTCCACACCACACCTCTCCACACCACACCTCTCCACTCCACTCCACTCCACTCCACTTCACACCTCTCCACTCCACTCCACTCCACTCCACACCTCCCCACTCCACTCTACTCCACTCCACTCCACTCCACTCCACTCCACTCCACTCCTCTCCACTCCAATCCACTCCACTCCACTCCACTCCCCTCCACTCCACTCCACTCCACTCCGTTTTACTCCTCTCCACTCCACCCCTCTCCACTCCACTCCACTCCACTCCACTCCACTCCACTCCACTCCACTCCACTCCACTCCACTCCACTCCACTCCACTCCACTCCACTCCACTCCACTCCACTCCACTCCACTCCACTCCACTCCACTCCGTTTTACTCCTCTCCACTCTACTCCTCTCCACTCCACTCCACTCCACTCCACTCCACTCCACTCCACTCCACTCCACTCCACTCCACTCCACTCCACTCCACTCCACTCCACTCCACTCCACTCCACTCCACTCCACACCTCTCCACTCCACTCCACTCCACTCCACTCCACTCCACTCCGTTTTACTCCTCTCCACTCCACTCCACTCCACTCCACTCCACTCCACTCCACTCCACTCCACTCCACTCCACTCCACTCCACTCCACTCCACACCTCTCCACTCCACTCCACTCCACTCCACTCCGTTTTACTCCTCTCCACTCCACTGCTCTCCACTCCACTCCACTCCACTCCACTCCACTCCACTCCACTCCACTCCACTCCACACCTCTCCACTCCACTCCACTCCACTCCACTCCGTTTTACTCCTCTCCATTCCACTCCACTCCACTCCACTCCACTCCACTCCACTCCACTCCACTCCACTCCACTCCACTCCACACCTCTCCACTCCACTCCACTCCACTCCACTCCACTCCACTCCACTCCACTCCGTTTTACTCCTCTCCACTCCACTCCTCTCCACTCCACTCCACTCCACTCCACTCCACTCCACTCCACTCCACTCCACTCCACTCCACTCCACTTCACTCCACTCCACTCCACTCCACTCCACTCCACACCTCTCCACTCCACTCCACTCCACTCCACTCCGTTTTACTCCTCTCCACTCCACTCCACTCCACTCCACTCCACTCCACTCCACTCCACTCCACTCCACTCCACTCCACTCCACTCCACTCCACACCTCTGCACTCCACTCCACTCCACTCCACTCCGTTTTACTCCTCTCCATTCCACTCCACTCCACTCCACTCCACTCCACTGCACTCCACTCCACTCCACTCCACTCCACTCCACTCCGTTTTACTCCGGTCCACTCCACTCCACTCCACTCCACTCCACTCTACTCCACTCAACACCACACCTCTCCAGTCCACTCCACTCCGCTCCGCACAACTCTACTCCACTCCACTCCACTCCACTCCACTCCACTCCACTCCACTCCACTCCACTCCACTCCACTCCACTCCACTCCGTTTTACTCCTCTCCACTCCACTCCACTCCACTCCACTGCACTCCACTCCACTCCACACCACACCTCTCCTATCCACTCCACTCCACTCCACTCCACTCCACTCCACTCCACTCTGTTTTACTCCTCTCCACTCCGTTTTACTCCTCTCCACTCCACTCCTCTCCACTCCACTCCAATCCACTCCACTCCACTCCACTCCACTCCACTTCACTCCACTCCAATCCACACCTCTCCACTCCACTCCACTCCACACCTCTCCACTCCACTCCACTCCACTCCACTCCACTCCACTCCACTCCACTCCACTCCACTCCACTCCACTCCACTCCACTCCACTCCACTCCACTCCACACCTCTCCACTCCACTCCACTCCGTTTTACTCCTCTCCACTCCACTCCTCTCCTCTCCACTCCACTCCACTCCACTCCACTCCACTCCACTCCACTCCACTCCACTCCACTCCACTCCACTCCACTCCGTTTTACTCCTCTCCACTCCACTCCACTCCACTCCACTCCACTCCACTCCACTCCGCTCCGCACCACTCTACTCTACTCCACTCAACACCACACCTCTCCACTCCACTCCACTCCGCTCCGCACCACTCTACTCCCCCCACTCCACTCCACTCCACTCCACTCCACTCCACTCCACTCCACTCCACTCCACTCCACTCCACTCCAGTCCATTCCACTCCACTCCAATCCTCTCCACTCCACTAGACTCCACTCCGTTTTACTCCTCTCCACTCCACTCCTCTCCACTCCACTCCACTCCACTCCACTCCACTCCACTCCACTCCACTCCACTCCACTCCACTCCACTCCACTCCACTCCACTCCACTCTACTCCACTCAACACCACACCTCTCCACTCCACTCCACTCCGCTCCGCACCACTCTACTCCACTCCACTCCACTCCACTCCACTCCACTCCACACCACACCTCTCCACACCACACCTCTCCACTCCACTCCACTCCACTCCACTTCACACCTCTCCACTCCACTCCACTCCACTCCACACCTCCCCACTCCACTCTACTCCACTCCACTCCACTCCACTCCACTCCACTCCACTCCTCTCCACTCCAATCCACTCCACTCCACTCCACTCCACTCCACTCCACTCCACTCCACTCCGTTTTACTCCTCTCCACTCCACCCCTCTCCACTCCACTCCACTCCACTCCACTCCACTCCACTCCACTCCACTCCACTCCACTCCACTCCACTCCACTCCACTCCACACCTCTCCACTCCACTCCACTCCACTCCACTCCACTCCACTCCACTCCACTCCACTCCACTCCACTCCACTCCACTCCACTCCGTTTTACTCCTCTCCACTCTACTCCTCTCCACTCCACTCCACTCCACTCCACTCCACTCCACTCCACTCCACTCCACTCCACTCCACTCCACTCCACTCCACTCCACTCCACTCCACACCTCTCCACTCCACTCCACTCCACTCCACTCCACTCCACTCCACTCCGTTTTACTCCTCTCCACTCCACTCCACTCCACTCCACTCCACTCCACTCCACTCCACTCCACTCCACTCCACTCCACTCCACTCCACTCCACACCTCTCCACTCCACTCCACTCCACTCCACTCCGTTTTACTCCTCTCCACTCCACTGCTCTCCACTCCACTCCACTCCACTCCACTCCACTCCACTCCACTCCACTCCACTCCACTCCACTCCACTCCACTCCACTCCACTCCACACCTCTCCACTCCACTCCACTCCACTCCACTCCGTTTTACTCCTCTCCATTCCACTCCACTCCACTCCACTCCACTCCACTCCACTCCACTCCACTCCACTCCACTCCACTCCACACCTCTCCACTCCACTCCACTCCACTCCACTCCACTCCACTCCACTCCACTCCGTTTTACTCCTCTCCACTCCACTCCTCTCCACTCCACTCCACTCCACTCCACTCCACTCCACTCCACTCCACTCCACTCCACTCCACTCCACTCCACTTCACTCCACTCCACTCCACTCCACTCCACTCCACACCTCTCCACTCCACTCCACTCCACTCCACTCCGTTTTACTCCTCTCCACTCCACTCCACTCCACTCCACTCCACTCCACTCCACTCCACTCCACTCCACTCCACTCCACTCCACTCCACTCCACACCTCTGCACTCCACTCCACTCCACTCCACTCCACTCCGTTTTACTCCTCTCCATTCCACTCCACTCCACTCCACTCCACTCCACTGCACTCCACTCCACTCCACTCCACTCCACTCCACTCCGTTTTACTCCGGTCCACTCCACTCCACTCCACTCCACTCCACTCTACTCCACTCAACACCACACCTCTCCAGTCCACTCCACTCCGCTCCGCACAACTCTACTCCACTCCACTCCACTCCACTCCACTCCACTCCACTCCACTCCACTCCACTCCACTCCGTTTTACTCCTCTCCACTCCACTCCACTCCACTCCACTGCACTCCACTCCACTCCACACCACACCTCTCCTATCCACTCCACTCCACTCCACTCCACTCCACTCCACTCCACTCTGTTTTACTCCTCTCCACTCCGTTTTACTCCTCTCCACTCCACTCCTCTCCACTCCACTCCAATCCACTCCACTCCACTCCACTCCACTCCACTTCACTCCACTCCAATCCACACCTCTCCACTCCACTCCACTCCACACCTCTCCACTCCACTCCACTCCACTCCACTCCACTCCACTCCACTCCACTCCACTCCACTCCACTCCACTCCACTCCACTCCGTTTTACTCCTGTCCACTCCACTCCACTCCACTCCACTCCACTCCACTCCACTCCACTCCACTCCACTCCGTTTTACTCCTCTCCACTCCACTCCACTGCACTCCACTGCACTCCACTCCACTCCACTCCACTCCACTCCACTCCACTCCACTCCACTCCACTCCACTCCACTCCGTTTTACTCCTCTCCACTCCACTCCACTCCACTCCACTCCACTCAACACCACACCTCTCCACTCCACTCCACTCCGCTCCGCACCACTCTACTCCACTCCACTCCACTCCACTCCACTCCACTCCACTCCACTCCACTCCACACCACACCTCTCAACTCCACTACACTCCACTCCACTCCACACCTCTCCACTCAACTCCACTCCACTCCACCCCACTCCACTCCACTTCACTCCACTCCACTCCGTTTTACTCCTCTCCACTCCACTCCTCTCCACTCCACTCCACTCCACTCCACTCCACTTCACTCCACTCCACTCCACTCCACTCCACTCCACTCCACTCCACTCCACTCCACTCCACTCCAATCCACTCCACACGTCTCCACTCCACTCCACTCCACTCCACACGTCTCCACTCCACTCCACTCCACTCCACTCTACTCCACTCGACTCCACTCCACTCCACTCCACTCCACTCCACTCCACTCCACTCCTCTCCACTCCACTCCACTCCACTCCACTCCACTCCACTCCGTTTTACTCCTCTCCACTCCACTCCTCTCCACTCCACTCCACTCCACTCCACTCCACACCTCTCCACTCCACTCCACTCCACTCCACTTCACACCTCTCCACTCCAGTCCACTCCACTCCACACCTCCCCACTCCACTCTACTCCACTCCACTCCACTCCACTCCACTCCACTCCTCTCCACTCCACTCCACTCCACTCCACTCCACTCCACTCCGTTTTACTCCTCTCCACTCCACCCCTCTCCACTCCACTCCACTCCACTCCACTCCACTCCACTCCACTCCACTCCACTCCACTCCACTCCACTCCACTCCACTCCACTCCACTCCACTCCACACCTCTCCACTCCACTCCACTCCACTCCACTCCACTCCACTCCACTCCACTCCGTTTTACTCCTCTCCACTCCACTCCTCTCCACTCCACTCCACTCCACTCCACTCCACTCCACTCCACTCCACTCCACTCCACTCCACTCCACTCCACTCCACTCCACTCCACTCCACTTCACTCCACTCCACTCCACTCCACTCCACTCCACACCTCTCCACTCCACTCCACTCCACTCCACTCCACTCCGTTTTACTCCTCTCCACTCCACTCCTCTCCACTCCACTCCACTCCACTCCACTCCACTCCACTCCACTCCACTCCACTCCACACCTCTCCACTCCACTCCACTCCACTCCACTCCACTCCACTCCACTCCGTTTTACTCCTCTCCATTCCACTCCACTCCACTCCACTGCACTCCACTCCACTCCACTCCACTCCACTCCACTCCGTTTTACTCCGGTCCACTCCACTCCACTCCACTCCACTCTACTCCACTCAACACCACACCTCTCCAGTCCACTCCACTCCGCTCCGCACAACTCTACTCCACTCCACTCCACTCCACTCCACTCCACTCCACTCCGTTTTACTCCTCTCCACTCCACTCCACTCCACTCCACTGCACTCCACTCCACTCCACACCACACCTCTCCTATCCACTCCACTCCACTCCACTCCACTCCACTCCACTCTGTTTTACTCCTCTCCACTCCGTTTTACTCCTCTCCACTCCACTCCTCTCCACTCCACTCCAATCCACTCCACTCCACTCCACTCCACTCCACTTCACTCCACTCCAATCCACACCTCTCCACTCCACTCCACTCCACACCTCTCCACTCCACTCCACACCACTCCACTCCACTCCACTCCACTCCACTCCACTCCACTCCACTCCGTTTTACTCCTGTCCACTCCACTCCACTCCACTCCACTCCACTCCACTCCACTCCACTCCGTTTTACTCCTCTCCACTCCACTCCACTGCACTCCACTGCACTCCACTCCACTCCACTCCACTCCACTCCACTCCACTCCACTCCACTCCACTCCACTCCACTCCACTCCACTCCACTCCGCTCCGCACCACTCTACTCTACTCCACTCCACTCCACTCCACTCCACTCAACTCCACTCCACTCCACTCCACTCCACACCACACCTCTCCACTCCACTCCACTCCACTCCACTCCACACCTCTCCACTCCACTCCACTCCACAGCACTCCACTCCACTCCACTCCACTCCACACCTCTCCACTCCACTCCACTCCACTCCACTCCACTCCACTCCACTCCACTCCACTCCACTCCACTCCACTCCACTCCACTCCGTTTTACTCCTCTCCACTCCACTCCTCACCACTCCACTCCACTCCACTCCACTCCACTCCACTCCACTCCACTCCACTCCACTCCACTCCACTCCACTCCACTCCACTCCACTCCACATGTCTCCACTCCACTCCACTCCACTCCACTCCACTCCACTCCGTTTTACTCCTCTCCACTCCACTCCACTGCACTCCACTGCACTGCACTGCACTGCACTCCACTCCACTCCACTCCACTCCACTCCACTCCACTCCACTCCACTGCACTCCACTCCGTTTTACTCCTCACCACTCCACTCCACTCCACTCCACTCCACTCCACTCCACTCCACTCTACTCCACTCAACACCACACCTCTCCACTCCACTCCACTCCGCTCCGCACCACTCTACTCCACTCCACTCCACTCCATTTCACTCCACTCCACTCCACTCCACACAACACCTCTCCACTCCACTCTACTCCACTCCACTCCACTCCATACCACACCCCTCCACTCCACTCCAGTCCACTCCACTCCTCTCCACTCCACTCCACTCCAGTCCACTCCACTCCACTCCAATCCTCTCCACTCCACTAGACTCCACTCCACTCCACTCCACTCCACTCCACACCTCTCCACTCCACTCCACTCCACTCCACTCCACTCCGTTTTACTCCTCTCCACTCCACTCCTCTCCACTCCACTCCACTCCACTCCACTCCACTCCACTCCACTCCACTCCACTCCACTCCACTCCACACCTCTCCACTCCACTCCACTCCACTCCACTCCACTCCACTCCACTCCACTCCGTTTTACTCCTCTCCATTCCACTCCACTCCACTCCACTGCACTCCACTCCACTCCACTCCACTCCACTCCACTCCGTTTTACTCCGGTCCACTCCACTCCACTCCACTCCACTCTACTCCACTCAACACCACACCTCTCCAGTCCACTCCACTCCGCTCCGCACAACTCTACTCCACTCCACTCCACTCCACTCCACTCCACTCCACTCCACTCCACTCCACTCCACTCCACTCCGTTTTACTCCTCTCCACTCCACTCCACTCCACTCCACTGCACTCCACTCCACTCCACACCACACCTCTCCTATCCACTCCACTCCACTCCACTCCACTCCACTCCACTCTGTTTTACTCCTCTCCACTCCGTTTTACTCCTCTCCACTCCACTCCTCTCCACTCCACTCCAATCCACTCCACTCCACTCCACTCCACTCCACTTCACTCCACTCCAATCCACACCTCTCCACTCCACTCCACTCCACACCTCTCCACTCCACTCCACTCCACTCCACTCCACTCCACTCCACTCCACTCCACTCCACTCCGTTTTACTCCTGTCCACTCCACTCCACTCCACTCCACTCCACTCCACTCCACTCCACTCCACTCAACTCCACTCCACTCCACTCCACTCCACACCACACCTCTCCACTCCACTCCACTCCACTCCACTCCACACCTCTCCACTCCACTCCACTCCACTCCACAGCACTCCACTCCACTCCACTCCACACCTCTCCACTCCACTCCACTCCACTCCACTCCACTCCACTCCACTCCACTCCACTCCACTCCACTCCACTCCACTCCACTCCGTTTTACTCCTCTCCACTCCACTCCTCACCACTCCACTCCACTCCACTCCACTCCACTCCACTCCACTCCACTCCACTCCACTCCACTCCACTCCACTCCACTCCACTCCACATGTCTCCACTCCACTCCACTCCACTCCACTCCACTCCACTCCGTTTTACTCCTCTCCACTCCACTCCACTGCACTCCACTGCACTGCACTGCACTGCACTCCACTCCACTCCACTCCACTCCACTCCACTCCACTCCGCTCCGCACCACTCTACTCTACTCCACTCCACTCCACTCCACTCCACTCAACTCCACTCCACTCCACTCCACTCCACACCACACCTCTCCACTCCACTCCACTCCACTCCACTCCACACCTCTCCACTCCACTCCACTCCACTCCACAGCACTCCACTCCACTCCACTCCACTCCACACCTCTCCACTCCACTCCACTCCACTCCACTCCACTCCACTCCACTCCACTCCACTCCACTCCACTCCACTCCACATGTCTCCACTCCACTCCACTCCACTCCACTCCACTCCACTCCGTTTTACTCCTCTCCACTCCACTCCACTGCACTCCACTGCACTGCACTGCACTGCACTCCACTCCACTCCACTCCACTCCACTCCACTCCACTCCACTCCGTTTTACTCCTCACCACTCCACTCCACTCCACTCCACTCCACTCCACTCCACTCCACTCCACTCCACTCTACTCCACTCAACACCACACCTCTCCACTCCACTCCACTCCGCTCCGCACCACTCTACTCCACTCCACTCCACTCCACTCCACTCCACTCCACTCCACTCCACTCCACTCCACTCCACTCCACTCCACTCCACTCCACTCCACTCCACACCTCTCCACTCCACTCCACTCCACTCCACTCCACTCCGTTTTACTCCTCTCCACTCCACTCCTCTCCACTCCACTCCACTCCACTCCACTCCACTCCACTCCACTCCACTCCACTCCACTCCACTCCACTCCACTCCACACCTCTCCACTCCACTCCACTCCACTCCACTCCACTCCACTCCACTCCACTCCACTCCACTCCACTCCACTCCACTCCGTTTTACTCCTCTCCACTCCTCTCCACTCCACTCCACTCCACTCCACTCCACTCCACACCACACCTCTCTACTCCACTCCACTCCAATCCACACCTCTCCACTCCACTCCACTCCACTCCACTCCACTCCACTCCACTCCGCTCCGCACCACTCTACTCCACTCCACTCCACTCCACTCCACTCCACTCCACTCCACGCAACTCCACTCCACTCCACTCCACTCCACACCACACCTCTCCACTCCACTCCACTCCACACCTCTCCACTCCACTCTACTCCACTCCACTCCGTTTTACGCCTCTCCACTCCACTCCACTCCACTCCACTCCACTCAACACCACACCTCTCCACTCCACTCCACTCCGCTCCGCACCACTCTACTCCACTCCACTCCACTCCACTCCACTCCACTCCACTCCACTCCACTCCACTCCACTCCACTCCACACCACACCTCTCCACTCCACTACACTCCACTCCACTCCACACCTCTCCATTCCACTCCACTCCACTCCACTCCACTCCACTCCACTCCACTCCACTCCACTCCACTCCACTCCACTCCACTCCACTCCACTTCACTCCACTCCACTCTGTTTTACTCCACTCCACTCCACTCCACTCCACTCCACTCCACTCCACTCCACTCCACTCCACTCCACTCCACTCCACTCCACTCCACACGTCTCCACTCCACTCCACTCCACTCTACTCCACTCGACTCCACTCCACTCCACTCCACTCCACTCCACTCCACTCCACTCCACTCCACTCCACTCCAATCCTCTCCACTCCACTAGACTCCACTCCGTTTTACTCCTCTCCACTCCACTCCTCTCCACTCCACTCCACTCCACTCCACTCCACTCCACTCCACTCCACTCCACTCCACTCCACTCCACTCCACTCTACTCCACTCAACACCACACCTCTCCACTCCACTCCACTCCGCTCCGCACCACTCTACACCACTCTACTCCACTCCACTCCACTCCACTCCACTCCACTCCACTCCACTCCACACCACACCTCTCCACACCACACCTCTCCACTCCACTCCACTCCACTCCACTTCACACCTCTCCATTCCACTCCACTCCACTCCACACCTCCCCACTCCACTCTACTCCACTCCACTCCACTCCACTCCACTCCACTCCACTCCACTCCACTCCACTCCTCTCCACTCCACTCCACTCCACTCCACTCCACTCCACTCCACTCCACTCCACTCCACTCCACTCCACTCCGTTTTACTCCTCTCCACTCCACCCCTCTCCACTCCACTCCACTCCACTCCACTCCACTCCACTCCACTCCACTCCACTCCACACCTCTCCACTCCACTCCACTCCACTCCACTCCACTCCACTCCACTCCGTTTTACTCCTCTCCACTCCACTCCTCTCCACACCACTCCACTCCACTCCACTCCACTCCACTCCACTCCACTCCACTCCACTCCACTCCACTCCACTCCACACCTCTCCACTCCACTCCACTCCACTCCACTCCACTCCACTCCGTTTTACTCCTCTCCACTCCACTCCACTCCACTTCACTCCACTCCACTCCACTCCACTCCACTCCACTCCACTCCGTTTTACTCCTCTCCACTCCACTCCACTCCACTCCACTCCACTCCACTCCACTCCACTCCACTCCACACCACACCTCTCCACTCCACTCCACTCCACTCCACACCTCTCCACTCCACTCCACTCCACTCCACTCCGCTCCGCACCACTCTACTCTACTCCACTCCACTCCACTCCACTCCACTCAACTCCACTCCACTCCACTCCACTCCACACCACACCTCTCCACTCCACTTCACTCCACTCCACTCCACACCTCTCCACTCCACTCCACTCCACTCCGCAGCACTCCACTCCACTCCACTCCACTCCACACCTCTCCACTCCACTCCACTCCACTCCACTCCACTCCACTCCACTCCACTCCATTTTACTCCTCTCCACTCCACTCCTCACCACTCCACTCCACTCCACTCCACTCCACTCCACTCCACTCCACTCCACTCCACTCCACTCCACTCCACTCCACTCCACTCCACTCCACATGCCTCCACTCCACTCCACTCCACTCCACTCCACTCCACTCCACTCCGTTTTACTCCTCTCCACTCCACTCCACTGCACTCCACTGCACTGCACTGCACTCCACTCCACTCCACTCCACTCCACTCCACTCCACTCCACTCCACTCCACTCCACTCCACTCCACTCCGTTTTACTCCTCACCACTCCACTCCACTCCACTCCACTCCACTCCACTCCACTCCACTCCACTCCACTCCACTCTACTCCACTCAACACCACACCTCTCCACTCCACTCCACTCCGCTCCGCACCACTCTACTCCACTCAACTCCACTCCATTTCACTCCACTCCACTCCACTCCACACAACACCTCTCCACTCCACTCTACTCCACTCCACTCCACTCCATACCACACCCCTCCACTCCACTCCAGTCCACTCCACTCCTCTCCACTCCACTCCACTCCAGTCCACTCCACTCCACTCCAATCCTCTCCACTCCACTAGACTCCACTCCACTCCACTCCACTCCACTCTACTCCACTCCACTCCACTCCACTCCACTCCACTGCACTCCACTGCACTCCGCTCCACTCCACTCCACTCCACTCTACTCCACTCCACTCCACTTCACTTCACTCCTGTCCACACCACACCTCTCCACTCCACTCCACTCCACACCTCTCCACTCCACTCCACACCACACCTCTCCACTCCACTCCACTCCACTCCACTCCACTCCACTCCACTCCACTCCGTTTTACTCCTCTCCACTCCACTCCACTCCGTTTTACTCCTCTCCACTCCACTCCACTGCACTCCACTCCTCTCTACTCCACTCAACACCACACCTCTCCACTCCACTCCGCTCCGCACCACTCCACTCCACTCCACTCCACTCCACTCCACTCCACTCCACTCCACTCCACTCCACACCACACCTCTCCACTCCACTCTACTCCACTCCACTCCACTCCATACCACACCCCTCCACTCCATACCACACCCCTCCCCCCACTCCACTCCACTCCACTCCACTCCACTCCACTCCACTCCACTCCACTCCACTCCACTCCACTCCAGTCCATTCCACTCCACTCCAATCCTCTCCACTCCACTAGACTCCACTCCGTTTTACTCCTCTCCACTCCACTCCTCTCCACTCCACTCCACTCCACTCCACTCCACTCCACTCCACTCCACTCCACTCCACTCCACTCCACTCTACTCCACTCAACACCACACCTCTCCACTCCACTCCACTCCGCTCCGCACCACTCCACTCCACTCCACTCCACTCCACTCCACTCCACTCCACTCCACACCTCTCCACTCCACTCCACTCCACTCCACTCCACTCCACTCCGTTTTACTCCTCTCCACTCCACTCCACTCCACTCCACTCCACTCCACTCCACTCCACTCCACTCCACTCCACTCCTCTCCACTCCACTCCACTCCACTCCACTCCACTCCACTCCACTCCACTCCGTTTTACTCCTCTCCACTCCACCCCTCTCCACCCCTCTCCACTCCACTCCACTCCACTCCACTCCACTCCACTCCACTCCACTCCACTCCACACCTCTCCTCTCCACTCCACTCCACTCCACTCCACTCCACTCCACTCCACTCCACTCCACTCCACTCCACTCCACTCCGTTTTACTCCTCTCCACTCCACTCCTCTCCACACCACTCCACTCCTCTCCACTCCACTCCACTCCACTCCACTCCACTCCACTCCACTCCACTCCACACCTCTCCACTCCACTCCACTCCACTCCACTCCACTCCACTCCGTTTTACTCCTCTCCACTCCACTCCACTCCACTCCACTCCACTCCACTCCACTCCACTCCACTCCACTCCACTCCACTCCACTCCACACCTCTCCACTCCACTCCACTCCACTCCACTCCGTTTTACTCCTCTCCACTCCACTCCTCTCCACTCCACTCCACTCCACTCCACTCCACTCCACTCCACTCCACTCCACTCCACTCCACTCCACTCCACTCCACTCCACTCCACTCCACACCACACCTCTCAACTCCACTCCACTCCAATCCACACCTCTCCACTCCGCTCCACTCCACTCCACTCCGCTCCACTCCACACCACACCTCTCCACTCCACTCCACTCCACTCCACTCCACACCTCTCCACTCCACTCCACTCCACTCCACTCCACTCCACTCCACTCCACTCCACTCCACCCCACATCTCCACTCCACTCAACTCCACTCCACTCCACTCCACTCCGTTTTACTCCTCTCCACTCCACTCCACTGCACTCCACTGCACTCCACTCCACTGCACTCCACTCCACTCCACTCCACTCCACTCCACTCCACTCCACTCCACTCCATTCCGTTTTACTCCTCTCCACTCCACTCCACTCCACTCCACTCCACTCCACTCCACTCCACCCCACATCTCCACTCCACTCCACTCCACTCCACTCCACTCCACTCCACTCCACTCCACTCCGTTTTACTCCTCTCCACTCCACTCCACTCCACTCCACTGCACTCCACTCCACTCCACTCCACTCCACTCCACTCCACTCCACTCCACTCCACTCCACTCCACTCCGTTTTACTCCTCTCCAATCCACTCCTCTCCACTCCACTCCACTCCACTCCACTCCACTCCACTCCACTCCACTCCACTCCACTCCACTCCACTCCACTCCACTCCTCTCCACACCTCTCCACTCCACTCCACTCTACTCCACTCCGTTTTACTCCTCTCCACTCCATTCCTCTCCTCTCCACTCCACTCCACTCCACTCCACTCCACTCCACTCCACTCCGTTTTACTCCTCTCCACTCCACTCCACTCCACTCCACTCCACTCCACTCCACTCCACTCCACTCCACTCCACACCACACCTCTCCACTCCACTCCACTCCACTCCACACCTCTCCTCTCCACTCCACTCCACTCCACTCCACTCCACTCCACTCCACTCCACTCCACTCCACTCCACTCCACTCCACTCCACTCCGTTTTACTCCTCTCCACTCCACCCCTCTCCACTCCACTCCACTCCACTCCACTCCACTCCACTCCACTCCACTCCACTCCACTCCACTCCACTCCACTCCACTCCGCTCCACTCCACTCCACTCCGCTCCACTCCACACCACACCTCTCCACTCCACTCCACTCCACTCCACTCCACACCTCTCCACTCCACTCCACTCCACTCCACTCCACTCCACTCCACTCCACTCCACTCCACCCCACATCTCCACTCCACTCAACTCCACTCCACTCCACTCCACTCCGTTTTACTCCTCTCCACTCCACTCCACTGCACTCCACTGCACTCCACTCCACTGCACTCCACTCCACTCCACTCCACTCCACTCCACTCCACTCCACTCCACTCCACTCCATTCCGTTTTACTCCTCTCCACTCCACTCCACTCCACTCCACTCCACTCCACTCCACTCCACTCCACTCCACTCCACCCCACATCTCCACTCCACTCCACTCCACTCCACTCCACTCCACTCCACTCCACTCCGTTTTACTCCTCTCCACTCCACTCCACTCCACTCCACTCCACTGCACTCCACTCCACTCCACTCCACTCCACTCCACTCCACTCCACTCCACTCCACTCCGTTTTACTCCTCTCCAATCCACTCCTCTCCACTCCACTCCACTCCACTCCACTCCACTCCACTCCACTCCACTCCACTCCACTCCACTCCACTCCACTCCACTCCACTCCACTCCACTCCACTCCTCTCCACACCTCTCCACTCCACTCCACTCTACTCCACTCCGTTTTACTCCTCTCCACTCCATTCCTCTCCTCTCCACTCCACTCCACTCCACTCCACTCCACTCCACTCCACTCCGTTTTACTCCTCTCCACTCCACTCCACTCCACTCCACTCCACTCCACTCCACTCCACTCCACTCCACTCCACTCCACACCACACCTCTCCACTCCACTCCACTCCACTCCACACCTCTCCACTCCACTCCACTCCACTCCACTCCGCTCCGCACCACTCTACTCTACTCCACTCCACTCCACTCCACTCCACTCAACTCCACTCCACTCCACTCCACTCCACACCACACCTCTCCACTCCACTCCACTCCACTCCACTCCACTCCACACCTCTCCACTCCACTCCACTCCACTCCACAGCACTCCACTCCACTCCACTCCACTCCACACCTCTCCACTCCACTCCACTCCACTCCACTCCACTCCACTCCACTCCACTCCACTCCACTCCACTCCGTTTTACTCCTCTCCACTCCACTCCTCACCACTCCACTCCACTCCACTCCACTCCACTCCACTCCACTCCACTCCACTCCACTCCACTCCACTCCACTCCACTCCACTCCACTCCACATGTCTCCACTCCACTCCACTCCACTCCACTCCACTCCGTTTTACTCCTCTCCACTCCACTCCACTGCACTCCACTGCACTGCACTGCACTCCACTCCACTCCACTCCACTCCACTCCACTCCACTCCACTCCACTCCACTCCACTCCACTCCACTCCACTCCGTTTTACTCCTCACCACTCCACTCCACTCCACTCCACTCCACTCCACTCCACTCCACTCCACTCTACTCCACTCCACACCACACCTCTCCACTCCACTCCACTCCGCTCCGCACCACTCCACTCCACTCCACTCCACTCCACTCCGTTTTACTCCTCACCACTCCACTCCACTCCACTCCACTCCACTCCACTCCACTCCACTCCACTCTACTCCACTCAACACCACACCTCTCCACTCCACTCCACTCCGCTCCGCACCACTCTACTCCACTCCACTCCACTCCATTTCACTCCACTCCACTCCACTCCACACAACACCTCTCCACTCCACTCTACTCCACTCCACTCCATACCACACCCCTCCACTCCACTCCAGTCCACTCCACTCCTCTCCACTCCACTCCACTCCAGTCCACTCCACTCCACTCCAATCCTCTCCACTCCACTAGACTCCACTCCACTCCACTCCACTCCACTCTACTCCACTCCACTCCACTCCACTCCACTCCACTCCACTGCACTCCACTGCACTCCACTCCACTCCACTCCACTCCACTCTACTCCACTCCACTCCACTTCACTTCACTCCTGTCCACACCACACCTCTCCACTCCACTCCACTCCACACCTCTCCACTCCACTCCACACCACACCTCTCCACTCCACTCCACTCCACTCCACTCCACTCCACTCCACTCCACTCCACTCCACTCCACTCCGTTTTACTCCTCTCCACTCCACTCCTCTCCGTTTTACTCCTCTCCACTCCACTCCACTGCACTCCACTCCACTCTACTCCACTCAACACCACACCTCTCCACTCCACTCCGCTCCGCACCACTCCACTCCACTCCACTCCACTCCACTCCACTCCACTCCACTCCACTCCACTCCACACCACACCTCTCCACTCCACTCTACTCCACTCCACTCCACTCCATACCACACCCCTCCACTCCATACCACACCCCTCCCCCCACTCCACTCCACTCCACTCCACTCCACTCCACTCCACTCCACTCCACTCCAGTCCATTCCACTCCACTCCAATCCTCTCCACTCCACTAGACTCCACTCCGTTTTACTCCTCTCCACTCCACTCCTCTCCACTCCACTCCACTCCACTCCACTCCACTCCACTCCACTCTACTCCACTCAACACCACACCTCTCCACTCCACTCCACTCCGCTCCGCACCACTCTACTCCACTCCACTCCACTCCACTCCACTCCACTCCACACCACACCTCTCCACACCACACCTCTCCACTCCACTCCACTCCACTCCACTTCACACCTCCCCACTCCACTCTACTCCACTCCACTCCACTCCACTCCACTCCACTCCTCTCCACTCCACTCCACTCCACTCCACTCCACTCCACTCCACTCCACTCCACTCCGTTTTACTCCTCTCCACTCCACCCCTCTCCACTCCACTCCACTCCACTCCACTCCACTCCACTCCACTCCACTCCACTCCACTCCACTCCACTCCACACCTCTCCACTCCACTCCACTCCACTCCACTCCACTCCACTCCACTCCACTCCACTCCACTCCACTCCGTTTTACTCCTCTCCACTCCACTCCTCTCCACTCCACTCCACTCCACTCCACTCCACTCCACTCCACTCCACTCCACTCCACTCCACTCCACTCCACTCCGTTTTACTCCTCTCCACTCCACTCCACTCCACTCCACTCCACTCCACTCCACTCCACTCCACTCCACTCCACTCCACTCCACTCCACTCCACACCTCTCCACTCCACTCCACTCCACTCCACTCCGTTTTACTCCTCTCCACTCCACTCCTCTCCACTCCACTCCACTCCACTCCACTCCACTCCACTCCACTCCACTCCACTCCACTCCACTCCACTCCACTCCACTCCACTCCACACCTCTCCACTCCACTCCACTCCACTCCACTCCGTTTTACTCCTCTCCATTCCACTCCACTCCACTCCACTCCACTCCACTCCACTCCACTCCACTCCACTCCACTCCACTCCACACCTCTCCACTCCACTCCACTCCACTCCACTCCACTCCACTCCACTCCGTTTTACTCCTCTCCACTCCACTCCTCTCCACTCCACTCCACTCCACTCCACTCCACTCCACTCCACTCCACTCCACTCCACTCCGTTTTACTCCTCTCCACTCCTCTCCACTCCACTCCACTCCACTCCACTCCACTCCACACCACACCTCTCTACTCCACTCCACTCCAATCCACACCTCTCCACTCCACTCCACTCCACTCCACTCCACTCCACTCCACTCCACTCCGCTCCGCACCACTCTACTCCACTCCACTCCACTCCACTCCACTCCACTCCACTCCACTCCACTCCACGCAACTCCACTCCACTCCACTCCACTCCACACCACACCTCTCCACTCCACTCCACTCCACACCTCTCCACTCCACTCTACTCCACTCCACTCCGTTTTACGCCTCTCCACTCCACTCCACTCCACTCCACTCCACTCAACACCACACCTCTCCACTCCACTCCACTCCGCTCCGCACCACTCTACTCCACTCCACTCCACTCCACTCCACTCCACTCCACTCCACTCCACTCCACTCCACTCCACTCCACACCACACCTCTCCACTCCACTACACTCCACTCCACTCCACACCTCTCCATTCCACTCCACTCCACTCCACTCCACTCCACTCCACTCCACTCCACTCCACTCCACTCCACTCCACTCCACTTCACTCCACTCCACTCTGTTTTACTCCACTCCACTCCACTCCACTCCACTCCACTCCACTCCACTCCACTCCACTCCACTCCACACGTCTCCACTCCACTCCACTCCACTCTACTCCACTCGACTCCACTCCACTCCACTCCACTCCACTCCACTCCACTCCACTCCACTCCAATCCTCTCCACTCCACTAGACTCCACTCCGTTTTACTCCTCTCCACTCCACTCCTCTCCACTCCACTCCACTCCACTCCACTCCACTCCACTCCACTCCACTCCACTCCACTCCACTCCACTCCACTCTACTCCACTCAACACCACACCTCTCCACTCCACTCCACTCCGCTCCGCACCACTCTACACCACTCTACTCCACTCCACTCCACTCCACTCCACTCCACTCCACTCCACTCCACACCACACCTCTCCACACCACACCTCTCCACTCCACTCCACTCCACTCCACTTCACACCTCTCCACTCCACTCCACTCCACTCCACACCTCCCCACTCCACTCTACTCCACTCCACTCCACTCCACTCCACTCCACTCCACTCCACTCCACTCCACTCCTCTCCACTCCACTCCACTCCACTCCACTCCACTCCACTCCACTCCACTCCACTCCACTCCACTCCACTCCGTTTTACTCCTCTCCACTCCACCCCTCTCCACTCCACTCCACTCCACTCCACTCCACTCCACTCCACTCCACTCCACTCCACTCCACTCCACTCCACTCCACTCCACTCCACTCCACACCTCTCCACTCCACTCCACTCCACTCCACTCCACTCCACTCCACTCCGTTTTACTCCTCTCCACTCCACTCCTCTCCACACCACTCCACTCCACTCCACTCCACTCCACTCCACTCCACTCCACTCCACTCCACTCCACTCCACACCTCTCCACTCCACTCCACTCCACTCCACTCCACTCCACTCCGTTTTACTCCTCTCCACTCCACTCCACTCCACTTCACTCCACTCCACTCCACTCCACTCCACTCCACTCCACTCCGTTTTACTCCTCTCCACTCCACTCCACTCCACTCCACTCCACTCCACTCCACTCCACTCCACTCCACTCCACACCACACCTCTCCACTCCACTCCACTCCACTCCACACCTCTCCACTCCACTCCACTCCACTCCACTCCGCTCCGCACCACTCTACTCTACTCCACTCCACTCCACTCCACTCCACTCAACTCCACTCCACTCCACTCCACTCCACACCACACCTCTCCACTCCACTTCACTCCACTCCACTCCACACCTCTCCACTCCACTCCACTCCACTCCGCAGCACTCCACTCCACTCCACTCCACTCCACACCTCTCCACTCCACTCCACTCCACTCCACTCCACTCCACTCCACTCCACTCCATTTTACTCCTCTCCACTCCACTCCTCACCACTCCACTCCACTCCACTCCACTCCACTCCACTCCACTCCACTCCACTCCACTCCACTCCACATGCCTCCACTCCACTCCACTCCACTCCACTCCACTCCACTCCACTCCACTCCGTTTTACTCCTCTCCACTCCACTCCACTGCACTCCACTGCACTGCACTGCACTCCACTCCACTCCACTCCACTCCACTCCACTCCACTCCACTCCACTCCACTCCACTCCACTCCACTCCACTCCACTCCGTTTTACTCCTCACCACTCCACTCCACTCCACTCCACTCCACTCCACTCCACTCCACTCCACTCCACTCCACTCCACTCTACTCCACTCAACACCACACCTCTCCACTCCACTCCACTCCGCTCCGCACCACTCTACTCCACTCAACTCCACTCCATTTCACTCCACTCCACTCCACTCCACACAACACCTCTCCACTCCACTCTACTCCACTCCACTCCACTCCATACCACACCCCTCCACTCCACTCCAGTCCACTCCACTCCTCTCCACTCCACTCCACTCCAGTCCACTCCACTCCACTCCAATCCTCTCCACTCCACTAGACTCCACTCCACTCCACTCCACTCCACTCTACTCCACTCCACTCCACTCCACTCCACTCCACTCCACTGCACTCCACTGCACTCCGCTCCACTCCACTCCACTCCACTCTACTCCACTCCACTCCACTTCACTTCACTCCTGTCCACACCACACCTCTCCACTCCACTCCACTCCACACCTCTCCACTCCACTCCACACCACACCTCTCCACTCCACTCCACTCCACTCCACTCCACTCCACTCCACTCCACTCCGTTTTACTCCTCTCCACTCCACTCCACTCCGTTTTACTCCTCTCCACTCCACTCCACTGCACTCCACTCCTCTCTACTCCACTCAACACCACACCTCTCCACTCCACTCCGCTCCGCACCACTCCACTCCACTCCACTCCACTCCACTCCACTCCACTCCACTCCACTCCACTCCACTCCACTCCACACCACACCTCTCCACTCCACTCTACTCCACTCCACTCCACTCCATACCACACCCCTCCACTCCATACCACACCCCTCCCCCCACTCCACTCCACTCCACTCCACTCCACTCCACTCCACTCCACTCCACTCCACTCCACTCCACTCCAGTCCATTCCACTCCACTCCAATCCTCTCCACTCCACTAGACTCCACTCCGTTTTACTCCTCTCCACTCCACTCCTCTCCACTCCACTCCACTCCACTCCACTCCACTCCACTCCACTCCACTCCACTCCACTCTACTCCACTCAACACCACACCTCTCCACTCCACTCCACTCCGCTCCGCACCACTCCACTCCACTCCACTCCACTCCACTCCACTCCACTCCACTCCACTCCACACCTCTCCACTCCACTCCACTCCACTCCACTCCACTCCACTCCGTTTTACTCCTCTCCACTCCACTCCACTCCACTCCACTCCACTCCACTCCACTCCACTCCACTCCACTCCACTCCACTCCACTCCACTCCACTCCACTCCACTCCTCTCCACTCCACTCCACTCCACTCCACTCCACTCCACTCCACTCCACTCCGTTTTACTCCTCTCCACTCCACCCCTCTCCACTCCACTCCACTCCACTCCACTCCACTCCACTCCACTCCACTCCACTCCACTCCACTCCACTCCACTCCACTCCACACCTCTCCTCTCCACTCCACTCCACTCCACTCCACTCCACTCCACTCCACTCCACTCCACTCCACTCCACTCCACTCCACTCCACTCCACTCCACTCCGTTTTACTCCTCTCCACTCCACTCCTCTCCACACCACTCCACTCCTCTCCACTCCACTCCACTCCACTCCACTCCACTCCACTCCACTCCACACCTCTCCACTCCACTCCACTCCACTCCACTCCACTCCACTCCGTTTTACTCCTCTCCACTCCACTCCACTCCACTCCACTCCACTCCACTCCACTCCACTCCACTCCACTCCACTCCACTCCACTCCACTCCACTCCACTCCACTCCACTCCACACCTCTCCACTCCACTCCACTCCACTCCACTCCGTTTTACTCCTCTCCACTCCACTCCTCTCCACTCCACTCCACTCCACTCCACTCCACTCCACTCCACTCCACTCCACTCCACTCCACTCCACACCACACCTCTCAACTCCACTCCACTCCAATCCACACCTCTCCACTCCGCTCCACTCCACTCCACTCCGCTCCACTCCACACCACACCTCTCCACTCCACTCCACTCCACTCCACTCCACACCTCTCCACTCCACTCCACTCCACTCCACTCCACTCCACTCCACTCCACTCCACTCCACCCCACATCTCCACTCCACTCAACTCCACTCCACTCCACTCCACTCCGTTTTACTCCTCTCCACTCCACTCCACTGCACTCCACTGCACTCCACTCCACTGCACTCCACTCCACTCCACTCCACTCCACTCCACTCCACTCCACTCCACTCCACTCCACTCCACTCCATTCCGTTTTACTCCTCTCCACTCCACTCCACTCCACTCCACTCCACTCCACTCCACTCCACTCCACCCCACATCTCCACTCCACTCCACTCCACTCCACTCCACTCCACTCCACTCCACTCCGTTTTACTCCTCTCCACTCCACTCCACTCCACTCCACTGCACTCCACTCCACTCCACTCCACTCCACTCCACTCCACTCCACTCCACTCCACTCCGTTTTACTCCTCTCCAATCCACTCCTCTCCACTCCACTCCACTCCACTCCACTCCACTCCACTCCACTCCACTCCACTCCACTCCACTCCACTCCACTCCACTCCACTCCTCTCCACACCTCTCCACTCCACTCCACTCTACTCCACTCCGTTTTACTCCTCTCCACTCCATTCCTCTCCTCTCCACTCCACTCCACTCCACTCCACTCCACTCCACTCCGTTTTACTCCTCTCCACTCCACTCCACTCCACTCCACTCCACTCCACTCCACTCCACTCCACTCCACTCCACTCCACACCACACCTCTCCACTCCACTCCACTCCACTCCACACCTCTCCTCTCCACTCCACTCCACTCCACTCCACTCCACTCCACTCCACTCCACTCCACTCCACTCCACTCCACTCCACTCCACTCCACTCCGTTTTACTCCTCTCCATTCCACCCCTCTCCACTCCACTCCACTCCACTCCACTCCACTCCACTCCACTCCACTCCACTCCACTCCACTCCGCTCCACTCCACTCCACTCCGCTCCACTCCACACCACACCTCTCCACTCCACTCCACTCCACTCCACTCCACACCTCTCCACTCCACTCCACTCCACTCCACTCCACTCCACTCCACTCCACTCCACTCCGTTTTACTCCTCTCCACTCCACCCCTCTCCACTCCACTCCACTCCACTCCACTCCACTCCACTCCACTCCACTCCACTCCACTCCACTCCACTCCACTCCGCTCCACTCCACTCCACTCCGCTCCACTCCACACCACACCTCTCCACTCCACTCCACTCCACTCCACTCCACACCTCTCCACTCCACTCCACTCCACTCCACTCCACTCCACTCCACTCCACTCCACTCCACCCCACATCTCCACTCCACTCAACTCCACTCCACTCCACTCCACTCCGTTTTACTCCTCTCCACTCCACTCCACTGCACTCCACTGCACTCCACTCCACTGCACTCCACTCCACTCCACTCCACTCCACTCCACTCCACTCCACTCCACTCCACTCCACTCCACTCCACTCCACTCCACTCCATTCCGTTTTACTCCTCTCCACTCCACTCCACTCCACTCCACTCCACTCCACTCCACCCCACATCTCCACTCCACTCCACTCCACTCCACTCCACTCCACTCCACTCCACTCCACTCCGTTTTACTCCTCTCCACTCCACTCCACTCCACTCCACTGCACTCCACTCCACTCCACTCCACTCCACTCCACTCCACTCCACTCCACTCCGTTTTACTCCTCTCCAATCCACTCCTCTCCACTCCACTCCACTCCACTCCACTCCACTCCACTCCACTCCACTCCACTCCACTCCACTCCACTCCACTCCACTCCACTCCACTCCACTCCACTCCACTCCACTCCACTCCACTCCTCTCCACACCTCTCCACTCCACTCCACTCTACTCCACTCCGTTTTACTCCTCTCCACTCCATTCCTCTCCTCTCCACTCCACTCCACTCCACTCCACTCCACTCCACTCCACTCCGTTTTACTCCTCTCCACTCCACTCCACTCCACTCCACTCCACTCCACTCCACTCCACTCCACTCCACTCCACTCCACACCACACCTCTCCACTCCACTCCACTCCACTCCACACCTCTCCACTCCACTCCACTCCACTCCACTCCGCTCCGCACCACTCTACTCTACTCCACTCCACTCCACTCCACTCCACTCAACTCCACTCCACTCCACTCCACTCCACACCACACCTCTCCACTCCACTCCACTCCACTCCACTCCACTCCACACCTCTCCACTCCACTCCACTCCACTCCACAGCACTCCACTCCACTCCACTCCACTCCACACCTCTCCACTCCACTCCACTCCACTCCACTCCACTCCACTCCACTCCACTCCACTCCACTCCACTCCACTCCACTCCGTTTTACTCCTCTCCACTCCACTCCTCACCACTCCACTCCACTCCACTCCACTCCACTCCACTCCACTCCACTCCACTCCACTCCACTCCACTCCACTCCACTCCACATGTCTCCACTCCACTCCACTCCACTCCACTCCACTCCACTCCGTTTTACTCCTCTCCACTCCACTCCACTGCACTCCACTGCACTGCACTGCACTCCACTCCACTCCACTCCACTCCACTCCACTCCACTCCACTCCACTCCACTCCACTCCACTCCGTTTTACTCCTCACCACTCCACTCCACTCCACTCCACTCCACTCCACTCCACTCCACTCCACTCTACTCCACTCCACACCACACCTCTCCACTCCACTCCACTCCGCTCCGCACCACTCCACTCCACTCCACTCCACTCCACTCCACTCCGTTTTACTCCTCACCACTCCACTCCACTCCACTCCACTCCACTCCACTCCACTCCACTCCACTCCACTCCACTCTACTCCACTCAACACCACACCTCTCCACTCCACTCCACTCCGCTCCGCACCACTCTACTCCACTCCACTCCACTCCATTTCACTCCACTCCACTCCACTCCACACAACACCTCTCCACTCCACTCTACTCCACTCCACTCCATACCACACCCCTCCACTCCACTCCAGTCCACTCCACTCCTCTCCACTCCACTCCACTCCAGTCCACTCCACTCCACTCCAATCCTCTCCACTCCACTAGACTCCACTCCACTCCACTCCACTCCACTCTACTCCACTCCACTCCACTCCACTCCACTCCACTCCACTGCACTCCACTGCACTCCGCTCCACTCCACTCCACTCCACTCTACTCCACTCCACTCCACTTCACTTCACTCCTGTCCACACCACACCTCTCCACTCCACTCCACTCCACACCTCTCCACTCCACTCCACACCACACCTCTCCACTCCACTCCACTCCACTCCACTCCACTCCACTCCACTCCACTCCACTCCGTTTTACTCCTCTCCACTCCACTCCACTCCACTCCGTTTTACTCCTCTCCACTCCACTCCACTGCACTCCACTCCACTCTACTCCACTCAACACCACACCTCTCCACTCCACTCCGCTCCGCACCACTCCACTCCACTCCACTCCACTCCACTCCACTCCACTCCACTCCACTCCACTCCACTCCACACCACACCTCTCCACTCCACTCTACTCCACTCCACTCCACTCCATACCACACCCCTCCACTCCATACCACACCCCTCCCCCCACTCCACTCCACTCCACTCCACTCCACTCCACTCCACTCCACTCCACTCCAGTCCATTCCACTCCAATCCTCTCCACTCCACTAGACTCCACTCCGTTTTACTCCTCTCCACTCCACTCCTCTCCACTCCACTCCACTCCACTCCACTCCACTCCACTCCACTCTACTCCACTCAACACCACACCTCTCCACTCCACTCCACTCCGCTCCGCACCACTCTACTCCACTCCACTCCACTCCACTCCACTCCACACCACACCTCTCCACACCACACCTCTCCACTCCACTCCACTCCACTCCACTTCACACCTCCCCACTCCACTCTACTCCACTCCACTCCACTCCACTCCACTCCACTCCTCTCCACTCCACTCCACTCCACTCCACTCCACTCCACTCCACTCCACTCCACTCCGTTTTACTCCTCTCCACTCCACCCCTCTCCACTCCACTCCACTCCACTCCACTCCACTCCACTCCACTCCACTCCACTCCACTCCACTCCACACCTCTCCACTCCACTCCACTCCACTCCACTCCACTCCACTCCACTCCACTCCACTCCACTCCACTCCGTTTTACTCCTCTCCACTCCACTCCTCTCCACTCCACTCCACTCCACTCCACTCCACTCCACTCCACTCCACTCCACTCCACTCCACTCCACTCCGTTTTACTCCTCTCCACTCCACTCCACTCCACTCCACTCCACTCCACTCCACTCCACTCCACTCCACTCCACTCCACTCCACTCCACACCTCTCCACTCCACTCCACTCCACTCCACTCCGTTTTACTCCTCTCCACTCCACTCCTCTCCACTCCACTCCACTCCACTCCACTCCACTCCACTCCACTCCACTCCACTCCACTCCACTCCACACCTCTCCACTCCACTCCACTCCACTCCACTCCGTTTTACTCCTCTCCATTCCACTCCACTCCACTCCACTCCACTCCACTCCACTCCACTCCACTCCACTCCACACCTCTCCACTCCACTCCACTCCACTCCACTCCACTCCACTCCACTCCACTCCGTTTTACTCCTCTCCACTCCACTCCTCTCCACTCCACTCCACTCCACTCCACTCCACTCCACTCCACTCCACTCCACTCCACTCCACTCCACTCCACTCCACTCCACTCCACTTCACTCCACTCCACTCCACTCCACTCCACACCTCTCCACTCCACTCCACTCCACTCCACTCCGTTTTACTCCTCTCCACTCCACTCCTCTCCACTCCACTCCACTCCACTCCACTCCACTCCACTCCACTCCACTCCACTCCACTCCACTCCACACCTCTGCACTCCACTCCACTCCACTCCACTCCACTCCACTCCGTTTTACTCCTCTCCATTCCACTCCACTCCACTCCACTGCACTGCACTCCACTCCACTCCACTCCACTCCACTCCGTTTTACTCCGGTCCACTCCAGTCCACTCCACTCCACTCCACTCCACTCTACTCCACTCAACACCACACCTCTCCAGTCCACTCCACTCCGCTCCGCACAACTCTACTCCACTCCACTCCACTCCACTCCACTCCACTCCACTCCACTCCACTCCACTCCACTCCGTTTTACTCCTCTCCACTCCACTCCACTCCACTCCACTGCACTCCACTCCACTCCACACCACTCCTCTCCTATCCACTCCACTCCACTCCACTCCACTCCACTCCACTCCACTCCACTCTGTTTTACTCCTCTCCACTCCGTTTTACTCCTCTCCACTCCACTCCACTCCGCTCCGCACCACTCTACTCCACTCCACTCCACTCCACTCCACTCCACTCCACTCCACACCACACCTCTCAACTCCACTACACTCCACTCCACTCCACACCTCTCCACTCAACTCCACTCCACTCCACCCCACTCCACTCCACTTCACTCCACTCCACTCCGTTTTACTCCTCTCCACTCCACTCCTCTCCACTCCACTCCACTCCACTCCACTCCACTTCACTCCACTCCACTCCACTCCACTCCACTCCACTCCACTCCACTCCACTCCACTCCACTCCACACGTCTCCACTCCACTCCACTCCACTCCACACGTCTCCACTCCACTCCACTCCACTCCACTCTACTCCACTCGACTCCACTCCACTCCACTCCACTCCACTCCACTCCACTCCACTCCACTCCACTCCACTCCTCTCCACTCCACTCCACTCCACTCCACTCCACTCCACTCCGTTTTACTCCTCTCCACTCCACTCCTCTCCACTCCACTCCACTCCACTCCACTCCACACCTCTCCACTCCACTCCACTCCACTCCACTTCACACCTCTCCACTCCAGTCCACTCCACACCTCCCCACTCCACTCTACTCCACTCCACTCCACTCCACTCCACTCCACTCCTCTCCACTCCACTCCACTCCACTCCACTCCACTCCACTCCACTCCGTTTTACTCCTCTCCACTCCACCCCTCTCCACTCCACTCCACTCCACTCCACTCCACTCCACTCCACTCCACTCCACTCCACTCCACTCCACTCCACTCCACTCCACTCCCCTCCACTCCACTCCACACCTCTCCACTCCACTCCACTCCACTCCACTCCACTCCACTCCACTCCGTTTTACTCCTCTCCACTCCACTCCTCTCCACTCCACTCCACTCCTCTCCATTCCACTCCACTCCACTCCACTGCACTCCACTCCACTCCACTCCACTCCACTCCACTCCACTCCGTTTTACTCCGGTCCACTCCACTCCACTCCACTCCACTCTACTCCACTCAACACCACACCTCTCCAGTCCACTCCACTCCGCTCCGCACAACTCTACTCCACTCCACTCCACTCCACTCCACTCCACTCCACTCCACTCCACTCCACTCCACTCCACTCCACTCCACTCCACTCCACTCCGTTTTACTCCTCTCCACTCCACTCCACTCCACTACACTGCACTCCACTCCACTCCACACCACACCTCTCCTATCCACTCCACTCCACTCCACTCCACTCCACTCCACTCTGTTTTACTCCTCTCCACTCCGTTTTACTCCTCTCCACTCAACTCCTCTCCACTCCACTCCAATCCACTCCACTCCACTCCACTCCACTCCACTTCACTCCACTCCAATCCACACCTCTCCACTCCACTCCACTCCACACCTCTCCACTCCACTCCACTCCACTCCACTCCACTCCACTCCACTCCACTCCACTCCACTCCACTCCGTTTTACTCCTGTCCACTCCACTCCACTCCACTCCACTCCACTCCACTCCACTCCACTCCACTCCACTCCACTCCACTCCACTCCACTCCACTCCGTTTTACTCCTCTCCACTCCACTCCACTCCACTGCACTCCACTGCACTCCACTCCACTCCACTCCACTCCACTCCACTCCACTCCACTCCACTCCACTCCACTCCACTCCACTCCACTCCACTCCACTCCACTCCACTCCACTCCGCTTACTCCTCTCCACTCCACTCCTCTCCACTCCACTCCACTCCACTCCACTCCACTCCACTCCACTCCCCTCCACTCCACTCCACTCCACTCCACTCCACTCCACTCCACTCCACACCTCTCCACTCCACTCCACTCCACTCCACTCCACTCCACTCCACTCCACTCCACTCCACTCCACTCCACTCCGTTTTACTCCTCTCCACTCCTCTCCACTCCACTCCACTCCACTCCACTCCACTCCACTCCACTCCTCACCACACCTCTCCACTCCACTCCACTCCAATCCACACCTCTCCACTCCACTCCACTCCACTCCACTCCACTCCACTCCGCTCCGCACCACTCTACTCCACTCCACTCCACTCCACTCCACTCCACTCCACTCCACTCCACTCCACTCCACGCAACTCCACTCCACTCCACTCCACTCCACACCACACCTCTCCACTCCACTCCACTCCACACCTCTCCACTCCGCTCCACTCCACTCCACTCCGTTTTACGCCTCTCCACTCCACTCCACTCCACTCCACTCAACATCACACCTCTCCACTCCACTCCACTCCGCTCCGCACCACTCTACTCCACTCCACTCCACTCCACTCCACTCCACTCCACTCCACTCCACACCACACCTCTCCACTCCACTACACTCCACTCCACTCCACACCTCTCCATTCCACTCCACTCCACTCCACTCCACTCCACTCCAATCCACTCCACTCCACTCCACTCCACTTCACTCCACTCCACTCCGTTTTACTCCACTCCACTCCACTCCACTCCACTCCACTCCACTCCACTCCACTCCACTCCACACGTCTCCACTCCACTCCACTCCACTCTACTCCACTCGACTCCACTCCACTCCACTCCACTCCACTCCACTCCACTCCACTCCTCTCCACTCCACTCCACTCCACTCCACTCCGTTTTACTCCTCTCCACTCCACTCCACTCCACTCCACACCTCTCCACTCCACTCCAGTCCACTCCACTCCACACCTCTCCACTCCACTCCACTCCACTCCACTCCGTTTTACTCCTCTCCACTCCACTCCTCTCCACTCCACTCCACTCCACTCCACTCTACTCCGTTTTACTCCTCTCCACTCCACTCCACTCCACTCCACTCCACTCCACTCCACTCCACTCCACTCCACTCCACTCCACTCCACTCCACTCCACTCCACTCCACTCCACTCCACTCCACTCCACTCTACTCCACTAAACACCACACCTCTCCACTCCACTCCACTCCGCTCCGCACCACTCTACTCCACTCCACTCCACTCCACTCCACTCCACTCCACTCCACTCCACTCCACTCCACTCCACTCCACTCCACTCCACACCACACCTCTCCACTCCACTCCACTCCAATCCACACCTCTCCACTCCACTCCACTCCACTCCACTCCACTCCACTCCGCTCCGCACCACTCTACTCCACTCCACTCCACTCCACTCCACTCCACTGCACGCAACTCCACTCCACTCCACTCCACTCCACACCACACCTCTCCACTCCACTCCACTCCACACCTCTCCACTCCACTCCACTCCACTCCGTTTTACGCCTCTCCACTCCACTCCACTCCACTCCACTCAACACCACACCTCTCCACTCCACTCCACTCCGCTCCGCACCACTCTACTCCACTCCACACCACACCTCTCCACTCCACTACACTCCACTCCACTCCACACCTCTCCACTCCACTCCACTCCACTCCACTCCACTCCACTCCACTCCACTCCACTCCACTCCACTCCACTCCACTCCACTCCACTCCACACGTCTCCACTCCACTCCACTCCACTCCACACGTCTCCACTCCACTCCACTCCACTCCACTCCACTCCACTCCACTCCACTCCTCTCCACTCCACTCCACTCCACTCCACTCCACTCCGTTTTACTCCTCTCCACTACACTCCTCTCCACTTCACTCCACTCCACTCAACTCCACTCCACTCCACTCCACACCTCTCCACTCCACTCCACTCCACTCCACTCCGTTTTACTCCTCTCCACTCAACTCCTATCCACTCCACTCCACTCCACTCCACTCCACTCCACTCCGTTTTACTCCTCTCCACTCCACTCCACTCCACTCCACTCCACTCCACTCCACTCCACTCCACTCCACTCCACTCCACTCTACTCCACTCAACACCACACCTCTCCACTCCACTCCACTCTGCTCCGCACCACTCTACTCCACTCCACTCCACTCCACTCCACTCCACTCCACTCCACTCCACTCCACTCCACTCCACTCCACTCCACTCCACTCCACTCCACACCACACCTCTCCACTCCACTCCACTCCAATCCACACCTCTCCACTCCACTCCACTCCACTCCACTCCACTCCACTCCGCTCCGCACCACTCTACTCCACTCCACTCCACTCCACTCCACTCCACTCCACTCCACTCCACTTCACTCCACTCCACTCCGTTTTACTCCTCTCCACTCCACTCCACTCCACTCCACTCCACTCCACTCCACTCCACTCCACTCCACTCCACTCCACTCCACTCCACACGTCTCCACTCCACTCCACTCCACTCTACTCCACTCGACTCCACTCCACTCCACTCCACTCCACTCCACTCCACTCCACTCCACTCCACTCCACTCCACACCTCTCCACTCCACTCCACTCCACTCCACTCCACTCCGTTTTACTCCTCTCCACTCCACTCCTCTCCACTCCACTCCACTCCACTCCACTCCACTCCACTCCACTCCACTCCACACCTCTGCACTCCACTCCACTCCACTCCACTCCACTCCACTCCGTTTTACTCCTCTCCATTCCACTCAACTCCACTCCACTGCACTGCACTGCACTCCACTCCACTCCACTCCACTCCGTTTTACTCCGGTCCACTCCACTCCACTCCACTCCACTCCACTCTACTCCACTCAACACCACACCTCTCCAGTCCACTCCACTCCGCTCCGCACAACTCTACTCCACTCCACTCCACTCCACTCCACTCCACTCCACTCCACTCCACTCCACTCCACTCCGTTTTACTCCTCTCCACTCCACTCCACTCCACTCCACTGCACTCCTCTCCTATCCACTCCACTCCACTCCACTCCACTCCACTCCACTCCACTCCACTCCACTCTGTTTTACTCCTCTCCACTCCGTTTTACTCCTCTCCACTCCACTCCTCTCCACTCCACTCCAATCCACTCCACTCCACTCCACTCCACTCCACTCCACTTCACTCCACTCCAATCCACGCCTCTCCACTCCACTCCACTCCACACCTCTCCACTCCACTCCACTCCACTCCACTCCACTCCACTCCACTCCACTCCACTCCACTCCACTCCGTTTTACTCCTGTCCACTCCACTCCACTCCACTCCACTCCACTCCACTCCACTCCACTCCACTCCACTCCGTTTTACTCCTCTCCACTCCACTCCACTGCACTCCACTGCACTCCACTCCACTCCACTCCACTCCACTCCACTCCGTTTTACTCCTCTCCACTCCACTCCACTCCACTCCACTCCACTCAACACCACACCTCTCCACTCCACTCCACTCCGCTCCGCACCACTCTACTCCACTCCACTCCACTCCACTCCACTCCACTCCACTCCACACCACACCTCTCAACTCCACTCCACTCCACTCCACTCCACACCTCTCCACTCAACTCCACTCCACTCCACCCCACTCCACTCCACTTCACTCCACTCCACTCCGTTTTACTCCTCTCCACTCCACTCCTCTCCACTCCACTCCACTCCACTCCACTCCACTTCACTCCACTCCACTCCACTCCACTCCACTCCACTCCACTCCACTCCACTCCACTCCACTCCACACGTCTCCACTCCACTCCACTCCACTCCACACGTCTCCACTCCACTCCACTCCACTCCACTCTACTCCACTCGACTCCACTCGACTCCACTCCACTCCACTCCACTCCACTCCACTCCACTCCACTCCACTCCACTCCACTCCACTCCTCTCCACTCCACTCCACTCCACTCCACTCCACTCCACTCCACTCCACTCCGTTTTACTCCTCTCCACTCCACTCCTCTCCACTCCACTCCACTCCACTCCACTCCACACCTCTCCACTCCACTCCACTCCACTCCACTTCACACCTCTCCACTCCAGTCCACTCCACTCCACACCTCCCCACTCCACTCTACTCCACTCCACTCCACTCCACTCCACTCCACTCCTCTCCACTCCACTCCACTCCACTCCACTCCACTCCACTCCACTCCGTTTTACTCCTCTCCACTCCACCCCTCTCCACTCCACTCCACTCCACTCCACTCCACTCCACTCCACTCCACTCCACTCCACTCCACTCCACTCCACTCCACTCCACTCCACTCCACACCTCTCCACTCCACTCCACTCCACTCCACTCCACTCCACTCCACTCCGTTTTACTCCTCTCCACTCCACTCCTCTCCACTCAACTCCACTCCTCTCCATTCCACTCCACTCCACTCCACTGCACTCCACTCCACTCCACTCCACTCCACTCCACTCCGTTTTACTCCGGTCCACTCCACTCCACTCCACTCCACTCTACTCCACTCAACACCACACCTCTCCAGTCCACTCCACTCCGCTCCGCACAACTCTACTCCACTCCACTCCACTCCACTCCACTCCACTCCACTCCACTCCACTCCACTCCACTCCACTCCACTCCACTCCACTCCACTCCACTCCACTCCGTTTTACTCCTCTCCACTCCACTCCACTCCACTCCACTGCACTCCACTCCACTCCACACCACACCTCTCCTATCCACTCCACTCCACTCCACTCCACTCCACTCCACTCTGTTTTACTCCTCTCCACTCCGTTTTACTCCTCTCCACTCAACTCCTCTCCACTCCACTCCAATCCACTCCACTCCACTCCACTCCACTCCACTTCACTCCACTCCAATCCACACCTCTCCACTCCACTCCACTCCACACCTCTCCACTCCACTCCACTCCACTCCACTCCACTCCACTCCACTCCACTCCACTCCACTCCACTCCGTTTTACTCCTGTCCACTCCACTCCACTCCACTCCACTCCACTCCACTCCACTCCACTCCACTCCACTCCACTCCACTCCGTTTTACTCCTCTCCACTCCACTCCACTGCACTCCACTGCACTCCACTCCACTCCACTCCACTCCACTCCACTCCACTCCACTCCACTCCACTCCACTCCACTCCACTCCACTCCGTTTTACTCCTCTCCACTCCACTCCTCTCCACTCCACTCCACTCCACTCCACTCCACTCCACTCCACTCCACACCTCTCCACTCCACTCCACTCCACTCCACTCCACTCCACTCCACTCCACTCCACTCCACTCCACTCCACTCCACTCCGTTTTACTCCTCTCCACTCCTCTCCACTCCACTCCACTCCACTCCACTCCACTCCACTCCACTCCACTCCACTCCACACCACACCTCTCCACTCCACTCCACTCCAATCCACACCTCTCCACTCCACTCCACTCCACTCCACTCCACTCCACTCCACTCCTCTCCACTCCACTCCACTCCACTCCACTCCACTCCACTCCACTCCACTCCGTTTTACTCCTCTCCACTCCACTCCTCTCCACTCCACTCCACTCCACTCCACTCCACACCTCTCCACTCCACTCCACTCCACTCCACTTCACACCTCTCCACTCCAGTCCACTCCACTCCACACCTCCCCACTCCACTCTACTCCACTCCACTCCACTCCACTCCACTCCACTCCTCTCCACTCCACTCCACTCCACTCCACTCCACTCCACTCCACTCCGTTTTACTCCTCTCCACTCCACCCCTCTCCACTCCACTCCACTCCACTCCACTCCACTCCACTCCACTCCACTCCACTCCACTCCACTCCACTCCACTCCACTCCACTCCACTCCACACCTCTCCACTCCACTCCACTCCACTCCACTCCACTCCACTCCACTCCGTTTTACTCCTCTCCACTCCACTCCTCTCCACTCAACTCCACTCCTCTCCATTCCACTCCACTCCACTCCACTGCACTCCACTCCACTCCACTCCACTCCACTCCACTCCGTTTTACTCCGGTCCACTCCACTCCACTCCACTCCACTCTACTCCACTCAACACCACACCTCTCCAGTCCACTCCACTCCGCTCCGCACAACTCTACTCCACTCCACTCCACTCCACTCCACTCCACTCCACTCCACTCCACTCCACTCCACTCCACTCCACTCCACTCCACTCCGTTTTACTCCTCTCCACTCCACTCCACTCCACTCCACTGCACTCCACTCCACTCCACACCACACCTCTCCTATCCACTCCACTCCACTCCACTCCACTCCACTCCACTCTGTTTTACTCCTCTCCACTCCGTTTTACTCCTCTCCACTCAACTCCTCTCCACTCCACTCCAATCCACTCCACTCCACTCCACTCCACTCCACTTCACTCCACTCCAATCCACACCTCTCCACTCCACTCCACTCCACTCCACACCTCTCCACTCCACTCCACTCCACTCCACTCCACTCCACTCCACTCCACTCCACTCCACTCCACTCCACTCCACTCCGTTTTACTCCTGTCCACTCCACTCCACTCCACTCCACTCCACTCCACTCCACTCCACTCCACTCCACTCCACTCCACTCCGTTTTACTCCTCTCCACTCCACTCCACTGCACTCCACTGCACTCCACTCCACTCCACTCCACTCCACTCCACTCCACTCCACTCCACTCCACTCCACTCCACTCCACTCCGTTTTACTCCTCTCCACTCCACTCCTCTCCACTCCACTCCACTCCACTCCACTCCACTCCACTCCACTCCACACCTCTCCACTCCACTCCACTCCACTCCACTCCACTCCACTCCACTCCACTCCACTCCACTCCACTCCACTCCACTCCGTTTTACTCCTCTCCACTCCTCTCCACTCCACTCCACTCCACTCCACTCCACTCCACTCCACTCCACTCCACACCACACCTCTCCACTCCACTCCACTCCAATCCACACCTCTCCACTCCACTCCACTCCACTCCACTCCACTCCACTCCGCTCCGCACCACTCTACTCCACTCCACTCCACTCCACTCCACTCCACTCCACTCCACTCCACTCCACGCAACTCCACTCCACTCCACTCCACTCCACACCACACCTCTCCACTCCACTCCACTCCACACCTCTCCACTCCACTCCACTCCACTCCACTCCGTTTTACGCCTCTCCACTCCACTCCACTCCACTCCACTCAACACCACACCTCTCCACTCCACTCCACTCCGCTCCGCACCACTCTACTCCACTCCACTCCACTCCACTCCTCTCCACTCCACTCCACTCCACTCCACTCCACTCCACACCACACCTCTCCACTCCACTACACTCCACTCCACTCCACACCTCTCCATTCCACTCCACTCCACTCCACTCCACTCCACTCCACTCCAATCCACTCCACTCCACTCCACTCCACTCCACTTCACTCCACTCCACTCCGTTTTACTCCACTCCACTCCACTCCACTCCACTCCACTCCACTCCACTCCACTCCACACGTCTCCACTCCACTCCACTCCACTCTACTCCACTCGACTCCACTCCACTCCACTCCACTCCACTCCACTCCACTCCTCTCCACTCCACTCCACTCCACTCCACTCCGTTTTACTCCTCTCCACTCCACTCCACTCCACTCCACACCTCTCCACTCCACTCCAGTCCACTCCACTCCACACCTCTCCACTCCACTCCACTCCACTCCACTCCGTTTTACTCCTCTCCACTCCACTCCTCTCCACTCCACTCCACTCCACTCCACTCTACTCCGTTTTACTCCTCTCCACTCCACTCCACTCCACTCCACTCCACTCCACTCCACTCCACTCCACTCCACTCCACTCCACTCTACTCCACTCAACACCACACCTCTCCACTCCACTCCACTCCGCTCCGCACCACTCTACTCCACTCCACTCCACTCCACTCCACTCCACTCCACTCCACTCCACTCCACTCCACACCACACCTCTCCACTCCACTCCACTCCAATCCACACCTCTCCACTCCACTCCACTCCACTCCACTCCACTCCACTCCGCTCCGCACCACTCTACTCCACTCCACTCCACTCCACTCCACTCCACTGCACGCAACTCCACTCCACTCCACTCCACTCCACACCACACCTCTCCACTCCACTCCACTCCACACCTCTCCACTCCACTCCACTCCACTCCACTCCGTTTTACGCCTCTCCACTCCACTCCACTCCACTCCACTCAACACCACACCTCTCCACTCCACTCCACTCCGCTCCGCACCACTCTACTCATCTCCACACCACACCTCTCCACTCCACTACACTCCACTCCACTCCACACCTCTCCACTCCACTCCACTCCACTCCACTCCACTCCACTCCACTCCACTCCACTCCACTTCACTCCACTCCACTCCGTTTTACTCCTCTCCACTCCACTCCACTCCACTCCACTCCACTCCACTCCACTCCACTCCACTCCACTCCACTCCACTCCACTCCACTCCACTCCACACGTCTCCACTCCACTCCACTCCACTCTACTCCACTCCACTCCACTCCACTCCACTCCACTCCTCTCCACTCCACTCCACTCCACTCCACTCCACTCCGTTTTACTCCTCTCCACTACACTCCTCTCCACTTCACTCCACTCCACTCAACTCCACTCCACTCCACTCCACACCTCTCCACTCCACTCCACTCCACTCCACTCCGTTTTACTCCTCTCCACTCCACTCCTATCCACTCCACTCCACTCCACTCCACTCCACTCCGTTTTACTCCTCTCCACTCCACTCCACTCCACTCCACTCCACTCCACTCCACTCCACTCCACTCCACTCCACTCCACTCCACTCTACTCCACTCAACACCACACCTCTCCACTCCACTCCACTCCGCTCCGCACCACTCTACTCCACTCCACTCCACTCCACTCCACTCCACTCCACTCCACTCCACTCCACTCCACTCCACACCACACCTCTCCACTCCACTCCACTCCAATCCACACCTCTCCACTCCACTCCACTCCACTCCACTCCACTCCACTCCACTCCGCTCCGCACCACTCTACTCCACTCCACTCCACTCCACTCCACTCCACTCCACTCCACTCCACTTCACTCCACTCCACTCCGTTTTACTCCTCTCCACTCCACTCCACTCCACTCCACTCCACTCCACTCCACTCCACTCCACTCCACTCCACTCCACTCCACACGTCTCCACTCCACTCCACTCCACTCTACTCCACTCCACTCCACTCCACTCCACTCCACTCCACTCCACTCCACTCCACTCCACTCCACTCCACTCCTCTCCACTCCACTCCACTCCACTCCACTCCACTCCACTCCACTCCACTCCACACCTCTCCACTCCAGTCCACTCCGTTTTACTCCTCTCCACTCCACTCCACTCCACTCCACTCCACTCCACTCCACTCCACTCCACTCCACTCCACTCCACTCCACTCCACTTCACTCCACTCCACTCCGTTTTACTCCTCTCCACTCCACTCCACTCCACTCCACTCCACTCCACTCCACTCCACTCCACTCCACTCCACTCCACTCCACTCCACACGTCTCCACTCCACTCCACTCCACTCTACTCCACTCCACTCCACTCCACTCCACTCCACTCCACTCCACTCCACTCCACTCCACTCCACTCCACTCCTCTCCACTCCACTCCACTCCACTCCACTCCACTCCACTCCACTCCACTCCACTCCACACCTCTCCACTCCAGTCCACTCCGTTTTACTCCTCTCCACTCCACTCCACTCCACTCCACTCCACTCCACTCCACTCCACTCCACTCCACTCCACTCCACTCCACTCCACACCTCTCCACTCCACTCCACTCCACTCCGTTTTACTCCTCTCCATTCCACTCCACTCCACTCCACTCCACTCCACTCCACTCCACTCAACACCACACCTCTCCACTCCACTCCACTCCACTCCACTCCGTTTTACTCCTCTCCACTCCACTCCTATCCACTCCACTCTACTCCACTCCACTCCACTCCACTCCACTCCACTCCACTCCACTCCTCTCCACTCCACTCCACTCCACTCCACTCCACTCCGTTTTACTCCTCTCCACTACACTCCTCTCCACTTCACTCCACTCCACTCAACTCCACTCCACTCCACTCCACACCTCTCCACTCCACTCCACTCCACTCCACTCCGTTTTACTCCTCTCCACTCTACTCCACTCCACTCCACTCCACTCCACTCCACTCCTCTCCACTCCACTCCACTCCACTCCACTCCACTCCGTTTTACTCCTCTCCACTCCACTCCGCTCCACTCCACACCACACCTCTCCACTCCACTCCACTCCACTCCACTCCACACCTCTCCACTCCACTCCACTCCACTCCACTCCACTCCACTCCACTCCACTCCACTCCGTTTTACTCCTCTCCACTCCACTCCTCTCCACTCCACTCCACTCCACTCCACTCCACCCCACATCTCCACTCCACTCCACTCCACTCCACTCCACTCCACTCCACTCCACTCCGTTTTACTCCTCTCCACTCCACTCCACTGCACTCCACTGCACTCCACTGCACTCCACTCCACTCCACTCCACTCCACTCCACTCCACTCCACTCCACTCCACTCCACTCCACTCCACTCCACTCCGTTTTACTCCTCTCCACTCCACTCCACTCCACTCCACTCCACTCCACTCCACTCCACTCCACCCCACATCTCCACTCCACTCCACTCCACTCCACTCCACTCCACTCCGTTTTACTCCTCTCCACTCCACTCCACTCCACTCCACTGCACTCCACTCCACTCCACTCCACTCCACTCCACTCCACTCCACTCCACTCCACTCCGTTTTACTCCTCTCCACTCCACTTTTCTCCACTCCACTCCACTCCACTCCACTCCACTTCACTCCACTCCACTCCACTCCACTCCACTCCACACCTCTCCACTCCACTCCACTCTACTCCACTCCGTTTTACTCCTCTCCACTCCACTCCTCTCCTCTCCACTCCACTCCACTCCACTCCACTCCACTCCACTCCACTCCACTCCACTCCACTCCACTCCGTTTTACTCCTCTCCACTCCACTCCACTCCACTCCACTCCACTCCACTCCACTCCACTCCACTCCACTCCACTCCACTCCACTCCACTCCACACCACACCTCTCCACTCCACTCCACTCCACTCCACACCTCTCCACTCCACTCCACTCCACTCCACTCCGCTCCGCACCACTCTACTCCACTCCACTCCACTCCACTCCACTCCACTCAACTCCACTCCACTCCACTCCACTCCACACCACACCTCTCCACTCCACTCCACTCCACTCCACTCCACTCCACACCTCTCCACTCCACTCCACTCCACTCCACAGCACTCCACTCCACTCCACTCCACTCCACACCTCTCCACTCCACTCCACTCCACTCCACTCCACTCCACTCCACTCCACTCCGTTTTACTCCTCACAACTCCACTCCACTCCACTCCACTCCACTCCACTCCACTCCACTCCACTCCACTCCACATGTCTCCACTCCACTCCACTCCACTCCACTCCACTCCGTTTTACTCCTCTCCACTGCACTCCACTGCACTCCACTCCACTGCACTCCACTGCACTGCACTCCACTCCACTCCACTCCACTCCACTCCACTCCGTTTTACTCCTCACCATTCCACTCCACTCCACTCCACTCCACTCCACTCCACTCCACTCCACTCCACTCCACTCTACTCCACTCAACACCACACCTCTCCACTCCACTCCACTCCGCTCCGCACCACTCTACTCCACTCCACTCCACTCCATTTCACTCCACTCCACTCCACTCCACACAACACCTCTCCACTCCACTCTACTCCACTCCACTCCACTCCATACCACACCCCTCCACTCCACTCCAGTCCACTCCACTCCTCTCCACTCCACTCCACTCCAGTCCACTCCACTCCACTCCAATCCTCTCCACTCCACTAGACTCCACTCCACTCCACTCCACTCCACTCTACTCCACTCCACTCCACTCCACTCCACTCCACTGCACTCCACTGCACTCCGCTCAACTCCACTCCACTCCACTCTACTCCACTCCACTCCACTTCACTTCACTCCTGTCCACACCACACCTCTCCACTCCACTCCACTCCACACCTCTCCACTCCACTCCACACCACACCTCTCCACTCCACTCCACTCCACTCCACTCCACTCCACTCCACTCCACTCCACTCCACTCCACTCCACTCCACTCCACTCCGTTTTACTCCTCTCCACTCCACTCCGTTTTACTCCTCTCCACTCCACTCCACTGCACTCCACTCCACTCTACTCCACTCCACTCCACTCCACTCCACTCCACTCCACTCCACTCCACTCCACTCCACTCCACTCCACTCTACTCCACTCCACACCACACCTCTCCACTCCACTCTACTCCACTCCACTCCACTCCACTCCACTCCACTCCACACCACACCTCTCCACTCCACTCTACTCCACTCCACTCCACTCCATACCACACCCGTCCACTCCATACCACACCCCTCCCCCCACTCCACTCCACTCCACTCCTCTCCACTCCACTCCACTCCAGTCCATTCCACTCCACTCCAATCCTCTCCACTCCACTAGACTCCACTCCGATTTACTCCTCTCCACTCCACTCCTCTCCACTCCACACCACACCTCTCCACACCACACCTCTCCACTCCACTCCACTCCACTCCACTTCACACCTCTCCACTCCACTCCACTCCACTCCACACCTCCCCACTCCACTCTACTCCACTCCACTCCACTCCACTCCACTCCACTCCTCTCCACTCCACTCCACTCCACTCCACTCCACTCCACTCCACTCCACTCCACTCCACTCCACTCCGTTTTACTCCTCTCCACTCCACCCCTCTCCACTCCACTCCACTCCACTCCACTCCACTCCACTCCACTCCACTCCACTCCACTCCACTCCACTCCACTCCACTCCACTCCACTCCACTCCTCTCCACTCCACTCCACTCCACTCCACTCCACTCCACTCCACTCCACTCCACACCTCTCCACTCCAGTCCACTCCGTTTTACTCCTCTCCACTCCACTCCACTCCACTCCACTCCACTCCACTCCACTCCACTCCACTCCACTCCACTCCACTCCACTCCACTCCACTCCACTCCACTCCACACCTCTCCACTCCACTCCACTCCACTCCGTTTTACTCCTCTCCATTCCACTCCACTCCACTCCACTCCACTCCACTCCACTCCACTCCACTCAACACCACACCTCTCCACTCCACTCCACTCCGCTCCGCACCACTCTACTCCACTCCACTCCACTCCACTCCACTCCACTCCACTCCACTCCACTCCACTCCACTCCGTTTTACTCCTCTCCACTCCACTCCACTCCACTCCACTGCACTCCACTCCACTCCACACCACACCTCTCCACTCCACTCTACTCCACTCCACTCCACTCCACTCCACTCCACTCCACACCACACCTCTCCACTCCACTCTACTCCACTCCACTCCACTCCATACCACACCCCTCCACTCCATACCACACCCCTCCCCCCACTCCACTCCACTCCACTCCTCTCCACTCCACTCCACTCCAGTCCATTCCACTCCACTCCAATCCTCTCCACTCCACTAGACTCCACTCCGATTTACTCCTCTCCACTCCACTCCTCTCCACTCCACACCACACCTCTCCACACCACACCTCTCCACTCCACTCCACTCCACTCCACTTCACACCTCTCCACTCCACTCCACTCCACTCCACACCTCCCCACTCCACTCTACTCCACTCCACTCCACTCCACTCCACTCCACTCCTCTCCACTCCACTCCACTCCACTCCACTCCACTCCACTCCACTCCACTCCACTCCACTCCGTTTTACTCCTCTCCACTCCACCCCTCTCCACTCCACTCCACTCCACTCCACTCCACTCCACTCCACTCCACTCCACTCCACTCCACTCCACTCCACTCCACTCCTCTCCACTCCACTCCACTCCACTCCACTCCACTCCACTCCACTCCACTCCACACCTCTCCACTCCAGTCCACTCCGTTTTACTCCTCTCCACTCCACTCCACTCCACTCCACTCCACTCCACTCCACTCCACTCCACTCCACTCCACTCCACTCCACTCCACTCCACTCCACTCCACTCCACACCTCTCCACTCCACTCCACTCCACTCCGTTTTACTCCTCTCCATTCCACTCCACTCCACTCCACTCCACTCCACTCCAATCCACTCCACTCAACACCACACCTCTCCACTCCACTCCACTCCGCTCCGCACCACTCTACTCCACTCCACTCCACTCCACTCCACTCCACTCCACTCCACTCCACTCCACTCCACTCCACTCCACTCCACTCCACTCCGTTTTACTCCTCTCCACTCCACTCCACTCCACTCCACTGCACTCCACTCCACTCCACACCACACCTCTCCAATCCACTCCACTCCACTCCACTCCACTCCACTCCACTCCACTCAACACCACACCTCTCCACTCCACTCCACTCCGCTCCGCACCACTCTACTCCACTCCACTCCACTCCACTCCACTCCACTCCACTCCACTCCACTCCACTCCACTCCACTCCACACCTCTCCACTCCACTCCACTCCACTCCGTTTTACTCCTCTCCATTCCACTCCACTCCACTCCACTCCACTCCACTCCACTCCACTCCACTCAACACCACACCTCTCCACTCCACTCCACTCCGCTCCGCACCACTCTACTCCACTCCACTCCACTCCACTCCACTCCACTCCACTCCACTCCACTCCACTCCACTCCACTCCACTCCACTCCGTTTTACTCCTCTCCACTCCACTCCACTCCACTCCACTGCACTCCACTCCACTCCACACCACACCTCTCCACTCCACTCTACTCCACTCCACTCCACTCCACTCCACTCCACTCCACACCACACCTCTCCACTCCACTCTACTCCACTCCACTCCACTCCATACCACACCCCTCCACTCCATACCACACCCCTCCCCCCACTCCACTCCACTCCACTCCTCTCCACTCCACTCCACTCCAGTCCATTCCACTCCACTCCAATCCTCTCCACTCCACTAGACTCCACTCCGATTTACTCCTCTCCACTCCACTCCTCTCCACTCCACACCACACCTCTCCACACCACACCTCTCCACTCCACTCCACTCCACTCCACTTCACACCTCTCCACTCCACTCCACTCCACTCCACACCTCCCCACTCCACTCTACTCCACTCCACTCCACTCCACTCCACTCCACTCCTCTCCACTCCACTCCACTCCACTCCACTCCACTCCACTCCACTCCACTCCACTCCACTCCGTTTTACTCCTCTCCACTCCACCCCTCTCCACTCCACTCCACTCCACTCCACTCCACTCCACTCCACTCCACTCCACTCCACTCCACTCCACTCCACTCCACTCCACTCCTCTCCACTCCACTCCACTCCACTCCACTCCACTCCACTCCACTCCACTCCACACCTCTCCACTCCAGTCCACTCCGTTTTACTCCTCTCCACTCCACTCCACTCCACTCCACTCCACTCCACTCCACTCCACTCCACTCCACTCCACTCCACTCCACTCCACTCCACTCCACTCCACACCTCTCCACTCCACTCCACTCCACTCCGTTTTACTCCTCTCCATTCCACTCCACTCCACTCCACTCCACTCCACTCCAATCCACTCCACTCAACACCACACCTCTCCACTCCACTCCACTCCGCTCCGCACCACTCTACTCCACTCCACTCCACTCCACTCCACTCCACTCCACTCCACTCCACTCCACTCCACTCCACTCCACTCCGTTTTACTCCTCTCCACTCCACTCCACTCCACTCCACTGCACTCCACTCCACTCCACACCACACCTCTCCAATCCACTCCACTCCACTCCACTCCACTCCACTCCACTCCACTCAACACCACACCTCTCCACTCCACTCCACTCCGCTCCGCACCACTCTACTCCACTCCACTCCACTCCACTCCACTCCACTCCACTCCACTCCACTCCACTCCACTCCACTCCACTCCGTTTTACTCCTCTCCACTCCCCTCCACTCCACTCCACTGCACTCCACTCCACTCCACACCACACCTCTCCAATCCACTCCACTCCACTCCACTCCACTCCACTCCACTCCACTCAACACCACACCTCTCCACTCCACTCCACTCCGCTCCGCACCACTCTACTCCACTCCACTCCACTCCACTCCACTCCACTCCACTCCACTCCACTCCACTCCACTCCACTCCACTCAACACCACACCTCTCCACTCCACTCCACTCCGCTCCGCACCACTCTACTCCACTCCACTCCACTCCACTCCACTCCACTCCACTCCACTCCACTCCGTTTTACTCCTCTCCACTCCACTCCACTCCACTCCACTGCACTCCACTCCACTCCACACCACACCTCTCCAATCCACTCCACTCCACTCCACTCCACTCCACTCCACTCCACTCCGTTTTACTCCTCTCCACTCCACTCCAATCCACTCCACTTCACTCCACTCCACTCCACTCCACTCCACTCCACTCCACTCCACACCTCTCCACTCCACTCCACTCCACACCTCTCCACTCCACACCTCTCCACTCCACTCCACTCCACTCCACTCCACTCCTCTCCACTCCACTCCACTCCACTCCACTCCGTTTTACTCCTCTCCACTCCACTCCACTCCACTCCACACCTCTCCACTCCACTCCAGTCCACTCCACTCCACACCTCTCCACTCCACTCCACTCCACTCCACTCCGTTTTACTCCTCTCCACTCCACTCCTCTCCACTCCACTCCACTCCACTCCACTCTACTCCGTTTTACTCCTCTCCACTCCACTCCACTCCACTCCACTCCACTCCACTCCACTCCACTCCACTCCACTCCACTCTACTCCACTCAACACCACACCTCTCCACTCCACTCCACTCCGCTCCGCACCACTCTACTCCACTCCACTCCACTCCACTCCACTCCACTCCACTCCACACCACACCTCTCCACTCCACTCCACTCCAATCCACACCTCTCCACTCCACTCCACTCCACTCCACTCCACTCCACTCCACTCCACTCCGCTCCGCACCACTCTACTCCACTCCACTCCACTCCACTCCACTCCACTGCACGCAACTCCACTCCACTCCACTCCACTCCACACCACACCTCTCCACTCCACTCCACTCCACACCTCTCCACTCCACTCCACTCCACTCCACTCCACTCCACTCCGTTTTACGCCTCTCCACTCCACTCCACTCCACTCCACTCAACACCACACCTCTCCACTCCACTCCACTCCGCTCCGCACCACTCTACTCCACTCCACACCACACCTCTCCACTCCACTACACTCCACTCCACTCCACACCTCTCCACTCCACTCCACTCCACTCCACTCCACTTCACTCCACTCCACTCCGTTTTACTCCTCTCCACTCCACTCCACTCCACTCCACTCCACTCACTCCACTCCACTCCACTCCACTCCACTCCACTCCACTCCACTCCACTCCACTCCACTCCACACGTCTCCACTCCACTCCACTCCACTCTACTCCACTCCACTCCACTCCACTCCACTCCACTCCACTCCACTCCTCTCCACTCCACTCCACTCCACTCCACTCCACTCCGTTTTACTCCTCTCCACTACACTCCTCTCCACTTCACTCCACTCCACTCAACTCCACTCCACTCCACTCCACACCTCTCCACTCCACTCCACTCCACTCCGTTTTACTCCTCTCCACTCCACTCCTATCCACTCCACTCCACTCCACTCCACTCCACTCCGTTTTACTCCTCTCCACTCCACTCCACTCCACTCCACTCCACTCCACTCCACTCCACTCCACTCCACTCCACTCTACTCCACTCAACACCACACCTCTCCACTCCACTCCACTCTGCTCCGCACCACTCTACTCCACTCCACTCCACTCCACTCCACTCACTCCACTCCACTCCACTCCACTCCACTCCACTCCACTCCACTCCACTCCACTCCACACCACACCTCTCCACTCCACTCCACTCCAATCCACACCTCTCCACTCCACTCCACTCCACTCCACTCCACTCCACTCCACTCCGCTCCGCACCACTCTACTCCACTCCACTCCACTCCACTCCACTCCACTCCACTCCACTTCACTCCACTCCCCTCCGTTTTACTCCTCTCCACTCCACTCCACTCCACTCCACTCCACTCCACTCCCACTCCACTCCACTCCACTCCACTCCACTCCACTCCACTCCACTCCACACGTCTCCACTCCACTCCACTCCACTCTACTCCACTCCACTCCACTCCACTCCACACCACACCTCTCCAATCCACTCCACTCCACTCCACTCCACTCCACTCCACTCAACACCACACCTCTCCACTCCACTCCACTCCGCTCCGCACCACTCTACTCCACTCCACTCCACTCCACTCCACTCCACTCCACTCCACTCCACTCCACTCCACTCCACTCACTCCGTTTTACTCCTCTCCACTCCCCTCCACTCCACTCCACTGCACTCCACTCCACTCCACACCACACCTCTCCAATCCACTCCACTCCACTCCACTCCACTCCACTCCACTCCACTCAACACCACACCTCTCCACTCCACTCCACTCCGCTCCGCACCACTCTACTCCACTCCACTCCACTCCACTCCACTCCACTCCACTCCACTCACTCCACTCCACTCCACTCCACTCCACTCCACTCCACTCCACTCAACACCACACCTCTCCACTCCACTCCACTCCGCTCCGCACCACTCTACTCCACTCCACTCCACTCCACTCCACTCCACTCCACTCCACTCCGTTTTACTCCTCTCCACTCCACTCCACTCCACTCCACTGCACTCCACTCCACTCCACACCACACCTCTCCAATCCACTCCACTCCACTCCACTCCACTCCACTCCACTCCACTCCGTTTTACTCCTCTCCACTCCACTCCAATCCACTCCACTTCACTCCACTCCACTCCACTCCACTCCACTCCACTCCACACCTCTCCACTCCACTCCACTCCACACCTCTCCACTCCACACCTCTCCACTCCACTCCACTCCACTCCACTCCACTCCTCTCCACTCCACTCCACTCCACTCCACTCCGTTTTACTCCTCTCCACTCCACTCCACTCCACTCCACACCTCTCCACTCCACTCCAGTCCACTCCACTCCACACCTCTCCACTCCACTCCACTCCACTCCACTCCGTTTTACTCCTCTCCACTCCACTCCTCTCCACTCCACTCCACTCCACTCCACTCTACTCCGTTTTACTCCTCTCCACTCCACTCCACTCCACTCCACTCCACTCCACTCCACTCCACTCCACTCTACTCCACTCAACACCACACCTCTCCACTCCACTCCACTCCGCTCCGCACCACTCTACTCCACTCCACTCCACTCCACTCCACTCCACTCCACTCCACACCACACCTCTCCACTCCACTCCACTCCAATCCACACCTCTCCACTCCACTCCACTCCACTCCACTCCACTCCACTCCACTCCGCTCCGCACCACTCTACTCCACTCCACTCCACTCCACTCCACTCCACTGCACGCAACTCCACTCCACTCCACTCCACTCCACACCACACCTCTCCACTCCACTCCACTCCACACCTCTCCACTCCACTCCACTCCACTCCACTCCGTTTTACGCCTCTCCACTCCACTCCACTCCACTCCACTCAACACCACACCTCTCCACTCCACTCCACTCCGCTCCGCACCACTCTACTCCACTCCACACCACACCTCTCCACTCCACTACACTCCACTCCACTCCACACCTCTCCACTCCACTCCACTCCACTCCACTCCACTCCACTCCACTCCACTCCACTCCACTTCACTCCACTCCACTCCGTTTTACTCCTCTCCACTCCACTCCACTCCACTCCACTCCACTCCACTCCACTCCACTCCACTCCACTCCACTCCACTCCACACGTCTCCACTCCACTCCACTCCACTCTACTCCACTCCACTCCACTCCACTCCACTCCACTCCACTCCTCTCCACTCCACTCCACTCCACTCCACTCCACTCCGTTTTACTCCTCTCCACTACACTCCTCTCCACTTCACTCCACTCCACTCAACTCCACTCCACTCCACTCCACACCTCTCCACTCCACTCCACTCCACTCCACTCCGTTTTACTCCTCTCCACTCCACTCCTATCCACTCCACTCCACTCCACTCCACTCCACTCCGTTTTACTCCTCTCCACTCCACTCCACTCCACTCCACTCCACTCCACTCCACTCTACTCCACTCAACACCACACCTCTCCACTCCACTCCACTCTGCTCCGCACCACTCTACTCCACTCCACTCCACTCCACTCCACTCCACTCCACTCCACTCCACTCCACTCCACTCCACTCCACTCCACTCCACTCCACACCACACCTCTCCACTCCACTCCACTCCAATCCACACCTCTCCACTCCACTCCACTCCACTCCACTCCACTCCACTCCACTCCGCTCCGCACCACTCTACTCCACTCCACTCCACTCCACTCCACTCCACTCCACTCCACTCCACTTCACTCCACTCCACTCCGTTTTACTCCTCTCCACTCCACTCCACTCCACTCCACTCCACTCCACTCCACTCCACTCCACTCCACTCCACTCCACTCCACTCCACTCCACTCCACTCCACTCCACTCCACACGTCTCCACTCCACTCCACTCCACTCTACTCCACTCGACTCCACTCCACTCTACTCCACTCGACTCCACTCCACTCCACTCCACTCCACTCCACTCCACTCCACTCCACTCCACTCCACTCCACTCCACTCCACTCCTCTCCACTCCACTCCACTCCACTCCACTCCGTTTTACTCCTCTCCACTACACTCCTCTCCACTCCACTCCACTCCACTCCACACCTCTCCACTCCTCTCCACTCCACTCCACTCCGTTTTACTCCTCTCCACTCCACTCCTATCCACTCCACTCCACTCCACTCCACTCCGTTTTACTCCTCTCCACTCCACTCCACTCCACTCCACTCCACTCCACTCCACTCCACTCCACTCCACTCCACTCCACTCCACTCCACTCTACTCCACTCAACACCACACCTCTCCACTCCACTCCACTCTGCTCCGCACCACTCTACTCCACTCCACTCCACTCCACTCCACTCCACTCCACTCCACTCCACACCACACCTCTCAACTCCACTCCACTCCAATCCACACCTCTCCACTCCACTCCACTCCACTCCGCTCCACTCCACTCCACACCACACCTCTCCACTCCACTCCACTCCACTCCACTCCACTCCACACCTCTCCACTCCACTCCACTCCACTCCACTCCACTCCACTCCACTCCACTCCACTCCGTTTTACTCCTCTCCACTCCACTCCTCTCCACTCCACTCCACTCCACTCCACTCCACCCCACATCTCCACTCCACTCCACTCCACTCCACTCCACTCCACTCCACTCCGTTTTACTCCTCTCCACTCCACTCCACTGCACTCCACTGCACTCCACTGCACTGCACTCCACTCCACTCCACTCCACTCCACTCCACTCCACTCCACTCCACTCCACTCCACTCCACTCCACTCCACTCCGTTTTACTCCTCTCCACTCCACTCCACTCCACTCCACTCCACTCCACTCCACTCCACCCCACATCTCCACTCCACTCCACTCCACTCCACTCCACTCCACTCCGTTTTACTCCTCTCCACTCCACTCCACTCCACTCCACTGCACTCCACTCCACTCCACTCCACTCCACTCCACTCCACTCCACTCCACTCCACTCCGTTTTACTCCTCTCCACTCCACTTTTCTCCACTCCACTCCACTCCACTCCACTCCACTCCACTTCACTCCACTCCACTCCACTCCACTCCACTCCACACCTCTCCACTCCACTCCACTCTACTGCACTCCGTTTTACTCCTCTCCACTCCACTCCTCTCCTCTCCACTCCACTCCACTCCACTCCACTCCACTCCACTCCACTCCACTCCACTCCACTCCACTCCACTCCACTCCACTCCACTCCACTCCGTTTTACTCCTCTCCACTCCACTCCACTCCACTCCACTCCACTCCACTCCACTCCACTCCACTCCACTCCACTCCACTCCACACCACACCTCTCCACTCCACTCCACTCCACTCCACACCTCTCCACTCCACTCCACTCCACTCCACTCCGCTCCGCACCACTCTACTCCACTCCACTCCACTCCACTCCACTCCACTCAACTCCACTCCACTCCACTCCACTCCACACCACACCTCTCCACTCCACTCCACTCCACTCCACTCCACACCTCTCCACTCCACTCCACTCCACTCCACAGCACTCCACTCCACTCCACTCCACTCCACACCTCTCCACTCCACTCCACTCCACTCCACTCCACTCCACTCCACTCCACTCCACTCCGTTTTACTCCTCACCACTCCACTCCACTCCACTCCACTCCACTCCACTCCACTCCACTCCACTCCACTCCACTCCACTCCACATGTCTCCACTCCACTCCACTCCACTCCACTCCACTCCGTTTTACTCCTCTCCACTGCACTCCACTGCACTCCACTCCACTGCACTCCACTGCACTGCACTCCACTCCACTCCACTCCACTCCACTCCACTCCGTTTTACTCCTCACCACTCCACTCCACTCCACTCCACTCCACTCCACTCCACTCTACTCCACTCAACACCACACCTCTCCACTCCACTCCACTCCGCTCCGCACCACTCTACTCCACTCCACTCCACTCCATTTCACTCCACTCCACTCCACTCCACACAACACCTCTCCACTCCACTCTACTCCACTCCACTCCACTCCATACCACACCCCTCCACTCCACTCCAGTCCACTCCACTCCTCTCCACTCCACTCCACTCCAGTCCACTCCACTCCACTCCAATCCTCTCCACTCCACTAGACTCCACTCCACTCCACTCCACTCCACTCTACTCCACTCCACTCCACTCCACTCCACTCCACTGCACTCCACTGCACTCCGCTCCACTCCACTCCACTCCACTCTACTCCACTCCACTCCACTTCACTTCACTCCTGTCCACACCACACCTCTCCACTCCACTCCACTCCACACCTCTCCACTCCACTCCACACCACACCTCTCCACTCCACTCCACTCCACTCCACTCCACTCCACTCCACTCCACTCCACTCCACTCCACTCCACTCCACTCCACTCCACTCCGTTTTACTCCTCTCCACTCCACTCCGTTTTACTCCTCTCCACTCCACTCCACTGCACTCCACTCCACTCTACTCCACTCCACTCCACTCCACTCCACTCCACTCCACTCCACTCTACTCCACTCCACTCCACACCACACCTCTCCACTCCACTCTACTCCACTCCACTCCACTCCACTCCACTCCACTCCACTCCACTCCACTCCACTCCACTCCACACCACACCTCTCCACTCCACTCTACTCCACTCCACTCCACTCCATACCACACCCCTCCACTCCATACCACACCCCTCCCCCCACTCCACTCCACTCCACTCCTCTCCACTCCACTCCACTCCAGTCCATTCCACTCCACTCCAATCCTCTCCACTCCACTAGACTCCACTCCGATTTACTCCTCTCCACTCCACTCCTCTCCACTCCACACCACACCTCTCCACACCACACCTCTCCACTCCACTCCACTCCACTCCACTTCACACCTCTCCACTCCACTCCACTCCACTCCACACCTCCCCACTCCACTCTACTCCACTCCACTCCACTCCACTCCACTCCACTCCTCTCCACTCCACTCCACTCCACTCCACTCCACTCCACTCCACTCCACTCCACTCCACTCCGTTTTACTCCTCTCCACTCCACCCCTCTCCACTCCACTCCACTCCACTCCACTCCACTCCACTCCACTCCTCTCCACTCCACTCCACTCCACTCCACTCCACTCCACTCCACTCCACTCCACACCTCTCCACTCCAGTCCACTCCGTTTTACTCCTCTCCACTCCACTCCACTCCACTCCACTCCACTCCACTCCACTCCACTCCACTCCACTCCACTCCACTCCGCACCTCTCCACTCCACTCCACTCCACTCCGTTTTACTCCTCTCCATTCCACTCCACTCCACTCCACTCCACTCCACTCCACTCCACTCCACTCCACTCCACTCCACTCAACACCACACCTCTCCACTCCACTCCACTCCGCTCCGCACCACTCTACTCCACTCCACTCCACTCCTCTCCACTCCACTCCACTCCACTCCACTCCACTCCACTCCACTCCACTCCACACCACACCTCTCCAATCCACTCCACTCCACTCCACTCCACTCCACTCCACTCAACACCACACCTCTCCACTCCACTCCACTCCGCTCCGCACCACTCTACTCCACTCCACTCCACTCCACTCCACTCCACTCCACTCCACTCCACTCCACTCCACTCCACTCAACACCACACCTCTCCACTCCACTCCACTCCGCTCCGCACCACTCTACTCCACTCCACTCCACTCCACTCCACTCCACTCCACTCCACTCCACTCCACTCCACTCCACTCCACTCCGTTTTACTCCTCTCCACTCCACTCCACTCCACTCCACTGCACTCCACTCCACTCCACACCACACCTCTCCAATCCACTCCACTCCACTCCACTCCACTCCACTCCACTCAGTTTTACTCCTCTCCACTCCGTTTTACTCCTCTCCACTCCACTCCAATCCACTCCACTTCACTCCACTCCACTCCACTCCACTCCACACCTCTCCACTCCACTCCACTCCACACCTCTCCACTCCACACCTCTCCACTCCACTCCACTCCACTCCACTCCACTCCACTCCACTCCACTCCACTCCACTCCACTCCACTCCGTTTTACTCCTGTCCACTCCACTCCACTCCACTCCACTCCACTCCACTCCACTCCACTCCACTCCACTCCACTCTACTCCACTCAACACCACACCTCTCCACTCCACTCCACTCCGCTCCGCACCACTCTACTCCACTCCACTCCACTCCACTCCACTCCACTCCACTCCACTCCACTCCACTCCACTCCACTCCACTCCACACCACACCTCTCCACACCACACCTCTCCACTCCACTCCACTCCACTCCACTTCACACCTCTCCACTCCACTCCACTCCACTCCACACCTCCCCACTCCACTCTACTCCACTCCACTCCACTCCACTCCACTCCACTCCACTCCACTCCACTCCACTCCTCTCCACTCCACTCCACTCCACTCCACTCCGTTTTACTCCTCTCCACTCCACCCCTCTCCACTCCACTCCACTCCACTCCACTCCACTCCACTCCACTCCACTCCACTCCACTCCACTCCACTCCACTCCACTCCACACCTCTCCACTCAACTCCACTCCACTCCACTCCACTCCACTCCACTCCACTCCACTCAACTCCACTCCACTCCACTCCACTCCACTCCACTCCGTTTTACTCCTCTCCACTCCACTCCTCTCCACTCCACTCCACTCCACTCCACTCCACTCCACTCCACTCCACTCCACTCCACTCCACTCCACTCCACACCTCTCCACTCCACTCCACTCCACTCCACTCCACTCCACTCCACTCCACTCCGTTTTACTCCTCTCCACTCCACTCCACTCCACTCCACTCCACTCCACTCAACACCACACCTCTCCACTCCACTCAACTCCGCTCCGCACCACTCTACTCCACTCCACTCCACTCCACTCCACTCCACTCCACTCCACACCACACCTCTCAACTCCACTACACTCCACTCCACTCCACACCTCTCCACTCAACTCCACTCCACTCCACTCCACTCCACTCCACTCCACTTCACTCCACTCCACTCCACTTCACTCCACTCCACTCCGTTTTACTCCTCTCCACTCCACTCCTCTCCACTCCACTCCACTCCACTCCACTTCACTCCACTCCACTCCACTCCACTCCACTCCACTCCACTCCACTCCACTCCACTCCACTCCACACGTCTCCACTCCACTCCACTCCACTCCACACGTCTCCACTCCACTCCACTCCACTCCACTCTACTCCACTCGACTCCACTCCACTCCACTCCACTCCACTCCACTCCACTCCACTCCACTCCACTCCTCTCCACTCCACTCCACTCCACTCCACTCCACTCCACTCCGTTTTACTCCTCTCCACTCCACTCCTCTCCACTCCACTCCACTCCACTCCACTCCACACCTCTCCACTCCACTCCACTCCACTCCACTTCACACCTCTCCACTCCAGTCCACTCCACTCCACACCTCCCCACTCCACTCTACTCCACTCCACTCCACTCCACTCCACTCCTCTCCACTCCACTCCACTCCACTCCACTCCACTCCACTCCACTCCACTCCACTCCACACCTCTCCACTCCACTCCACTCCACTCCACTCCACTCCTCTCCACTCCACTCCACTCCACTCCTCTCCACTCCACTCCACTCCACTCCACTCCACTCCACTCCACTCCACTCCACTCCACTCCACTCCACACCTCTCCACTCCACTCCACTCCACTCCACTCCACTCCACTCCGTTTTACTCCTCTCCACTCCACTCCACTCCACTCCACTGCACTCCACTCCACTCCACTCCACTCCACTCCACTCCACTCCGTTTTACTCCTGTCCACTCCACTCCACTCCACTCCACTCTACTCCACTCAACACCACACCTCTCCACTCCACTCCACTCCGCTCCGCACAACTCTACTCCACTCCACTCCACTCCACTCCACTCCACTCCACTCCACTCCACTCCACTCCACTCCACTCCACTCCACTCCGTTTTACTCCTCTCCACTCCACTCCACTCCACTCCACTGCACTCCACTCCACTCCACACCACACCTCTCCTATCCACTCCACTCCACTCCACTCCACTCCACTCCACTCTGTTTTACTCCTCTCCACTCCGTTTTACTCCTCTCCACTCCACTCCTCTCCACTCCACTCCAATCCACTCCACTCCACTCCACTCCACTCCACTTCACTCCACTCCACTCCACTCCACTCCACTCCACTCCACTCCACTCCACTCCACTCCACTCCGTTTTACTCCTCTCCACTCCACTCCACTGCACTCCACTGCACTCCACTCCACTCCACTCCACTCCACTCCACTCCACTCCACTCCACTCCACTCCACTCCACTCCACTCCACTCCGTTTTACTCCTCTCCACTCCACTCCACTGCACTCCACTGCACTCCACTGCACTCCACTCCACTCCACTCCACTCCACTCCACTCCACTCCACTCCACTCCACTCCACTCCACTCCACTCCACTCCGTTTTACTCCTCTCCACTCCACTCCTCTCCACTCCACTCCACTCCACTCCACTCCACTCCACTCCACTCCACTCCACTCCACTCCACTCCACTCCACTCCACACCTCTCCACTCCACTCCACTCCACTCCACTCCACTCCACTCCACTCCGTTTTACTCCTCTCCACTCCTCTCCACTCCACTCCACTCCACTCCACTCCACTCCACTCCACTCCACTCCACTCCACTCCACTCCACTCCACTCCACTCCACACCACACCTCTCCACTCCACTCCACTCCAATCCACACCTCTCCACTCCACTCCACTCCACTCCACTCCACTCCACTCCGCTCTGCACCACTCTACTCCACTCCACTCCACTCCACTCCACTCCACTACACTCCACGCAACTCCACTCCACTCCACTCCACTCCACACCACACCTCTCCACTCCACTCCACTCCACACCTCTCCACTCCACTCCACTCCACTCCACTCCACTCCGTTTTACGCCTCTCCACTCCACTCCACTCCACTCCACTCCACTCCACTCCACTCAACACCACACCTCTCCACTCCACTCCACTCCGCTCCGCACCACTCTACTCCACTCCACTCCACTCCACTCCACTCCACTCCACTCCACTCCACTCCACTCCACACCACACCTCTCCACTCCACTACACTCCACTCCACTCCACACCTCTCCACTCCACTCCACTCCACTCCACTCCACTCCACTCCACTCCACTCCTCTCCACTCCACTCCACTCCACTCCACTCCACTCCACTCCACTTCACTCCACTCCACTCCACTCCACTCCACTCCACTCCACTCCACACCACTCCACTCCACTCCACTCCACTCCACTCCACTCCACTCCACTCCACTCCACTCCACTCCACACGTCTCCACTCCACTCCACTCCACTCCACTCCACTCCACTCCACTCCACTCCACTCCACTCCACACGTCTCCACTCCACTCCACTCCACTCTACTCCACTCGACTCCACTCCACTCCACTCCACTCCACTCCACTCCACTCCACTCCACTCCTCTCCACTCCACTCCACTCCACTCCACTCCACTCCGTTTTACTCCTCTCCACTCCACTCCACTCCACTCCACTCCACTCCACTCCACTCCACTCCACTCCACTCCACTCCAGTCCACTCCACTCCACACCTCTCCACTCCACTCCACTCCACTCCACTCCACTCCGTTTTACTCCTCTCCACTCCACTCCTCTCCACTCCACTCCACTCCACTCCACTCTACTCCGTTTTACTCCTCTCCACTCCACTCCACTCCACTCCACTCCACTCCACTCCACTCCACTCCACTCCACTCCACTCCACTCCACTCTACTCCACTCAACACCACACCTCTCCACTCCACTCCACTCCGCTCCGCACCACTCTACTCCACTCCACTCCACTCCACTCCACTCCACTCCACTCCACTCCACTCCACTCCACTCCACTCCACTCCACACCACACCTCTCCACTCCACTCCACTCCAATCCACACCTCTCCACTCCACTCCACTCCACTCCACTCCACTCCGCTCCGCACCACTCTACTCCACTCCACTCCACTCCACTCCACTCCACTCCACGCAACTCCACTCCACTCCACTCCACTCCACACCACACCTCTCCACTCCACTCCACTCCACACCTCTCCACTCCACTCCACTCCACTCCACTCCGTTTTACGCCTCTCCACTCCACTCCACTCCACTCCACTCCACTCAACACCACACCTCTCCACTCCACTCCACTCCGCTCCGCACCACTCTACTCCACTCCACACCACACCTCTCCACTCCACTACACTCCACTCCACTCCACACCTCTCCACTCCACTCCACTCCACTCCACTCCACTCCACTCCACTCCACTCCACTCCACTCCACTCCACTCCACTTCACTCCACTCCACTCCGTTTTACTCCTCTCCACTCCACTCCACTCCACTCCACTCCACTCCACTCCACTCCACTCCACTCCACTCCACTCCACTCCACACGTCTCCACTCCACTCCACTCCACTCGACTCCACTCGACTCCACTCCACTCCACTCCACTCCACTCCACTCCACTCCACTCCACTCCACTCCACTCCTCTCCACTCCACTCCACTCCACTCCACTCCACTCCGTTTTACTCCTCTCCACTACACTCCTCTCCACTCCACTCCACTCCACTCAACTCCACTCCACTCCACTCCACACCTCTCCACTCCACTCCACTCCACTCCACTCCGTTTTACTCCTCTCCACTCCACTCCTATCCACTCCACTCCACTCCACTCCACTCCACTCCGTTTTACTCCTCTCCACTCCACTCCACTCCACTCCACTCCACTCCACTCCACTCCACTCCACTCCACTCTACTCCACTCAACACCACACCTCTCCACTCCACTCCACTCTGCTCCGCACCACTCTACTCCACTCCACTCCACTCCACTCCACTCCACACCACACCTCTCCACTCCACTCCACTCCAATCCACACCTCTCCACTCCACTCTACTCCACTCCACTCCACTCCGCTCCGCACCACTCTACTCCACTCCACTCCACTCCACTCCACTCCACTCCACTCCACTCCACTTCACTCCACTCCACTCCGTTTTACTCCTCTCCACTCCACTCCACTCCACTCCACTCCACTCCACTCCACTCCACTCCACTCCACTCCACTCCACTCCACTCCACACGTCTCCACTCCACTCCACTCCACTCTACTCCACTCGACTCCACTCCACTCCACTCCACTCCACTCCACTCCACTCCACTCCACTCCTCTCCACTCCACTCCACTCCACTCCACTCCGTTTTACTCCTCTCCACTACACTCCTCTCCACTCCACTCCACTCCACTCCACTCCACTCCACTCCACTCCACACCTCTCCACTCCACTCCACTCCACTCCACTCCACTCCACTCCGTTTTACTCCTCTCCACTCCACTGCACTCCACTCCACTGCACTCCACTCCACTCCACTCCACTCCACTCCACTCCACTCCACTCCACTCCACTCCACTCCACTCCACTCCACTCCACTCCACTCCACTCCACTCTACTCCACTCAACACCACACCTCTCCACTCCACTCCACTCCGCTCCGCACTACTCTACTCCACTCCACTCCACTCCACTCCACTCCACTCCACTCCACTCCACTCCACTCCACTCCACTCCACTCCACTCCACTCCACTCCACTCCGTTTTACTCCTCTCCACTCCACTCCACTCCACTCCACTCCACTCCACTCCACTCCACTCCACTCCACTCCGTTTTACTCCTCTCCACTCCACTCCACTCCACTCCACTGCACTCCACTCCACTCCACACCACACCACACCTCTCCAATCCACTCCACTCCACTCCACTCCACTCCACTCCACTCCACTCCACTCCACTCCACTCCACTCCACTCCACTCCACTCCGTTTTACTCCTCTCCACTCCGTTTTACTCCTCTCCACTCCACTCCTCTCCACTCCACTCCAATCCACTCCACTCCACTCCACTCCACTCCACTTCACTCCACTCCACTCCACACCTCTCCACTCCACTCCACTCCACACCTCTCCACTCCACTCCGTTTTACTCCTCTCCACTCCACTCCTCACCACTCCACTCCACTCCACTCCACTCCAATCCACTCCACTTCACTCCACTCCACTCCACTCCACTCCACACCTCTCCACTCCACTCCACTCCACACCTCTCCACTCCACACCTCTCCACTCCACTCCACTCCACTCCACTCCACTCCACTCCACTCCACTCCACTCCACTCCACTCCACTCCACTCCACTCCACTCCGTTTTACTCCTGTCCACTCCACTCCACTCCACTCCACTCCACTCCACTCCACTCCACTCCACTCTACTCCACTCAACACCACACCTCTCCACTCCACTCCACTCCGCTCCGCACCACTCTACTCCACTCCACTCCACTCCACTCCACTCCACTCCACTCCACTCCACTCCACTCCACTCCACTCCACTCCACTCCACTCCACACCACACCTCTCCACACCACACCTCTCCACTCCACTCCACTCCACTTCACACCTCTCCACTCCACTCCACTCCACTCCACACCTCCCCACTCCACTCTACTCCACTCCACTCCACTCCACTCCACTCCACTCCACTCCACTCCACTCCACTCCTCTCCACTCCACTCCACTCCACTCCACTCCGTTTTACTCCTCTCCACTCCACCCCTCTCCACTCCACTCCACTCCACTCCACTCCACTCCACTCCACTCCACTCCACTCCACTCCACTCCACACCTCTCCACTCAACTCCACTCCACTCCACTCCACTCCACTCCACTCCACTCCACTCCACTCCACTCCACTCCACTCCGTTTTACTCCTCTCCACTCCACTCCTCTCCACTCCACTCCACTCCACTCCACTCCACTCCACTCCACTCCACTCCACTCCACTCCACACCTCTCCACTCCACTCCACTCCACTCCACTCCACTCCACTCCACTCCGTTTTACTCCTCTCCACTCCACTCCACTCCACTCCACTCCACTCCACTCAACACCACACCTCTCCACTCCACTCAACTCCGCTCCGCACCACTCTACTCCACTCCACTCCACTCCACTCCACTCCACTCCACTCCACTCCACTCCACTCCACTCACACCACACCTCTCAACTCCACTACACTCCACTCCACTCCACACCTCTCCACTCAACTCCACTCCACTCCACTCCACTCCACTCCACTCCACTTCACTCCACTCCACTCCACTTCACTCCACTCCACTCCGTTTTACTCCTCTCCACTCCACTCCTCTCCACTCCACTCCACTCCACTCCACTTCACTCCACTCCACTCCACTCCACTCCACTCCACTCCACTCCACACGTCTCCACTCCACTCCACTCCACTCCACTCTACTCCACTCGACTCCACTCCACTCCACTCCACTCCACTCCACTCCACTCCACTCCACTCCACTCCACTCCACTCCACTCCTCTCCACTCCACTCCACTCCACTCCACTCCACTCCACTCCGTTTTACTCCTCTCCACTCCACTCCTCTCCACTCCACTCCACTCCACTCCACTCCACACCTCTCCACTCCACTCCACTCCACTCCACTTCACACCTCTCCACTCCAGTCCACTCCACTCCACACCTCCCCACTCCACTCTACTCCACTCCACTCCACTCCACTCCACTCCTCTCCACTCCACTCCACTCCACTCCACTCCACTCCACTCCACTCCACTCCACTCCACTCCACACCTCTCCACTCCACTCCACTCCACTCCACTCCACTCCGTTTTACTCCTCTCCACTCCACTCCTCTCCACTCCACTCCACTCCACTCCACTCCACTCCACTCCACTCCACTCCACTCCACTCCACTCCACTCCACTCCACTCCACACCTCTCCACTCCACTCCACTCCACTCCACTCCACTCCACTCCGTTTTACTCCTCTCCACTCCACTCCACTCCACTCCACTGCACTCCACTCCACTCCACTCCACTCCACTCCACTCCACTCCGTTTTACTCCTGTCCACTTCACTCCACTCCACTCCACTCTACTCCACTCAACACCACACCTCTCCACTCCACTCCACTCCGCTCCGCACAACTCTACTCCACTCCACTCCACTCCACTCCACTCCACTCCACTCCACTCCACTCCACTCCACTCCACTCCACTCCACTCCGTTTTACTCCTCTCCACTCCACTCCACTCCACTCCACTGCACTCCACTCCACTCCACACCACACCTCTCCTATCCACTCCACTCCACTCCACTCCACTCCACTCCACTCTGTTTTACTCCTCTCCACTCCGTTTTACTCCTCTCCACTCCACTCCTCTCCACTCCACTCCAATCCACTCCACTCCACTCCACTCCACTCCACTTCACTCCACTCCACTCCACTCCACTCCACTCCACTCCACTCCACTCCACTCCACTCCACTCCACTCCGTTTTACTCCTCTCCACTCCACTCCACTGCACTCCACTGCACTCCACTCCACTCCACTCCACTCCACTCCACTCCACTCCACTCCACTCCACTCCACTCCGTTTTACTCCTCTCCACTCCACTCCACTGCACTCCACTGCACTCCACTGCACTCCACTCCACTCCACTCCACTCCACTCCACTCCACTCCACTCCACTCCACTCCACTCCGTTTTACTCCTCTCCACTCCACACCACACCTCTCCACTCCACTCCACTCCACTCCACTTCACACCTCTCCACTCCACTCCACTCCACTCCACACCTCCCCACTCCACTCTACTCCACTCCACTCCACTCCACTCCACTCCACTCCTCTCCACTCCACTCCACTCCACTCCACTCCACTCCACTCCACTCCACTCCACTCCACTCCGTTTTACTCCTCTCCACTCCACCCCTCTCCACTCCACTCCACTCCACTCCACTCCACTCCACTCCACTCCACTCCACTCCACTCCACTCCACTCACTCCACTCCACTCCTCTCCACTCCACTCCACTCCACTCCACTCCACTCCACTCCACTCCACACCTCTCCACTCCAGTCCACTCCGTTTTACTCCTCTCCACTCCACTCCACTCCACTCCACTCCACTCCACTCCACTCCACTCCACTCCACTCCACTCCACTCCACTCCACTCCACTCCACTCCACTCCACTCCACTCCGCACCTCTCCACTCCACTCCACTCCACTCCGTTTTACTCCTCTCCATTCCACTCCACTCCACTCCACTCCACTCCACTCCACTCCACTCCACTCCACTCCACTCCACTCAACACCACACCTCTCCACTCCACTCCACTCCGCTCCGCACCACTCTACTCCACTCCACTCCACTCCTCTCCAATCCACTCCACTCCACTCCACTCCACTCCACTCCACTCCACTCCACTCCACACCACACCTCTCCAATCCACTCCACTCCACTCCACTCCACTCCACTCCACTCCACTCAACACCACACCTCTCCACTCAACTCCACTCCGCTCCGCACCACTCTACTCCACTCCACTCCACTCCACTCCACTCCACTCCACTCCACTCCACTCCACTCCACTCAACACCACACCTCTCCACTCCACTCCACTCCGCTCCGCACCACTCTACTCCACTCCACTCCACTCCACTCCACTCCACTCCACTCCACTCCACTCCACTCCACTCCACTCCGTTTTACTCCTCTCCACTCCACTCCACTCCACTCCACTGCACTCCACTCCACTCCACACCACACCTCTCCAATCCACTCCACTCCACTCCACTCCACTCCACTCCACTCCACTCCGTTTTACTCCTCTCCACTCCGTTTTACTCCTCTCCACTCCACTCCAATCCACTCCACTTCACTCCACTCCACTCCACTCCACTCCACACCTCTCCACTCCACTCCACTCCACACCTCTCCACTCCACACCTCTCCACTCACTCCACTCCACTCCACTCCACTCCACTCCACTCCACTCCACTCCACTCCACTCCACTCCACTCCACTCCACTCCGTTTTACTCCTGTCCACTCCACTCCACTCCACTCCACTCCACTCCACTCCACTCCACTCCACTCCACTCCACTCTACTCCACTCAACACCACACCTCTCCACTCCACTCCACTCCGCTCCGCACCACTCTACTCCACTCCACTCCACTCCACTCCACTCCACTCCACTCCACTCCACTCCACTCCACTTCCACTCCACTCCACACCACACCTCTCCACACCACACCTCTCCACTCCACTCCACTCCACTTCACACCTCTCCACTCCACTCCACTCCACTCCACACCTCCCCACTCCACTCTACTCCACTCCACTCCACTCCACTCCACTCCACTCCACTCCACTCCACTCCACTCCTCTCCACTCCACTCCACTCCACTCCACTCCGTTTTACTCCTCTCCACTCCACCCCTCTCCACTCCACTCCACTCCACTCCACTCCACTCCACTCCACTCCACTCCACTCCACTCCACTCCACTCCACTCCACTCCACTCCACTCCACACCTCTCCACTCAACTCCACTCCACTCCACTCCACTCCACTCCACTCCACTCCACTCCACTCCACTCAACTCCACTCCACTCCACTCCACTCCACTCCACTCCACTCCGTTTTACTCCTCTCCACTCCACTCCTCTCCACTCCACTCCACTCCACTCCACTCCACTCCACTCCACTCCACTCCACTCCACTCCACTCCACTCCACTCCACACCTCTCCACTCCACTCCACTCCACTCCACTCCACTCCACTCCACTCCGTTTTACTCCTCTCCACTCCACTCCACTCCACTCCACTCCACTCCACTCCACTCAACACCACACCTCTCCACTCCACTCAACTCCGCTCCGCACCACTCTACTCCACTCCACTCCACTCCACTCCACTCCACTCCACTCCACTCCACACCACACCTCTCAACTCCACTACACTCCACTCCACTCCACACCTCTCCACTCAACTCCACTCCACTCCACTCCACTCCACTCCACTCCACTTCACTCCACTCCACTCCACTTCACTCCACTCCACTCCGTTTTACTCCTCTCCACTCCACTCCTCTCCACTCCACTCCACTCCACTCCACTTCACTCCACTCCACTCCACTCCACTCCACTCCACTCCACTCCACTCCACTCCACACGTCTCCACTCCACTCCACTCCACTCCACACGTCTCCACTCCACTCCACTCCACTCCACTCTACTCCACTCGACTCCACTCCACTCCACTCCACTCCACTCCACTCCACTCCACTCCACTCCACTCCACTCCACTCCTCTCCACTCCACTCCACTCCACTCCACTCCACTCCGTTTTACTCCTCTCCACTCCACTCCTCTCCACTCCACTCCACTCCACTCCACTCCACACCTCTCCACTCCACTCCACTCCACTCCACTTCACACCTCTCCACTCCAGTCCACTCCACTCCACACCTCCCCACTCCACTCTACTCCACTCCACTCCACTCCACTCCACTCCTCTCCACTCCACTCCACTCCACTCCACTCCACTCCACTCCACTCCACTCCACTCCACACCTCTCCACTCCACTCCACTCCACTCCACTCCACTCCGTTTTACTCCTCTCCACTCCACTCCTCTCCACTCCACTCCACTCCACTCCACTCCACTCCACTCCACTCCACTCCACTCCACTCCACTCCACTCCACACCTCTCCACTCCACTCCACTCCACTCCACTCCACTCCACTCCACTCCGTTTTACTCCTCTCCACTCCACTCCACTCCACTCCACTGCACTCCACTCCACTCCACTCCACTCCACTCCACTCCACTCCACTCCACTCCACTCCACTCCACTCCACTCCACTCTACTCCACTCAACACCACACCTCTCCACTCCACTCCACTCCGCTCCGCACTACTCTACTCCACTCCACTCCACTCCACTCCACTCCACTCCACTCCACTCCACTCCACTCCACTCCACTCCACTCCGTTTTACTCCTCTCCACTCCACTCCACTCCACTCCACTCCACTCCACTCCACTCCACTCCACTCCACTCCACTCCGTTTTACTCCTCTCCACTCCACTCCACTCCACTCCACTGCACTCCACTCCACTCCACACCACACCACACCTCTCCAATCCACTCCACTCCACTCCACTCCACTCCACTCCACTCCACTCCACTCCACTCCACTCCACTCCGTTTTACTCCTCTCCACTCCGTTTTACTCCTCTCCACTCCACTCCTCTCCACTCCACTCCAATCCACTCCACTCCACTCCACTGCACTCCACTTCACTCCACTCCACTCCACACCTCTCCACTCCACTCCACTCCACACCTCTCCACTCCACTCCGTTTTACTCCTCTCCACTCCACTCCTCACCACTCCACTCCACTCCACTCCACTCCAATCCACTCCACTTCACTCCACTCCACTCCACTCCACTCCACACCTCTCCACTCCACTCCACTCCACACCTCTCCACTCCACACCTCTCCACTCCACTCCACTCCACTCCACTCCACTCCACTCCACTCCACTCCACTCCACTCCACTCCACTCCACTCCGTTTTACTCCTGTCCACTCCACTCCACTCCACTCCACTCCACTCCACTCCACTCCACTCCACTCCACTCTACTCCACTCAACACCACACCTCTCCACTCCACTCCACTCCGCTCCGCACCACTCTACTCCACTCCACTCCACTCCACTCCACTCCACTCCACTCCACTCCACTCCACTCCACACCACACCTCTCCACACCACACCTCTCCACTCCACTCCACTCCACTTCACACCTCTCCACTCCACTCCACTCCACTCCACACCTCCCCACTCCACTCTACTCCACTCCACTCCACTCCACTCCACTCCACTCCACTCCACTCCACTCCACTCCACTCCACTCCTCTCCACTCCACTCCACTCCACTCCACTCCGTTTTACTCCTCTCCACTCCACCCCTCTCCACTCCACTCCACTCCACTCCACTCCACTCCACTCCACTCCACTCCACTCCACTCCACTCCACTCCACTCCACACCTCTCCACTCAACTCCACTCCACTCCACTCCACTCCACTCCACTCCACTCCACTCCACTCCACTCCACTCCACTCCACTCCACTCCGTTTTACTCCTCTCCACTCCACTCCTCTCCACTCCACTCCACTCCACTCCACTCCACTCCACTCCACTCCACTCCACTCCACTCCACTCCACTCCACTCCACTCCACTCCACTCCACTCCACACCTCTCCACTCCACTCCACTCCACTCCACTCCACTCCACTCCACTCCGTTTTACTCCTCTCCACTCCACTCCACTCCACTCCACTCCACTCCACTCAACACCACACCTCTCCACTCCACTCAACTCCGCTCCGCACCACTCTACTCCACTCCACTCCACTCCACTCCACTCCACTCCACTCCACTCCACACCACACCTCTCAACTCCACTACACTCCACTCCACTCCACACCTCTCCACTCAACTCCACTCCACTCCACTCCACTCCACTCCACTCCACTTCACTCCACTCCACTCCACTTCACTCCACTCCACTCCGTTTTACTCCTCTCCACTCCACTCCTCTCCACTCCACTCCACTCCACTCCACTTCACTCCACTCCACTCCACTCCACTCCACTCCACTCCACTCCACTCCACACGTCTCCACTCCACTCCACTCCACTCCACTCTACTCCACTCGACTCCACTCCACTCCACTCCACTCCACTCCACTCCACTCCACTCCACTCCACTCCTCTCCACTCCACTCCACTCCACTCCACTCCACTCCACTCCGTTTTACTCCTCTCCACTCCACTCCTCTCCACTCCACTCCACTCCACTCCACTCCAATCCACTCCACTCCACTCCACTCCACTCCACTTCACACCTCTCCACTCCAGTCCACTCCACTCCACACCTCCCCACTCCACTCTACTCCACTCCACTCCACTCCACTCCACTCCTCTCCACTCCACTCCACTCCACTCCACTCCACTCCACTCCACTCCACTCCACTCCACACCTCTCCACTCCACTCCACTCCACTCCACTCCACTCCGTTTTACTCCTCTCCACTCCACTCCTCTCCACTCCACTCCACTCCACTCCACTCCACTCCACTCCACTCCACTCCACTCCACTCCACTCCACTCCACACCTCTCCACTCCACTCCACTCCACTCCACTCCACTCCACTCCACTCCGTTTTACTCCTCTCCACTCCACTGCACTCCACTCCACTGCACTCCACTCCACTCCACTCCACTCCACTCCACTCCACTCCGTTTTACTCCTGTCCACTCCACTCCACTCCACTCCACTCTACTCCACTCAACACCACACCTCTCCACTCCACTCCACTCCGCTCCGCACAACTCTACTCCACTCCACTCCACTCCACTCCACTCCACTCCACTCCACTCCACTCCACTCCACTCCACTCCACTCCACTCCGTTTTACTCCTCTCCACTCCACTCCACTCCACTCCACTCCACTCCACTCCACTCCACACCACACCTCTCCTATCCACTCCACTCCACTCCACTCCACTCCACTCCACTCTGTTTTACTCCTCTCCACTCCGTTTTACTCCTCTCCACTCCACTCCTCTCCACTCCACTCCAATCCACTCCACTCCACTCCACTCCACTCCACTTCACTCCACTCCACTCCACTCCACTCCACTCCACTCCACTCCACTCCACTCCACTCCGTTTTACTCCTCTCCACTCCACTCCACTGCACTCCACTGCACTCCACTCCACTCCACTCCACTCCACTCCACTCCACTCCACTCCACTCCACTCCACTCCACTCCACTCCGTTTTACTCCTCTCCACTCCACTCCACTGCACTCCACTGCACTCCACTGCACTCCACTCCACTCCACTCCACTCCACTCCACTCCACTCCACTCCACTCCACTCCACTCCACTCCACTCCGTTTTACTCCTCTCCACTCCACACCACACCTCTCCACTCCACTCCACTCCACTCCACTTCACACCTCTCCACTCCACTCCACTCCACTCCACACCTCCCCACTCCACTCTACTCCACTCCACTCCACTCCACTCCACTCCACTCCTCTCCACTCCACTCCACTCCACTCCACTCCACTCCACTCCACTCCACTCCGTTTTACTCCTCTCCACTCCACCCCTCTCCACTCCACTCCACTCCACTCCACTCCACTCCACTCCACTCCACTCCACTCCACTCCACTCCTCTCCACTCCACTCCACTCCACTCCACTCCACTCCACTCCACTCCACACCTCTCCACTCCAGTCCACTCCGTTTTACTCCTCTCCACTCCACTCCACTCCACTCCACTCCACTCCACTCCACTCCACTCCACTCCACTCCACTCCACTCCACTCCGCACCTCTCCACTCCACTCCACTCCACTCCGATTTACTCCTCTCCATTCCACTCCACTCCACTCCACTCCACTCCACTCCACTCCACTCCACTCCACTCCACTCAACACCACACCTCTCCACTCCACTCCACTCCGCTCCGCACCACTCTACTCCACTCCACTCCACTCCTCTCCACTCCACTCCACTCCACTCCACTCCACTCCACTCCACTCCACTCCACTCCACACCACACCTCTCCAATCCACTCCACTCCACTCCACTCCACTCCACTCCACTCCACTCAACACCACACCTCTCCACTCAACTCCACTCCGCTCCGCACCACTCTACTCCACTCCACTCCACTCCACTCCACTCCACTCCACTCCACTCCACTCCACTCCACTCCACTCCACTCCACTCCACTCCACTCAACACCACACCTCTCCACTCCACTCCACTCCGCTCCGCACCACTCTACTCCACTCCACTCCACTCCACTCCACTCCACTCCACTCCACTCCACTCCACTCCACTCCACTCCACTCCGTTTTACTCCTCTCCACTCCACTCCACTCCACTCCACTGCACTCCACTCCACTCCACACCACACCTCTCCAATCCACTCCACTCCACTCCACTCCACTCCACTCCACTCCGTTTTACTCCTCTCCACTCCGTTTTACTCCTCTCCACTCCACTCCAATCCACTCCACTTCACTCCACTCCACTCCACTCCACTCCACACCTCTCCACTCCACTCCACTCCACACCTCTCCACTCCACACCTCTCCACTCCACTCCACTCCACTCCACTCCACTCCACTCCACTCCACTCCACTCCACTCCACTCCACTCCACTCCACTCCGTTTTACTCCTGTCCACTCCACTCCACTCCACTCCACTCCACTCCACTCCACTCCACTCCACTCCACTCCACTCTACTCCACTCAACACCACACCTCTCCACTCCACTCCACTCCGCTCCGCACCACTCTACTCCACTCCACTCCACTCCACTCCACTCCACTCCACTCCACTCCACTCCACTCCACTCCACTCCACTCCACTCCACTCCACACCACACCTCTCCACACCACACCTCTCCACTCCACTCCACTCCACTTCACACCTCTCCACTCCACTCCACTCCACTCCACACCTCCCCACTCCACTCTACTCCACTCCACTCCACTCCACTCCACTCCACTCCACTCCACTCCACTCCACTCCTCTCCACTCCACTCCACTCCACTCCACTCCGTTTTACTCCTCTCCACTCCACCCCTCTCCACTCCACTCCACTCCACTCCACTCCACTCCACTCCACTCCACTCCACTCCACTCCACTCCACTCCACTCCACTCCACACCTCTCCACTCAACTCCACTCCACTCCACTCCACTCCACTCCACTCCACTCCACTCCACTCCACTCAACTCCACTCCACTCCACTCCACTCCACTCCACTCCACTCCGTTTTACTCCTCTCCACTCCACTCCTCTCCACTCCACTCCACTCCACTCCACTCCACTCCACTCCACTCCACTCCACTCCACTCCACTCCACTCCACTCCACTCCACTCCACTCCACACCTCTCCACTCCACTCCACTCCACTCCACTCCACTCCACTCCACTCCGTTTTACTCCTCTCCACTCCACTCCACTCCACTCCACTCCACTCCACTCCACTCAACACCACACCTCTCCACTCCACTCAACTCCGCTCCGCACCACTCTACTCCACTCCACTCCACTCCACTCCACTCCACTCCACTCCACTCCACACCACACCTCTCAACTCCACTACACTCCACTCCACTCCACACCTCTCCACTCAACTCCACTCCACTCCACTCCACTCCACTCCACTCCACTTCACTCCACTCCACTCCACTTCACTCCACTCCACTCCGTTTTACTCCTCTCCACTCCACTCCTCTCCACTCCACTCCACTCCACTCCACTTCACTCCACTCCACTCCACTCCACTCCACTCCACTCCACTCCACTCCACTCCACTCCACTCCACACGTCTCCACTCCACTCCACTCCACTCCACACGTCTCCACTCCACTCCACTCCACTCCACTCTACTCCACTCGACTCCACTCCACTCCACTCCACTCCACTCCACTCCACTCCACTCCACTCCACTCCACTCCACTCCTCTCCACTCCACTCCACTCCACTCCACTCCACTCCGTTTTACTCCTCTCCACTCCACTCCTCTCCACTCCACTCCACTCCACTCCACTCCACACCTCTCCACTCCACTCCACTCCACTCCACTTCACACCTCTCCACTCCAGTCCACTCCACTCCACACCTCCCCACTCCACTCTACTCCACTCCACTCCACTCCACTCCACTCCTCTCCACTCCACTCCACTCCACTCCACTCCACTCCACTCCACTCCACTCCACTCCACACCTCTCCACTCCACTCCACTCCACTCCACTCCACTCCGTTTTACTCCTCTCCACTCCACTCCTCTCCACTCCACTCCACTCCACTCCACTCCACTCCACTCCACTCCACTCCACTCCACTCCACTCCACTCCACTCCACTCCACACCTCTCCACTCCACTCCACTCCACTCCACTCCACTCCACTCCGTTTTACTCCTCTCCACTCCACTCCACTCCACTCCACTGCACTCCACTCCACTCCACTCCACTCCACTCCACTCCACTCCACTCCACTCCACTCCGTTTTACTCCTGTCCACTCCACTCCACTCCACTCCACTCTACTCCACTCAACACCACACCTCTCCACTCCACTCCACTCCGCTCCGCACAACTCTACTCCACTCCACTCCACTCCACTCCACTCCACTCCACTCCACTCCACTCCACTCCACTCCACTCCACTCCGTTTTACTCCTCTCCACTCCACTCCACTCCACTCCACTGCACTCCACTCCACTCCACACCACACCTCTCCTATCCACTCCACTTCACACCTCTCCACTCCAGTCCACTCCACTCCACACCTCCCCACTCCACTCTACTCCACTCCACTCCACTCCACTCCACTCCTCTCCACTCCACTCCACTCCACTCCACTCCACTCCACTCCACTCCACTCCACTCCACACCTCTCCACTCCACTCCACTCCACTCCACTCCACTCCGTTTTACTCCTCTCCACTCCACTCCTCTCCACTCCACTCCACTCCACTCCACTCCACTCCACTCCACTCCACTCCACTCCACTCCACTCCACTCCACTCCACTCCACTCCACTCCACTCCACTCCACACCTCTCCACTCCACTCCACTCCACTCCACTCCACTCCACTCCGTTTTACTCCTCTCCACTCCACTCCACTCCACTCCACTGCACTCCACTCCACTCCACTCCACTCCACTCCACTCCACTCCACTCCACTCCGTTTTACTCCTGTCCACTCCACTCCACTCCACTCCACTCTACTCCACTCAACACCACACCTCTCCACTCCACTCCACTCCGCTCCGCACAACTCTACTCCACTCCACTCCACTCCACTCCACTCCACTCCACTCCACTCCACTCCACTCCACTCCACTCCACTCCACTCCGTTTTACTCCTCTCCACTCCACTCCACTCCACTCCACTGCACTCCACTCCACTCCACACCACACCTCTCCTATCCACTCCACTCCACTCCACTCCACTCCACTCCACTCTGTTTTACTCCTCTCCACTCCGTTTTACTCCTCTCCACTCCACTCCTCTCCACTCCACTCCAATCCACTCCACTCCACTCCACTCCACTTCACTCCACTCCACTCCACTCCACTCCACTCCACTCCACTCCACTCCACTCCACTCCACTCCACTCCACTCCACTCCACTCCACTCCGTTTTACTCCTCTCCACTCCACTCCACTGCACTCCACTGCACTCCACTCCACTCCACTCCACTCCACTCCACTCCACTCCACTCCGTTTTACTCCTCTCCACTCCACTCCACTGCACTCCACTGCACTCCACTGCACTCCACTCCACTCCACTCCACTCCACTCCACTCCACTCCACTCCACTCCGTTTTACTCCTCTCCACTCCACTCCTCTCCACTCCACTCCACTCCACTCCACTCCACTCCACTCCACTCCACTCCACTCCACTCCACTCCACTCCACTCCACACCTCTCCACTCCACTCCACTCCACTCCACTCCACTCCACTCCACTCCACTCCACTCCGTTTTACTCCTCTCCACTCCTCTCCACTCCACTCCACTCCACTCCACTCCACTCCACTCCACTCCACTCCACTCCACTCCACTCCACTCCACTCCACTCCACTCCACTCCACACCACACCTCTCCACTCCACTCCACTCCAATCCACACCTCTCCACTCCACTCCACTCCACTCCACTCCACTCCGCTCTGCACCACTCTACTCCACTCCACTCCACTCCACTCCACTCCACTACACTCCACGCAACTCCACTCCACTCCACTCCACTCCACACCACACCTCTCCACTCCACTCCACTCCACACCTCTCCACTCCACTCCACTCCACTCCACTCCACTCCGTTTTACGCCTCTCCACTCCACTCCACTCCACTCCACTCCACTCCACTCCACTCAACACCACACCTCTCCACTCCACTCCACTCCGCTCCGCACCACTCTACTCCACTCCACTCCACTCCACTCCACTCCACTCCACTCCACTCCACTCCACACCACACCTCTCCACTCCACTACACTCCACTCCACTCCACACCTCTCCACTCCACTCCACTCCACTCCACTCCACTCCACTCCACTCCTCTCCACTCCACTCCACTCCACTCCACTCCACTCCACTCCACTTCACTCCACTCCACTCCGTTTTACTCCACTCCACTCCACTCCACTCCACTCCACTCCACTCCACTCCACTCCACTCCACTCCACTCCACTCCACTCCACTCCACTCCACACGTCTCCACTCCACTCCACTCCACTCCACTCCACTCCACTCCACTCCACTCCACTCCACTCCACTCCACTCCACACGTCTCCACTCCACTCCACTCCACTCTACTCCACTCGACTCCACTCCACTCCACTCCACTCCACTCCACTCCACTCCACTCCACTCCACTCCACTCCTCTCCACTCCACTCCACTCCACTCCACTCCACTCCGTTTTACTCCTCTCCACTCCACTCCACTCCACTCCACTCCACTCCACTCCACTCCACTCCAGTCCACTCCACTCCACACCTCTCCACTCCACTCCACTCCACTCCACTCCACTCCGTTTTACTCCTCTCCACTCCACTCCTCTCCACTCCACTCCACTCCACTCCACTCTACTCCGTTTTACTCCTCTCCACTCCACTCCACTCCACTCCACTCCACTCCACTCCACTCCACTCCACTCTACTCCACTCAACACCACACCTCTCCACTCCACTCCACTCCGCTCCGCACCACTCTACTCCACTCCACTCCACTCCACTCCACTCCACTCCACTCCACTCCACTCCACTCCACTCCACACCACACCTCTCCACTCCACTCCACTCCAATCCACACCTCTCCACTCCACTCCACTCCACTCCACTCCACTCCGCTCCGCACCACTCTACTCCACTCCACTCCACTCCACTCCACTCCACTCCACTCCACGCAACTCCACTCCACTCCACTCCACTCCACACCACACCTCTCCACTCCACTCCACTCCACACCTCTCCACTCCACTCCACTCCACTCCACTCCGTTTTACGCCTCTCCACTCCACTCCACTCCACTCCACTCCACTCAACACCACACCTCTCCACTCCACTCCACTCCGCTCCGCACCACTCTACTCCACTCCACACCACACCTCTCCACTCCACTACACTCCACTCCACTCCACACCTCTCCACTCCACTCCACTCCACTCCACTCCACTCCACTCCACTCCACTCCACTCCACTCCACTCCACTTCACTCCACTCCACTCCGTTTTACTCCTCTCCACTCCACTCCACTCCACTCCACTCCACTCCACTCCACTCCACTCCACTCCACTCCACTCCACTCCACACGTCTCCACTCCACTCCACTCCACTCGACTCCACTCGACTCCACTCCACTCCACTCCACTCCACTCCACTCCACTCCACTCCACTCCACTCCACTCCACTCCACTCCTCTCCACTCCACTCCACTCCACTCCACTCCACTCCGTTTTACTCCTCTCCACTACACTCCTCTCCACTCCACTCCACTCCACTCAACTCCACTCCACTCCACTCCACACCTCTCCACTCCACTCCACTCCACTCCACTCCACTCCGTTTTACTCCTCTCCACTCCACTCCTATCCACTCCACTCCACTCCACTCCACTCCACTCCGTTTTACTCCTCTCCACTCCACTCCACTCCACTCCACTCCACTCCACTCCACTCCACTCCACTCCACTCTACTCCACTCAACACCACACCTCTCCACTCCACTCCACTCTGCTCCGCACCACTCTACTCCACTCCACTCCACTCCACTCCACTCCACTCCACACCACACCTCTCCACTCCACTCCACTCCAATCCACACCTCTCCACTCCACTCTACTCCACTCCACTCCACTCCGCTCCGCACCACTCTACTCCACTCCACTCCACTCCACTCCACTCCACTCCACTCCACTTCACTCCACTCCACTCCGTTTTACTCCTCTCCACTCCACTCCACTCCACTCCACTCCACTCCACTCCACTCCACTCCACTCCACTCCACTCCACTCCACTCCACACGTCTCCACTCCACTCCACTCCACTCTACTCCACTCGACTCCACTCCACTCCACTCCACTCCACTCCACTCCACTCCACTCCACTCCTCTCCACTCCACTCCACTCCACTCCACTCCGTTTTACTCCTCTCCACTACACTCCTCTCCACTCCACTCCACTCCACTCCACTCCACTCCACTCCACTCCACTCCACACCTCTCCACTCCACTCCACTCCACTCCACTCCACTCCACTCCGTTTTACTCCTCTCCACTCCACTCCACTCCACTCCACTGCACTCCACTCCACTCCACTCCACTCCACTCCACTCCACTCCACTCCACTCCACTCCACTCTACTCCACTCAACACCACACCTCTCCACTCCACTCCACTCCGCTCCGCACTACTCTACTCCACTCCACTCCACTCCACTCCACTCCACTCCACTCCACTCCACTCCACTCCACTCCACTCCACTCCACTCCGTTTTACTCCTCTCCACTCCACTCCACTCCACTCCACTCCACTCCACTCCACTCCACTCCACTCCACTCCACTCCACTCCACTCCGTTTTACTCCTCTCCACTCCACTCCACTCCACTCCACTGCACTCCACTCCACTCCACACCACACCACACCTCTCCAATCCACTCCACTCCACTCCACTCCACTCCACTCCACTCCACTCCACTCCACTCCACTCCACTCCACTCCACTCCGTTTTACTCCTCTCCACTCCGTTTTACTCCTCTCCACTCCACTCCTCTCCACTCCACTCCAATCCACTCCACTCCACTCCACTCCACTCCACTTCACTCCACTCCACTCCACACCTCTCCACTCCACTCCACTCCACACCTCTCCACTCCACTCCGTTTTACTCCTCTCCACTCCACTCCTCACCACTCCACTCCACTCCACTCCACTCCAATCCACTCCACTTCACTCCACTCCACTCCACTCCACTCCACACCTCTCCACTCCACTCCACTCCACACCTCTCCACTCCACACCTCTCCACTCCACTCCACTCCACTCCACTCCACTCCACTCCACTCCACTCCACTCCACTCCACTCCACTCCACTCCACTCCACTCCACTCCACTCCACTCCGTTTTACTCCTGTCCACTCAACTCCACTCCACTCCACTCCACTCCACTCCACTCCACTCCACTCCACTCCACTCCACTCCACTCCACTCCACTCCACTCTACTCCACTCAACACCACACCTCTCCACTCCACTCCACTCCGCTCCGCACCACTCTACTCCACTCCACTCCACTCCACTCCACTCCACTCCACTCCACTCCACTCCACTCCACTCCACTCCACTCCACTCCACTCTACTCCACTCAACACCACACCTCTCCACTCCACTCCACTCCGCTCCGCACCACTCTACTCCACTCCACTCCACTCCACTCCACTCCACTCCACTCCACTCCACTCCACTCCACTCCACACCACACCTCTCCACACCACACCTCTCCACTCCACTCCACTCCACTTCACACCTCTCCACTCCACTCCACTCCACTCCACACCTCCCCACTCCACTCTACTCCACTCCACTCCACTCCACTCCACTCCACTCCACTCCACTCCACTCCACTCCTCTCCACTCCACTCCACTCCACTCCACTCCGTTTTACTCCTCTCCACTCCACCCCTCTCCACTCCACTCCACTCCACTCCACTCCACTCCACTCCACTCCACTCCACTCCACTCCACTCCACTCCACTCCACTCCACACCTCTCCACTCAACTCCACTCCACTCCACTCCACTCCACTCCACTCCACTCCACTCCACTCCACTCCACTCCACTCCACTCCACTCCGTTTTACTCCTCTCCACTCCACTCCTCTCCACTCCACTCCACTCCACTCCACTCCACTCCACTCCACTCCACTCCACTCCACTCCACTCCACTCCACTCCACTCCACTCCACTCCACTCCACTCCACTCCACTCCACTCCGTTTTACTCCTCTCCACTCCACTCCACTCCACTCCACTCCACTCCACTCCACTCAACACCACACCTCTCCACTCCACTCAACTCCGCTCCGCACCACTCTACTCCACTCCACTCCACTCCACTCCACTCCACTCCACTCCACTCCACTCCACACCACACCTCTCAACTCCACTACACTCCACTCCACTCCACACCTCTCCACTCAACTCCACTCCACTCCACTCCACTCCACTCCACTCCACTTCACTCCACTCCACTCCACTTCACTCCACTCCACTCCGTTTTACTCCTCTCCACTCCACTCCTCTCCACTCCACTCCACTCCACTCCACTTCACTCCACTCCACTCCACTCCACTCCACTCCACTCCACTCCACACGTCTCCACTCCACTCCACTCCACTCCACACGTCTCCACTCCACTCCACTCCACTCCACTCTACTCCACTCGACTCCACTCCACTCCACTCCACTCCACTCCACTCCACTCCACTCCACTCCACTCCACTCCACTCCTCTCCACTCCACTCCACTCCACTCCACTCCACACCGTTTTACTCCTCTCCACTCCACTCCTCTCCACTCCACTCCACTCCACTCCACTCCACTCCACACCTCTCCACTCCACTCCACTCCACTCCACTTCACACCTCTCCACTCCAGTCCACTCCACTCCACACCTCCCCACTCCACTCTACTCCACTCCACTCCACTCCACTCCACTCCTCTCCACTCCACTCCACTCCACTCCACTCCACTCCACTCCACTCCACTCCACTCCACACCTCTCCACTCCACTCCACTCCACTCCACTCCGTTTTACTCCTCTCCACTCCACTCCTCTCCACTCCACTCCACTCCACTCCACTCCACTCCACTCCACTCCACTCCACTCCACTCCACTCCACTCCACACCTCTCCACTCCACTCCACTCCACTCCACTCCACTCCACTCCACTCCGTTTTACTCCTCTCCACTCCACTCCACTCCACTCCACTGCACTCCACTCCACTCCACTCCACTCCACTCCACTCCACTCCACTCCGTTTTACTCCTGTCCACTCCACTCCACTCCACTCTACTCCACTCAACACCACACCTCTCCACTCCACTCCACTCCGCTCCGCACAACTCTACTCCACTCCACTCCACTCCACTCCACTCCACTCCACTCCACTCCACTCCACTCCACTCCGTTTTACTCCTCTCCACTCCACTCCACTCCACTCCACTGCACTCCACTCCACTCCACACCACACCTCTCCTATCCACTCCACTCCACTCCACTCCACTCCACTCCACTCTGTTTTACTCCTCTCCACTCCGTTTTACTCCTCTCCACTCCACTCCTCTCCACTCCACTCCAATCCACTCCACTCCACTCCACTCCACTCCACTTCACTCCACTCCACTCCACTCCACTCCACTCCACTCCACTCCACTCCACTCCGTTTTACTCCTCTCCACTCCACTCCACTGCACTCCACTGCACTCCACTCCACTCCACTCCACTCCACTCCACTCCACTCCACTCCGTTTTACTCCTCTCCACTCCACTCCACTGCACTCCACTGCACTCCACTGCACTCCACTCCACTCCACTCCACTCCACTCCACTCCACTCCACTCCACTCCACTCCGTTTTACTCCTCTCCACTCCACTCCTCTCCACTCCACTCCACTCCACTCCACTCCACTCCACTCCACTCCACTCCACTCCACTCCACTCCACTCCACTCCACACCTCTCCACTCCACTCCACTCCACTCCACTCCACTCCACTCCACTCCGTTTTACTCCTCTCCACTCCTCTCCACTCCACTCCACTCCACTCCACTCCACTCCACTCCACTCCACTCCACTCCACTCCACTCCACTCCACTCCACACCACACCTCTCCACTCCACTCCACTCCAATCCACACCTCTCCACTCCACTCCACTCCACTCCACTCCACTCCACTCCGCTCTGCACCACTCTACTCCACTCCACTCCACTCCACTCCACTCCACTACACTCCACGCAACTCCACTCCACTCCACTCCACTCCACACCACACCTCTCCACTCCACTCCACTCCACACCTCTCCACTCCACTCCACTCCACTCCACTCCACTCCACTCCGTTTTACGCCTCTCCACTCCACTCCACTCCACTCCACTCCACTCCACTCCACTCAACACCACACCTCTCCACTCCACTCCACTCCGCTCCGCACCACTCTACTCCACTCCACTCCACTCCACTCCACTCCACTCCACTCCACTCCACTCCACTCCACACCACACCTCTCCACTCCACTACACTCCACTCCACTCCACACCTCTCCACTCCACTCCACTCCACTCCACTCCACTCCACTCCACTCCACTCCACTCCACTCCTCTCCACTCCACTCCACTCCACTCCACTCCACTCCACTCCACTTCACTCCACTCCACTCCGTTTTACTCCACTCCACTCCACTCCACTCCACTCCACTCCACTCCACTCCACTCCACTCCACTCCACTCCACTCCACACGTCTCCACTCCACTCCACTCCACTCCACTCCACTCCACTCCACTCCACTCCACTCCACTCCACTCCACTCCACACGTCTCCACTCCACTCCACTCCACTCTACTCCACTCGACTCCACTCCACTCCACTCCACTCCACTCCACTCCACTCCACTCCACTCCACTCCACTCCTCTCCACTCCACTCCACTCCACTCCACTCCACTCCGTTTTACTCCTCTCCACTCCACTCCACTCCACTCCACTCCACTCCACTCCACTCCACTCCACTCCACTCCACTCCAGTCCACTCCACTCCACACCTCTCCACTCCACTCCACTCCACTCCACTCCACTCCACTCCGTTTTACTCCTCTCCACTCCACTCCTCTCCACTCCACTCCACTCCACTCCACTCTACTCCGTTTTACTCCTCTCCACTCCACTCCACTCCACTCCACTCCACTCCACTCCACTCCACTCCACTCCACTCCACTCTACTCCACTCAACACCACACCTCTCCACTCCACTCCACTCCGCTCCGCACCACTCTACTCCACTCCACTCCACTCCACTCCACTCCACTCCACTCCACTCCACTCCACTCCACTCCACTCCACTTTACACCACACCTCTCCACTCCACTCCACTCCAATCCACACCTCTCCACTCCACTCCACTCCACTCCACTCCACTCCGCTCCGCACCACTCTACTCCACTCCACTCCACTCCACTCCACTCCACTCCACGCAACTCCACTCCACTCCACTCCACTCCACACCACACCTCTCCACTCCACTCCACTCCACACCTCTCCACTCCACTCCACTCCACTCCACTCCGTTTTACGCCTCTCCACTCCACTCCACTCCACTCCACTCCACTCAACACCACACCTCTCCACTCCACTCCACTCCGCTCCGCACCACTCTACTCCACTCCACACCACACCTCTCCACTCCACTACACTCCACTCCACTCCACACCTCTCCACTCCACTCCACTCCACTCCACTCCACTCCACTCCACTCCACTCCACTTCACTCCACTCCACTCCGTTTTACTCCTCTCCACTCCACTCCACTCCACTCCACTCCACTCCACTCCACTCCACTCCACTCCACTCCACTCCACTCCACACGTCTCCACTCCACTCCACTCCACTCGACTCCACTCGACTCCACTCCACTCCACTCCACTCCACTCCACTCCACTCCACTCCACTCCACTCCTCTCCACTCCACTCCACTCCACTCCACTCCACTCCGTTTTACTCCTCTCCACTACACTCCTCTCCACTCCACTCCACTCCACTCCACTCCACTCCACTCCACTCCACACCTCTCCACTCCACTCCACTCCACTCCACTCCGTTTTACTCCTCTCCACTCCACTCCTATCCACTCCACTCCACTCCACTCCACTCCACTCCGTTTTACTCCTCTCCACTCCACTCCACTCCACTCCACTCCACTCCACTCCACTCCACTCCACTCCACTCCACTCCACTCTACTCCACTCAACACCACACCTCTCCACTCCACTCCACTCTGCTCCGCACCACTCTACTCCACTCCACTCCACTCCACTCCACTCCACTCCACACCACACCTCTCCACTCCACTCCACTCCAATCCACACCTCTCCACTCCACTCTACTCCACTCCACTCCACTCCGCTCCGCACCACTCTACTCCACTCCACTCCACTCCACTCCACTCCACTCCACTCCACTCCACTTCACTCCACTCCACTCCGTTTTACTCCTCTCCACTCCACTCCACTCCACTCCACTCCACTCCACTCCACTCCACTCCACTCCACTCCACTCCACTCCACTCCACTCCACTCCACACGTCTCCACTCCACTCCACTCCACTCTACTCCACTCGACTCCACTCCACTCCACTCCACTCCACTCCACTCCACTCCACTCCACTCCTCTCCACTCCACTCCACTCCACTCCACTCCGTTTTACTCCTCTCCACTACACTCCTCTCCACTCCACTCCACTCCACTCCACTCCACTCCACTCCACTCCACACCTCTCCACTCCACTCCACTCCACTCCACTCCACTCCACTCCGTTTTACTCCTCTCCACTCCACTCCACTCCACTCCACTGCACTCCACTCCACTCCACTCCACTCCACTCCACTCCACTCCACTCCACTCCACTCCACTCCACTCCACTCCACTCTACTCCACTCAACACCACACCTCTCCACTCCACTCCACTCCGCTCCGCACTACTCTACTCCACTGCACTCCACTCCACTCCACTCCACTCCACTCCACTCCACTCCACTCCACTCCACTCCACTCCACTCCACTCCACTCCACTCCACTCCGTTTTACTCCTCTCCACTCCACTCCACTCCACTCCACTCCACTCCACTCCACTCCACTCCACTCCACTCCACTCCACTCCGTTTTACTCCTCTCCACTCCACTCCACTCCACTCCACTGCACTCCACTCCACTCCACACCACACCACACCTCTCCAATCCACTCCACTCCACTCCACTCCACTCCACTCCACTCCACTCCACTCCACTCCACTCCGTTTTACTCCTCTCCACTCCGTTTTACTCCTCTCCACTCCACTCCTCTCCACTCCACTCCAATCCACTCCACTCCACTCCACTCCACTCCACTTCACTCCACTCCACTCCACACCTCTCCACTCCACTCCACTCCACACCTCTCCACTCCACTCCGTTTTACTCCTCTCCACTCCACTCCTCACCACTCCACTCCACTCCACTCCACTCCACTCCACTCCACTCCACTCCACTCCACTCCACTCCACTCTACTCCACTCCACTCCACTCCACTCCACTCCACTCTACTCCACTCGACTCCACTCCACTCCACTCCACTCCAGTCCACTCCACTCCACTCCTCTCCACTCCACTCCACTCCACTCCACTCCACTCCACTCCACTCCGTTTTACTCCTCTCCACTCCACTCCTCTCCACTCCACTCCACTCCACTCCACTCCACTCCACTCCACTCCACTCCACTCCACTCCACTCCACTCCACACCTCTCCACTCCACTCCACTCCACTCCACTCCGTTTTACTCCTCTCCACTCCACTCCTCTCCACTCCACTCCACTCCACTCCACTCCACTCCACTCCACTCCACTCCACTCCACTCCACTCCACTCCACTCCACTCCACTCCGTTTTACTCCTCTCCACTCCACTCCACTCCACTCCACTCCACTCCACTCCACTCCGCTCCGCACCACTCTACTCCACTCCACTCCACTCCACTCCACTCCACTCAACTCCACTCCTCTCCACTCCACTCCACACCACACCTCTCCACTCCACTCCACTCCACTCCACTCCACTCCACTCCACTCCACTCCACTCCACTCCACTCCACTCCACTCCACTCAACTCCACTCCTCTCCACTCCACTCCACTCCACACCACACCTCTCCACTCCACTCCACTCCACTCCACTCCACTCCACTCCACTCCACTCCACTCCACTCCACTCCACACCTCTCCACTCCACTCCACTCCACTCCACTCCACTCCACTCCACTCCACTCCACTCCACTCCACTCCACTCCACTCCACACCTCTCCACTCCACTCCACTCCACTCCACTCCACTCCGTTTTACTCCTCTCCACTCCACTCCACTGCACTCCACTGCACTCCACTCCACTCCACTGCACTCCACTCCACTCCACTGCACTCCACTCCACTCCACTCCACTCCACTCCACTCCACTCAACACCTCTCCACTCCACTCCACTCCACTCCACTCCGTTTTTTCTCCTCTCCACTCCACTCCTCTGCACTCCACTCCACGCCACTCCACTCCACTCCACTCCACTCCACTCCACTCCACTCCACTCCACACCTCTCCACTCCACTCCACTCCACTCCACTCCACTCCACTCCACTCCGTTTTACTCCTCTCCACTCCACTCCTCTCCACTCCACTCCACTCCACTCCACTCCACTCCACTCCACTCCACTCCACACCTCTCCACTCCACTCCACTCAACTCCACTCCACTCCACTCCGTTTTACTCCTCTCCACTCCACTCCACTCAACTCCACTGCACTCCACTCCACTCCACTCCACTCCACTTCACTCTACTCCACTCAACACCACACCTCTCCACTCCACTCCACTCCGCTCCGCACCACTCTACTCCACTCCACTCCACTCCACTCAACTCCACTCCACTCCGTTTTACTCCTCTCCACTCCACTCCACTCCACTGCACTCCACTCCACTCCACTCCACACCACACCTCTCAACTCCACTACACTCCACTCCACTCCACTCCACACCTCTCCACTCAACTCCACTCCACTCCACTCCACTTCACTCCACTCCACTCCGTTTTACTCCTCTCCACTCCACTCCTCTCCACTCCACTCCACTCCACTCCACTCCACTCCACTCCACTCCACTCCACTCCACTCCACTCCACTCCACTCCACACGTCTCCACTCCACTCCACTCCACTCTACTCCACTCGACTCCACTCCACTCGACTCCACTCCACTCCACTCCACTCCACTCCACTCCACTCCACTCCCCTCCACTCCACTCCACTCCACTCCACTCCACTCCACTCCGTTTTACTCCTCTCCACACCACTCCTCTCCACTCCACTCCACTCCACTCCACACCTATCCACTCCACTCCACTCCACTCCACTCCGTTTTACTCCTCTCCACTCCACTCCTCTCCACTCCACTCCACTCCACTCCACTCCACTCCACTCCACTCCACTCCACTCCACTCCACTCCACTCCACTCCACTCCGTTTTACTCCTCTCCACTCCACTCCACTCCACTCCTCTCCACTCCACTCCTCTCCACTCCACTCCACTCCACTCCACAACACTCCACTCCACTCCACTCCACTCCACTCCACTCCACTCCACTCCACTCCACTCCACTCCGTTTTACTCCTCTCCACTCCACTCCACTCCACTCCACTCCGTTTTACTCCTCTCCACTCCACTCCTCTCCACTCCACTCCACTCCACTCCACTCCACTCCACTCCACTCCACTCCACTCCACTCCACTCCACTCCACTCCACTCCACTCCACTCCGTTTTACTCCTCTCCACTCCACTCCACTCCACTCCACTCCGTTTTACTCCTCTCCACTCCACTCCTCTCCACTCCACTCCACTCCACTCCACTCCACTCCACTCCACTCCACTCTACTCCACTCGACTCCACTCCACTCCACTCCACTCCACTCCACTCCACTCCACTCCACTCCACTCCACTCCTCTCCACTCCACTCCACTCCACTCCACTCCACTCCGTTTTACTCCTCTCCACTCCACTCCACTCCACTCCACTCCACTCCACTCCACTCCACTCCACTCCACTCCACTCCACTCCAGTCCACTCCACTCCACACCTCTCCACTCCACTCCACTCCACTCCACTCCACTCCGTTTTACTCCTCTCCACTCCACTCCTCTCCACTCCACTCCACTCCACTCCACTCTACTCCGTTTTACTCCTCTCCACTCCACTCCACTCCACTCCACTCCACTCCACTCCACTCCACTCCACTCCACTCCACTCTACTCCACTCAACACCACACCTCTCCACTCCACTCCACTCCGCTCCGCACCACTCTACTCCACTCCACTCCACTCCACTCCACTCCACTCCACTCCACTCCACTCCACTCCACTCCACTCCACTCCACACCACACCTCTCCACTCCACTCCACTCCAATCCACACCTCTCCACTCCACTCCACTCCACTCCACTCCACTCCGCTCCGCACCACTCTACTCCACTCCACTCCACTCCACTCCACTCCACTCCACTCCACGCAACTCCACTCCACTCCACTCCACTCCACACCACACCTCTCCACTCCACTCCACTCCACACCTCTCCACTCCACTCCACTCCACTCCACTCCGTTTTACGCCTCTCCACTCCACTCCACTCCACTCCACTCCACTCAACACCACACCTCTCCACTCCACTCCACTCCGCTCCGCACCACTCTACTCCACTCCACACCACACCTCTCCACTCCACTACACTCCACTCCACTCCACACCTCTCCACTCCACTCCACTCCACTCCACTCCACTCCACTCCACTCCACTCCACTCCACTCCACTCCACTCCACTTCACTCCACTCCACTCCGTTTTACTCCTCTCCACTCCACTCCACTCCACTCCACTCCACTCCACTCCACTCCACTCCACTCCACTCCACTCCACTCCACACGTCTCCACTCCACTCCACTCCACTCGACTCCACTCGACTCCACTCCACTCCACTCCACTCCACTCCACTCCACTCCACTCCACTCCACTCCACTCCACTCCACTCCTCTCCACTCCACTCCACTCCACTCCACTCCACTCCGTTTTACTCCTCTCCACTACACTCCTCTCCACTCCACTCCACTCCACTCAACTCCACTCCACTCCACTCCACACCTCTCCACTCCACTCCACTCCACTCCACTCCGTTTTACTCCTCTCCACTCCACTCCTATCCACTCCACTCCACTCCACTCCACTCCACTCCGTTTTACTCCTCTCCACTCCACTCCACTCCACTCCACTCCACTCCACTCCACTCCACTCCACTCCACTCTACTCCACTCAACACCACACCTCTCCACTCCACTCCACTCTGCTCCGCACCACTCTACTCCACTCCACTCCACTCCACTCCACTCCACTCCACACCACACCTCTCCACTCCACTCCACTCCAATCCACACCTCTCCACTCCACTCTACTCCACTCCACTCCACTCCGCTCCGCACCACTCTACTCCACTCCACTCCACTCCACTCCACTCCACTTCACTCCACTCCACTCCGTTTTACTCCTCTCCACTCCACTCCACTCCACTCCACTCCACTCCACTCCACTCCACTCCACTCCACTCCACTCCACTCCACTCCACACGTCTCCACTCCACTCCACTCCACTCTACTCCACTCGACTCCACTCCACTCCACTCCACTCCACTCCACTCCACTCCACTCCACTCCTCTCCACTCCACTCCACTCCACTCCACTCCGTTTTACTCCTCTCCACTACACTCCTCTCCACTCCACTCCACTCCACTCCACTCCACTCCACTCCACACCTCTCCACTCCACTCCACTCCACTCCACTCCACTCCACTCCGTTTTACTCCTCTCCACTCCACTCCACTCCACTCCACTGCACTCCACTCCACTCCACTCCACTCCACTCCACTCCACTCCACTCCACTCCACTCCACTCCACTCCACTCCACTCTACTCCACTCAACACCACACCTCTCCACTCCACTCCACTCCGCTCCGCACTACTCTACTCCACTCCACTCCACTCCACTCCACTCCACTCCACTCCACTCCACTCCACTCCACTCCACTCCACTCCGTTTTACTCCTCTCCACTCCTCTCCACTCCACTCCACTCCACTCCACTCCACTCCACTCCACTCCACTCCACTCCACTCCACTCCACTCCACACCTCTCCACTCCACTCCACTCCACTCCACTCCACTCCACTCCACTCCGTTTTACTCCTCTCCACTCCTCTCCACTCCACTCCACTCCACTCCACTCCACTCCACTCCACTCCACTCCACACCACACCTCTCCACTCCACTCCACTCCAATCCACACCTCTCCACTCCACTCCACTCCACTCCACTCCACTCCACTCCGCTCTGCACCACTCTACTCCACTCCACTCCACTCCACTCCACTCCACTACACTCCACGCAACTCCACTCCACTCCACTCCACTCCACACCACACCTCTCCACTCCACTCCACTCCACACCTCTCCACTCCACTCCACTCCACTCCACTCCACTCCACTCCGTTTTACGCCTCTCCACTCCACTCCACTCCACTCCACTCCACTCCACTCCACTCAACACCACACCTCTCCACTCCACTCCACTCCGCTCCGCACCACTCTACTCCACTCCACTCCACTCCACTCCACTCCACTCCACTCCACTCCACTCCACTCCACACCACACCTCTCCACTCCACTACACTCCACTCCACTCCACACCTCTCCACTCCACTCCACTCCACTCCACTCCACTCCACTCCACTCCACTCCACTCCTCTCCACTCCACTCCACTCCACTCCACTCCACTCCACTCCACTTCACTCCACTCCACTCCGTTTTACTCCACTCCACTCCACTCCACTCCACTCCACTCCACTCCACTCCACTCCACTCCACTCCACTCCACTCCACACGTCTCCACTCCACTCCACTCCACTCCACTCCACTCCACTCCACTCCACTCCACTCCACTCCACTCCACACGTCTCCACTCCACTCCACTCCACTCTACTCCACTCGACTCCACTCCACTCCACTCCACTCCACTCCACTCCACTCCACTCCACTCCACTCCACTCCACTCCTCTCCACTCCACTCCACTCCACTCCACTCCACTCCGTTTTACTCCTCTCCACTCCACTCCACTCCACTCCACTCCACTCCACTCCACTCCACTCCACTCCACTCCACTCCAGTCCACTCCACTCCACACCTCTCCACTCCACTCCACTCCACTCCACTCCACTCCACTCCGTTTTACTCCTCTCCACTCCACTCCTCTCCACTCCACTCCACTCCACTCCACTCTACTCCGTTTTACTCCTCTCCACTCCACTCCACTCCACTCCACTCCACTCCACTCCACTCCACTCCACTCCACTCTACTCCACTCAACACCACACCTCTCCACTCCACTCCACTCCGCTCCGCACCACTCTACTCCACTCCACTCCACTCCACTCCACTCCACTCCACTCCACTCCACTCCACTCCACTCCACTCCACTCCACTTTACACCACACCTCTCCACTCCACTCCACTCCAATCCACACCTCTCCACTCCACTCCACTCCACTCCACTCCACTCCGCTCCGCACCACTCTACTCCACTCCACTCCACTCCACTCCACTCCACTCCACGCAACTCCACTCCACTCCACTCCACTCCACACCACACCTCTCCACTCCACTCCACTCCACACCTCTCCACTCCACTCCACTCCACTCCACTCCGTTTTACGCCTCTCCACTCCACTCCACTCCACTCCACTCCACTCAACACCACACCTCTCCACTCCACTCCACTCCGCTCCGCACCACTCTACTCCACTCCACACCACACCTCTCCACTCCACTACACTCCACTCCACTCCACACCTCTCCACTCCACTCCACTCCACTCCACTCCACTCCACTCCACTCCACTCCACTTCACTCCACTCCACTCCGTTTTACTCCTCTCCACTCCACTCCACTCCACTCCACTCCACTCCACTCCACTCCACTCCACTCCACTCCACTCCACTCCACACGTCTCCACTCCACTCCACTCCACTCGACTCCACTCGACTCCACTCCACTCCACTCCACTCCACTCCACTCCACTCCACTCCACTCCACTCCTCTCCACTCCACTCCACTCCACTCCACTCCACTCCGTTTTACTCCTCTCCACTACACTCCTCTCCACTCCACTCCACTCCACTCCACTCCACTCCACTCCACTCCACACCTCTCCACTCCACTCCACTCCACTCCACTCCGTTTTACTCCTCTCCACTCCACTCCTATCCACTCCACTCCACTCCACTCCACTCCACTCCGTTTTACTCCTCTCCACTCCACTCCACTCCACTCCACTCCACTCCACTCCACTCCACTCCACTCCACTCCACTCCACTCTACTCCACTCAACACCACACCTCTCCACTCCACTCCACTCTGCTCCGCACCACTCTACTCCACTCCACTCCACTCCACTCCACTCCACTCCACACCACACCTCTCCACTCCACTCCACTCCAATCCACACCTCTCCACTCCACTCTACTCCACTCCACTCCACTCCGCTCCGCACCACTCTACTCCACTCCACTCCACTCCACTCCACTCCACTCCACTCCACTCCACTTCACTCCACTCCACTCCGTTTTACTCCTCTCCACTCCACTCCACTCCACTCCACTCCACTCCACTCCACTCCACTCCACTCCACTCCACTCCACTCCACTCCACTCCACTCCACACGTCTCCACTCCACTCCACTCCACTCTACTCCACTCGACTCCACTCCACTCCACTCCACTCCACTCCACTCCACTCCACTCCACTCCTCTCCACTCCACTCCACTCCACTCCACTCCGTTTTACTCCTCTCCACTACACTCCTCTCCACTCCACTCCACTCCACTCCACTCCACTCCACTCCACTCCACACCTCTCCACTCCACTCCACTCCACTCCACTCCACTCCACTCCGTTTTACTCCTCTCCACTCCACTCCACTCCACTCCACTGCACTCCACTCCACTCCACTCCACTCCACTCCACTCCACTCCACTCCACTCCACTCCACTCCACTCCACTCCACTCTACTCCACTCAACACCACACCTCTCCACTCCACTCCACTCCGCTCCGCACTACTCTACTCCACTGCACTCCACTCCACTCCACTCCACTCCACTCCACTCCACTCCACTCCACTCCACTCCACTCCACTCCACTCCACTCCACTCCGTTTTACTCCTCTCCACTCCACTCCACTCCACTCCACTCCACTCCACTCCACTCCACTCCACTCCACTCCACTCCACTCCGTTTTACTCCTCTCCACTCCACTCCACTCCACTCCACTGCACTCCACTCCACTCCACACCACACCACACCTCTCCAATCCACTCCACTCCACTCCACTCCACTCCACTCCACTCCACTCCACTCCACTCCACTCCGTTTTACTCCTCTCCACTCCGTTTTACTCCTCTCCACTCCACTCCTCTCCACTCCACTCCAATCCACTCCACTCCACTCCACTCCACTCCACTTCACTCCACTCCACTCCACACCTCTCCACTCCACTCCACTCCACACCTCTCCACTCCACTCCGTTTTACTCCTCTCCACTCCACTCCTCACCACTCCACTCCACTCCACTCCACTCCACTCCACTCCACTCCACTCCACTCCACTCCACTCTACTCCACTCCACTCCACTCCACTCCACTCCACTCTACTCCACTCGACTCCACTCCACTCCACTCCAGTCCACTCCACTCCACTCCTCTCCACTCCACTCCACTCCACTCCACTCCACTCCACTCCACTCCGTTTTACTCCTCTCCACTCCACTCCTCTCCACTCCACTCCACTCCACTCCACTCCACTCCACTCCACTCCACTCCACTCCACTCCACTCCACTCCACACCTCTCCACTCCACTCCACTCCACTCCACTCCGTTTTACTCCTCTCCACTCCACTCCTCTCCACTCCACTCCACTCCACTCCACTCCACTCCACTCCACTCCACTCCACTCCACTCCACTCCACTCCACTCCACTCCACTCCACTCCACTCCACTCCGTTTTACTCCTCTCCACTCCACTCCACTCCACTCCACTCCACTCCACTCCACTCCACTCCGCTCCGCACCACTCTACTCCACTCCACTCCACTCCACTCCACTCCACTCAACTCCACTCCTCTCCACTCCACTCCACACCACACCTCTCCACTCCACTCCACTCCACTCCACTCCACTCCACTCCACTCCACTCCACTCCACTCCACTCCACTCCACTCCACTCAACTCCACTCCTCTCCACTCCACTCCACTCCACACCACACCTCTCCACTCCACTCCACTCCACTCCACTCCACTCCACTCCACTCCACTCCACTCCACTCCACTCCACACCTCTCCACTCCACTCCACTCCACTCCACTCCACTCCACTCCACTCCACTCCACTCCACTCCACTCCACTCCACTCCACACCTCTCCACTCCACTCCACTCCACTCCACTCCACTCCGTTTTACTCCTCTCCACTCCACTCCACTGCACTCCACTGCACTCCACTCCACTCCACTGCACTCCACTCCACTCCACTGCACTCCACTCCACTCCACTCCACTCCACTCCACTCCACTCAACACCTCTCCACTCCACTCCACTCCACTCCACTCCGTTTTTTCTCCTCTCCACTCCACTCCTCTGCACTCCACTCCACGCCACTCCACTCCACTCCACTCCACTCCACTCCACTCCACTCCACTCCACACCTCTCCACTCCACTCCACTCCACTCCACTCCACTCCACTCCACTCCGTTTTACTCCTCTCCACTCCACTCCTCTCCACTCCACTCCACTCCACTCCACTCCACTCCACTCCACTCCACTCCACACCTCTCCACTCCACTCCACTCAACTCCACTCCACTCCACTCCGTTTTACTCCTCTCCACTCCACTCCACTCAACTCCACTGCACTCCACTCCACTCCACTCCACTCCACTTCACTCTACTCCACTCAACACCACACCTCTCCACTCCACTCCACTCCGCTCCGCACCACTCTACTCCACTCCACTCCACTCCACTCAACTCCACTCCACTCCGTTTTACTCCTCTCCACTCCACTCCACTCCACTGCACTCCACTCCACTCCACTCCACACCACACCTCTCAACTCCACTACACTCCACTCCACTCCACTCCACACCTCTCCACTCAACTCCACTCCACTCCACTCCACTTCACTCCACTCCACTCCGTTTTACTCCTCTCCACTCCACTCCTCTCCACTCCACTCCACTCCACTCCACTCCACTCCACTCCACTCCACTCCACTCCACTCCACTCCACTCCACTCCACACGTCTCCACTCCACTCCACTCCACTCTACTCCACTCGACTCCACTCCACTCGACTCCACTCCACTCCACTCCACTCCACTCCACTCCACTCCACTCCCCTCCACTCCACTCCACTCCACTCCACTCCACTCCACTCCGTTTTACTCCTCTCCACACCACTCCTCTCCACTCCACTCCACTCCACTCCACACCTATCCACTCCACTCCACTCCACTCCACTCCGTTTTACTCCTCTCCACTCCACTCCTCTCCACTCCACTCCACTCCACTCCACTCCACTCCACTCCACTCCACTCCACTCCACTCCACTCCACTCCACTCCACTCCACTCCGTTTTACTCCTCTCCACTCCACTCCACTCCACTCCTCTCCACTCCACTCCTCTCCACTCCACTCCACTCCACTCCACAACACTCCACTCCACTCCACTCCACTCCACTCCACTCCACTCCACTCCACTCCACTCCACTCCGTTTTACTCCTCTCCACTCCACTCCACTCCACTCCACTCCGTTTTACTCCTCTCCACTCCACTCCTCTCCACTCCACTCCACTCCACTCCACTCCACTCCACTCCACTCCACTCCACTCCACTCCACTCCACTCCACTCCACTCCACTCCACTCCGTTTTACTCCTCTCCACTCCACTCCACTCCACTCCACTCCGTTTTACTCCTCTCCACTCCACTCCTCTCCACTCCACTCCACTCCACTCCACTCCACTCCACTCCACTCCACTCCACTCTACTCCACTCGACTCCACTCCACTCCACTCCACTCCACTCCACTCCACTCCACTCCACTCCACTCCACTCCTCTCCACTCCACTCCACTCCACTCCACTCCACTCCGTTTTACTCCTCTCCACTCCACTCCACTCCACTCCACTCCACTCCACTCCACTCCACTCCACTCCACTCCACTCCAGTCCACTCCACTCCACACCTCTCCACTCCACTCCACTCCACTCCACTCCACTCCGTTTTACTCCTCTCCACTCCACTCCTCTCCACTCCACTCCACTCCACTCCACTCTACTCCGTTTTACTCCTCTCCACTCCACTCCACTCCACTCCACTCCACTCCACTCCACTCCACTCCACTCCACTCCACTCTACTCCACTCAACACCACACCTCTCCACTCCACTCCACTCCGCTCCGCACCACTCTACTCCACTCCACTCCACTCCACTCCACTCCACTCCACTCCACTCCACTCCACTCCACTCCACTCCACTCCACACCACACCTCTCCACTCCACTCCACTCCAATCCACACCTCTCCACTCCACTCCACTCCACTCCACTCCACTCCGCTCCGCACCACTCTACTCCACTCCACTCCACTCCACTCCACTCCACTCCACTCCACGCAACTCCACTCCACTCCACTCCACTCCACACCACACCTCTCCACTCCACTCCACTCCACACCTCTCCACTCCACTCCACTCCACTCCACTCCGTTTTACGCCTCTCCACTCCACTCCACTCCACTCCACTCCACTCAACACCACACCTCTCCACTCCACTCCACTCCGCTCCGCACCACTCTACTCCACTCCACACCACACCTCTCCACTCCACTACACTCCACTCCACTCCACACCTCTCCACTCCACTCCACTCCACTCCACTCCACTCCACTCCACTCCACTCCACTCCACTCCACTCCACTCCACTTCACTCCACTCCACTCCGTTTTACTCCTCTCCACTCCACTCCACTCCACTCCACTCCACTCCACTCCACTCCACTCCACTCCACTCCACTCCACTCCACACGTCTCCACTCCACTCCACTCCACTCGACTCCACTCGACTCCACTCCACTCCACTCCACTCCACTCCACTCCACTCCACTCCACTCCACTCCACTCCACTCCACTCCTCTCCACTCCACTCCACTCCACTCCACTCCACTCCGTTTTACTCCTCTCCACTACACTCCTCTCCACTCCACTCCACTCCACTCAACTCCACTCCACTCCACTCCACACCTCTCCACTCCACTCCACTCCACTCCACTCCGTTTTACTCCTCTCCACTCCACTCCTATCCACTCCACTCCACTCCACTCCACTCCACTCCGTTTTACTCCTCTCCACTCCACTCCACTCCACTCCACTCCACTCCACTCCACTCCACTCCACTCCACTCTACTCCACTCAACACCACACCTCTCCACTCCACTCCACTCTGCTCCGCACCACTCTACTCCACTCCACTCCACTCCACTCCACTCCACTCCACACCACACCTCTCCACTCCACTCCACTCCAATCCACACCTCTCCACTCCACTCTACTCCACTCCACTCCACTCCGCTCCGCACCACTCTACTCCACTCCACTCCACTCCACTCCACTCCACTTCACTCCACTCCACTCCGTTTTACTCCTCTCCACTCCACTCCACTCCACTCCACTCCACTCCACTCCACTCCACTCCACTCCACTCCACTCCACACGTCTCCACTCCACTCCACTCCACTCTACTCCACTCGACTCCACTCCACTCCACTCCACTCCACTCCACTCCACTCCACTCCTCTCCACTCCACTCCACTCCACTCCACTCCGTTTTACTCCTCTCCACTACACTCCTCTCCACTCCACTCCACTCCACTCCACTCCACTCCACTCCACACCTCTCCACTCCACTCCACTCCACTCCACTCCACTCCACTCCGTTTTACTCCTCTCCACTCCACTCCACTCCACTCCACTGCACTCCACTCCACTCCACTCCACTCCACTCCACTCCACTCCACTCCACTCCACTCCACTCCACTCCACTCCACTCCACTCTACTCCACTCAACACCACACCTCTCCACTCCACTCCACTCCGCTCCGCACTACTCTACTCCACTCCACTCCACTCCACTCCACTCCACTCCACTCCACTCCACTCCACTCCACTCCACTCCACTCCACTCCGTTTTACTCCTCTCCACTCCACTCCACTCCACTCCACTCCACTCCACTCCACTCCACTCCACTCCACTCCACTCCGTTTTACTCCTCTCCACTCCACTCCACTCCACTCCACTGCACTCCACTCCACTCCACACCACACCACACCTCTCCAATCCACTCCACTCCACTCCACTCCACTCCACTCCACTCCACTCCACTCCACTCCACTCCACTCCACTCCGTTTTACTCCTCTCCACTCCGTTTTACTCCTCTCCACTCCACTCCTCTCCACTCCACTCCAATCCACTCCACTCCACTCCACTCCACTCCACTTCACTCCACTCCACTCCACACCTCTCCACTCCACTCCACTCCACACCTCTCCACTCCACTCCGTTTTACTCCTCTCCACTCCACTCCTCACCACTCCACTCCACTCCACTCCACTCCAATCCACTCCACTTCACTCCACTCCACTCCACTCCACTCCACACCTCTCCACTCCACTCCACTCCACACCTCTCCACTCCACACCTCTCCACTCCACTCCACTCCACTCCACTCCACTCCACTCCACTCCACTCCACTCCACTCCACTCCACTCCGTTTTACTCCTGTCCACTCCACTCCACTCCACTCCACTCCACTCCACTCCACTCCACTCCACTCTACTCCACTCAACACCACACCTCTCCACTCCACTCCACTCCGCTCCGCACCACTCTACTCCACTCCACTCCACTCCACTCCACTCCACTCCACTCCACTCCACTCCACTCCACTCCACACCACACCTCTCCACACCACACCTCTCCACTCCACTCCACTCCACTTCACACCTCTCCACTCCACTCCACTCCACTCCACACCTCCCCACTCCACTCTACTCCACTCCACTCCACTCCACTCCACTCCACTCCACTCCACTCCACTCCTCTCCACTCCACTCCACTCCACTCCACTCCGTTTTACTCCTCTCCACTCCACCCCTCTCCACTCCACTCCACTCCACTCCACTCCACTCCACTCCACTCCACTCCACTCCACTCCACTCCACTCCACTCCACTCCACACCTCTCCACTCAACTCCACTCCACTCCACTCCACTCCACTCCACTCCACTCCACTCCACTCCACTCCACTCCACTCCACTCCACTCCGTTTTACTCCTCTCCACTCCACTCCTCTCCACTCCACTCCACTCCACTCCACTCCACTCCACTCCACTCCACTCCACTCCACTCCACTCCACTCCACTCCACTCCACTCCACTCCACTCCACTCCACACCTCTCCACTCCACTCCACTCCACTCCACTCCACTCCACTCCACTCCACTCCGTTTTACTCCTCTCCACTCCACTCCACTCCACTCCACTCCACTCCACTCAACACCACACCTCTCCACTCCACTCAACTCCGCTCCGCACCACTCTACTCCACTCCACTCCACTCCACTCCACTCCACTCCACTCCACTCCACTCCACTCCACACCACACCTCTCAACTCCACTACACTCCACTCCACTCCACACCTCTCCACTCAACTCCACTCCACTCCACTCCACTCCACTCCACTCCACTTCACTCCACTCCACTCCACTTCACTCCACTCCACTCCGTTTTACTCCTCTCCACTCCACTCCTCTCCACTCCACTCCACTCCACTCCACTTCACTCCACTCCACTCCACTCCACTCCACTCCACTCCACTCCACTCCACACGTCTCCACTCCACTCCACTCCACTCCACTCTACTCCACTCGACTCCACTCCACTCCACTCCACTCCACTCCACTCCACTCCACTCCACTCCACTCCACTCCACTCCACTCCACTCCTCTCCACTCCACTCCACTCCACTCCACTCCACTCCACTCCGTTTTACTCCTCTCCACTCCACTCCTCTCCACTCCACTCCACTCCACTCCACTCCACACCTCTCCACTCCACTCCACTCCACTCCACTTCACACCTCTCCACTCCAGTCCACTCCACTCCACACCTCCCCACTCCACTCTACTCCACTCCACTCCACTCCACTCCACTCCTCTCCACTCCACTCCACTCCACTCCACTCCACTCCACTCCACTCCACTCCACTCCACTCCACACCTCTCCACTCCACTCCACTCCACTCCACTCCACTCCGTTTTACTCCTCTCCACTCCACTCCTCTCCACTCCACTCCACTCCACTCCACTCCACTCCACTCCACTCCACTCCACTCCACTCCACTCCACTCCACTCCACTCCACTCCACTCCACTCCACACCTCTCCACTCCACTCCACTCCACTCCACTCCACTCCACTCCGTTTTACTCCTCTCCACTCCACTCCACTCCACTCCACTGCACTCCACTCCACTCCACTCCACTCCACTCCACTCCACTCCGTTTTACTCCTGTCCACTCCACTCCACTCCACTCCACTCTACTCCACTCAACACCACACCTCTCCACTCCACTCCACTCCGCTCCGCACAACTCTACTCCACTCCACTCCACTCCACTCCACTCCACTCCACTCCACTCCACTCCACTCCACTCCGTTTTACTCCTCTCCACTCCACTCCACTCCACTCCACTGCACTCCACTCCACTCCACACCACACCTCTCCTATCCACTCCACTCCACTCCACTCCACTCCACTCCACTCCACTCTGTTTTACTCCTCTCCACTCCGTTTTACTCCTCTCCACTCCACTCCTCTCCACTCCACTCCAATCCACTCCACTCCACTCCACTCCACTTCACTCCACTCCACTCCACTCCACTCCACTCCACTCCACTCCACTCCACTCCACTCCGTTTTACTCCTCTCCACTCCACTCCACTGCACTCCACTGCACTCCACTCCACTCCACTCCACTCCACTCCACTCCACTCCACTCCACTCCACTCCACTCCGTTTTACTCCTCTCCACTCCACTCCACTGCACTCCACTGCACTCCACTGCACTCCACTCCACTCCACTCCACTCCACTCCACTCCACTCCACTCCACTCCACTCCACTCCACTCCGTTTTACTCCTCTCCACTCCACACCACACCTCTCCACTCCACTCCACTCCACTCCACTTCACACCTCTCCACTCCACTCCACTCCACTCCACACCTCCCCACTCCACTCTACTCCACTCCACTCCACTCCACTCCACTCCACTCCTCTCCACTCCACTCCACTCCACTCCACTCCACTCCACTCCACTCCACTCCACTCCGTTTTACTCCTCTCCACTCCACCCCTCTCCACTCCACTCCACTCCACTCCACTCCACTCCACTCCACTCCACTCCACTCCACTCCTCTCCACTCCACTCCACTCCACTCCACTCCACTCCACTCCACTCCACACCTCTCCACTCCAGTCCACTCCGTTTTACTCCTCTCCACTCCACTCCACTCCACTCCACTCCACTCCACTCCACTCCACTCCACTCCACTCCACTCCACTCCACTCCACTCCACTCCGCACCTCTCCACTCCACTCCACTCCACTCCGTTTTACTCCTCTCCATTCCACTCCACTCCACTCCACTCCACTCCACTCCACTCCACTCCACTCCACTCCACTCAACACCACACCTCTCCACTCCACTCCACTCCGCTCCGCACCACTCTACTCCACTCCACTCCACTCCTCTCCACTCCACTCCACTCCACTCCACTCCACTCCACTCCACTCCACTCCACTCCACACCACACCTCTCCAATCCACTCCACTCCACTCCACTCCACTCCACTCCACTCCACTCAACACCACACCTCTCCACTCCACTCCACTCCGCTCCGCACCACTCTACTCCACTCCACTCCACTCCACTCCACTCCACTCCACTCCACTCCACTCCACTCCACTCCACTCCACTCAACACCACACCTCTCCACTCCACTCCACTCCGCTCCGCACCACTCTACTCCACTCCACTCCACTCCACTCCACTCCACTCCACTCCGCTCCACTCCACTCCACTCCACTCCGTTTTACTCCTCTCCACTCCACTCCACTCCACTCCACTGCACTCCACTCCACTCCACACCACACCTCTCCAATCCACTCCACTCCACTCCACTCCACTCCACTCCACTCCGTTTTACTCCTCTCCACTCCGTTTTACTCCTCTCCACTCCACTCCAATCCACTCCACTTCACTCCACTCCACTCCACTCCACTCCACACCTCTCCACTCCACTCCACTCCACACCTCTCCACTCCACACCTCTCCACTCCACTCCACTCCACTCCACTCCACTCCACTCCACTCCACTCCACTCCACTCCACTCCACTCCACTCCACTCCACTCCACTCCACTCCGTTTTACTCCTGTCCACTCCACTCCACTCCACTCCACTCCACTCCACTCCACTCCACTCCACTCCACTCCACTCTACTCCACTCAACACCACACCTCTCCACTCCACTCCACTCCGCTCCGCACCACTCTACTCCACTCCACTCCACTCCACTCCACTCCACTCCACTCCACTCCACTCCACTCCACTCCACTCCACTCCACTCCACTCCACACCACACCTCTCCACACCACACCTCTCCACTCCACTCCACTCCACTTCACACCTCTCCACTCCACTCCACTCCACTCCACACCTCCCCACTCCACTCTACTCCACTCCACTCCACTCCACTCCACTCCACTCCACTCCACTCCACTCCACTCCACTCCTCTCCACTCCACTCCACTCCACTCCACTCCGTTTTACTCCTCTCCACTCCACCCCTCTCCACTCCACTCCACTCCACTCCACTCCACTCCACTCCACTCCACTCCACTCCACTCCACTCCACTCCACTCCACACCTCTCCACTCAACTCCACTCCACTCCACTCCACTCCACTCCACTCCACTCCACTCCACTCCACTCAACTCCACTCCACTCCACTCCACTCCACTCCACTCCACTCCGTTTTACTCCTCTCCACTCCACTCCTCTCCACTCCACTCCACTCCACTCCACTCCACTCCACTCCACTCCACTCCACTCCACTCCACTCCACTCCACTCCACTCCACACCTCTCCACTCCACTCCACTCCACTCCACTCCACTCCACTCCACTCCGTTTTACTCCTCTCCACTCCACTCCACTCCACTCCACTCCACTCCACTCCACTCAACACCACACCTCTCCACTCCACTCAACTCCGCTCCGCACCACTCTACTCCACTCCACTCCACTCCACTCCACTCCACTCCACTCCACACCACACCTCTCAACTCCACTACACTCCACTCCACTCCACACCTCTCCACTCAACTCCACTCCACTCCACTCCACTCCACTCCACTCCACTCCACTTCACTCCACTCCACTCCACTTCACTCCACTCCACTCCGTTTTACTCCTCTCCACTCCACTCCTCTCCACTCCACTCCACTCCACTCCACTTCACTCCACTCCACTCCACTCCACTCCACTCCACTCCACTCCACTCCACTCCACACGTCTCCACTCCACTCCACTCCACTCCACACGTCTCCACTCCACTCCACTCCACTCCACTCTACTCCACTCGACTCCACTCCACTCCACTCCACTCCACTCCACTCCACTCCACTCCACTCCACTCCTCTCCACTCCACTCCACTCCACTCCACTCCACTCCGTTTTACTCCTCTCCACTCCACTCCTCTCCACTCCACTCCACTCCACTCCACTCCACACCTCTCCACTCCACTCCACTCCACTCCACTTCACACCTCTCCACTCCAGTCCACTCCACTCCACACCTCCCCACTCCACTCTACTCCACTCCACTCCACTCCACTCCACTCCTCTCCACTCCACTCCACTCCACTCCACTCCACTCCACTCCACTCCACTCCACTCCACACCTCTCCACTCCACTCCACTCCACTCCACTCCACTCCGTTTTACTCCTCTCCACTCCACTCCTCTCCACTCCACTCCACTCCACTCCACTCCACTCCACTCCACTCCACTCCACTCCACTCCACTCCACTCCACTCCACTCCACTCCACTCCACTCCACACCTCTCCACTCCACTCCACTCCACTCCACTCCACTCCACTCCGTTTTACTCCTCTCCACTCCACTCCACTCCACTCCACTGCACTCCACTCCACTCCACTCCACTCCACTCCACTCCACTCCGTTTTACTCCTGTCCACTCCACTCCACTCCACTCCACTCTACTCCACTCAACACCACACCTCTCCACTCCACTCCACTCCGCTCCGCACAACTCTACTCCACTCCACTCCACTCCACTCCACTCCACTCCACTCCACTCCACTCCACTCCACTCCACTCCACTCCACTCCACTCCACTCCGTTTTACTCCTCTCCACTCCACTCCACTCCACTCCACTGCACTCCACTCCACTCCACACCACACCTCTCCTATCCACTCCACTCCACTCCACTCCACTCCACTCCACTCCACTCTGTTTTACTCCTCTCCACTCCGTTTTACTCCTCTCCACTCCACTCCTCTCCACTCCACTCCAATCCACTCCACTCCACTCCACTCCACTTCACTCCACTCCACTCCACTCCACTCCACTCCACTCCACTCCACTCCACTCCACTCCACTCCACTCCACTCCGTTTTACTCCTCTCCACTCCACTCCACTGCACTCCACTGCACTCCACTCCACTCCACTCCACTCCACTCCACTCCACTCCACTCCGTTTTACTCCTCTCCACTCCACTCCACTGCACTCCACTGCACTCCACTGCACTCCACTCCACTCCACTCCACTCCACTCCACTCCACTCCACTCCACTCCACTCCACTCCGTTTTACTCCTCTCCACTCCACTCCTCTCCACTCCACTCCACTCCACTCCACTCCACTCCACTCCACTCCACTCCACTCCACTCCACTCCACTCCACTCCACTCCACTCCACACCTCTCCACTCCACTCCACTCCACTCCACTCCACTCCACTCCACTCCACTCCACTCCACTCCGTTTTACTCCTCTCCACTCCTCTCCACTCCACTCCACTCCACTCCACTCCACTCCACTCCACTCCACTCCACTCCACTCCACACCACACCTCTCCACTCCACTCCACTCCAATCCACACCTCTCCACTCCACTCCACTCCACTCCACTCCACTCCACTCCACTCCGCTCTGCACCACTCTACTCCACTCCACTCCACTCCACTCCACTCCACTACACTCCACGCAACTCCACTCCACTCCACTCCACTCCACACCACACCTCTCCACTCCACTCCACTCCACACCTCTCCACTCCACTCCACTCCACTCCACTCCACTCCGTTTTACGCCTCTCCACTCCACTCCACTCCACTCCACTCCACTCCACTCCACTCAACACCACACCTCTCCACTCCACTCCACTCCGCTCCGCACCACTCTACTCCACTCCACTCCACTCCACTCCACTCCACTCCACTCCACTCCACACCACACCTCTCCACTCCACTACACTCCACTCCACTCCACACCTCTCCACTCCACTCCACTCCACTCCACTCCACTCCACTCCACTCCTCTCCACTCCACTCCACTCCACTCCACTCCACTCCACTCCACTTCACTCCACTCCACTCCGTTTTACTCCACTCCACTCCACTCCACTCCACTCCACTCCACTCCACTCCACTCCACTCCACTCCACTCCACTCCACTCCACTCCACTCCACTCCACACGTCTCCACTCCACTCCACTCCACTCCACTCCACTCCACTCCACTCCACTCCACTCCACTCCACTCCACACGTCTCCACTCCACTCCACTCCACTCTACTCCACTCGACTCCACTCCACTCCACTCCACTCCACTCCACTCCACTCCACTCCTCTCCACTCCACTCCACTCCACTCCACTCCACTCCGTTTTACTCCTCTCCACTCCACTCCACTCCACTCCACTCCACTCCACTCCACTCCACTCCACTCCAGTCCACTCCACTCCACACCTCTCCACTCCACTCCACTCCACTCCACTCCACTCCGTTTTACTCCTCTCCACTCCACTCCTCTCCACTCCACTCCACTCCACTCCACTCTACTCCGTTTTACTCCTCTCCACTCCACTCCACTCCACTCCACTCCACTCCACTCCACTCCACTCCACTCTACTCCACTCAACACCACACCTCTCCACTCCACTCCACTCCGCTCCGCACCACTCTACTCCACTCCACTCCACTCCACTCCACTCCACTCCACTCCACTCCACTCCACTCCACTCCACTCCACTCCACTCCACTCCACACCACACCTCTCCACTCCACTCCACTCCAATCCACACCTCTCCACTCCACTCCACTCCACTCCACTCCACTCCGCTCCGCACCACTCTACTCCACTCCACTCCACTCCACTCCACTCCACTCCACGCAACTCCACTCCACTCCACTCCACTCCACACCACACCTCTCCACTCCACTCCACTCCACACCTCTCCACTCCACTCCACTCCACTCCACTCCGTTTTACGCCTCTCCACTCCACTCCACTCCACTCCACTCCACTCAACACCACACCTCTCCACTCCACTCCACTCCGCTCCGCACCACTCTACTCCACTCCACACCACACCTCTCCACTCCACTACACTCCACTCCACTCCACACCTCTCCACTCCACTCCACTCCACTCCACTCCACTCCACTCCACTCCACTCCACTCCACTCCACTCCACTCCACTCCACTTCACTCCACTCCACTCCGTTTTACTCCTCTCCACTCCACTCCACTCCACTCCACTCCACTCCACTCCACTCCACTCCACTCCACTCCACTCCACTCCACTCCACACGTCTCCACTCCACTCCACTCCACTCGACTCCACTCGACTCCACTCCACTCCACTCCACTCCACTCCACTCCACTCCACTCCACTCCACTCCACTCCACTCCTCTCCACTCCACTCCACTCCACTCCACTCCACTCCGTTTTACTCCTCTCCACTACACTCCTCTCCACTCCACTCCACTCCACTCCACTCAACTCCACTCCACTCCACTCCACACCTCTCCACTCCACTCCACTCCACTCCACTCCGTTTTACTCCTCTCCACTCCACTCCTATCCACTCCACTCCACTCCACTCCACTCCACTCCGTTTTACTCCTCTCCACTCCACTCCACTCCACTCCACTCCACTCCACTCCACTCCACTCTACTCCACTCAACACCACACCTCTCCACTCCACTCCACTCTGCTCCGCACCACTCTACTCCACTCCACTCCACTCCACTCCACTCCACTCCACTCCACTCCACACCACACCTCTCCACTCCACTCCACTCCAATCCACACCTCTCCACTCCACTCTACTCCACTCCACTCCACTCCGCTCCGCACCACTCTACTCCACTCCACTCCACTCCACTCCACTCCACTCCACTCCACTCCACTCCACTTCACTCCACTCCACTCCGTTTTACTCCTCTCCACTCCACTCCACTCCACTCCACTCCACTCCACTCCACTCCACTCCACTCCACTCCACTCCACTCCACTCCACTCCACTCCACTCCACACGTCTCCACTCCACTCCACTCCACTCTACTCCACTCGACTCCACTCCACTCCACTCCACTCCACTCCACTCCACTCCACTCCACTCCTCTCCACTCCACTCCACTCCACTCCACTCCGTTTTACTCCTCTCCACTACACTCCTCTCCACTCCACTCCACTCCACTCCACTCCACTCCACTCCACTCCACACCTCTCCACTCCACTCCACTCCACTCCACTCCACTCCACTCCGTTTTACTCCTCTCCACTCCACTCCACTCCACTCCACTGCACTCCACTCCACTCCACTCCACTCCACTCCACTCCACTCCACTCCACTCTACTCCACTCAACACCACACCTCTCCACTCCACTCCACTCCGCTCCGCACTACTCTACTCCACTCCACTCCACTCCACTCCACTCCACTCCACTCCACTCCACTCCACTCCACTCCACTCCACTCCACTCCACTCCGTTTTACTCCTCTCCACTCCACTCCACTCCACTCCACTCCACTCCACTCCACTCCACTCCACTCCACTCCACTCCACTCCGTTTTACTCCTCTCCACTCCACTCCACTCCACTCCACTGCACTCCACTCCACTCCACACCACACCACACCTCTCCAATCCACTCCACTCCACTCCACTCCACTCCACTCCACTCCACTCCACTCCACTCCACTCCACTCCACTCCACTCCACTCCGTTTTACTCCTCTCCACTCCGTTTTACTCCTCTCCACTCCACTCCTCTCCACTCCACTCCAATCCACTCCACTCCACTCCACTCCACTCCACTTCACTCCACTCCACTCCACACCTCTCCACTCCACTCCACTCCACACCTCTCCACTCCACTCCGTTTTACTCCTCTCCACTCCACTCCTCACCACTCCACTCCACTCCACTCCACTCCAATCCACTCCACTTCACTCCACTCCACTCCACTCCACTCCACACCTCTCCACTCCACTCCACTCCACACCTCTCCACTCCACACCTCTCCACTCCACTCCACTCCACTCCACTCCACTCCACTCCACTCCACTCCACTCCACTCCACTCCACTCCACTCCACTCCACTCCGTTTTACTCCTGTCCACTCAACTCCACTCCACTCCACTCCACTCCACTCCACTCCACTCCACTCTACTCCACTCAACACCACACCTCTCCACTCCACTCCACTCCGCTCCGCACCACTCTACTCCACTCCACTCCACTCCACTCCACTCCACTCCACTCCACTCCACTCCACTCCACTCCACTCCACTCCACTCCACTCCACTCTACTCCACTCAACACCACACCTCTCCACTCCACTCCACTCCGCTCCGCACCACTCTACTCCACTCCACTCCACTCCACTCCACTCCACTCCACTCCACTCCACTCCACTCCACACCACACCTCTCCACACCACACCTCTCCACTCCACTCCACTCCACTTCACACCTCTCCACTCCACTCCACTCCACTCCACACCTCCCCACTCCACTCTACTCCACTCCACTCCACTCCACTCCACTCCACTCCACTCCACTCCACTCCACTCCTCTCCACTCCACTCCACTCCACTCCACTCCGTTTTACTCCTCTCCACTCCACCCCCTCTCCACTCCACTCCACTCCACTCCACTCCACTCCACTCCACTCCACTCCACTCCACTCCACTCCACTCCACACCTCTCCACTCAACTCCACTCCACTCCACTCCACTCCACTCCACTCCACTCCACTCCACTCCACTCCACTCCACTCCACTCCACTCCACTCCGTTTTACTCCTCTCCACTCCACTCCTCTCCACTCCACTCCACTCCACTCCACTCCACTCCACTCCACTCCACTCCACTCCACTCCACTCCACTCCACTCAACACCACTCCACTCCACACCTCTCCACTCCACTCCACTCCACTCCACTCCACTCCACTCCACTCCGTTTTACTCCTCTCCACTCCACTCCACTCCACTCCACTCCACTCCACTCCACTCCACTCAACACCACACCTCTCCACTCCACTCAACTCCGCTCCGCACCACTCTACTCCACTCCACTCCACTCCACTCCACTCCACTCCACTCCACTCCACACCACACCTCTCAACTCCACTACACTCCACTCCACTCCACACCTCTCCACTCAACTCCACTCCACTCCACTCCACTCCACTCCACTCCACTTCACTCCACTCCACTCCACTTCACTCCACTCCACTCCGTTTTACTCCTCTCCACTCCACTCCTCTCCACTCCACTCCACTCCACTCCACTTCACTCCACTCCACTCCACTCCACTCCACTCCACTCCACTCCACACGTCTCCACTCCACTCCACTCCACTCCACACGTCTCCACTCCACTCCACTCCACTCCACTCTACTCCACTCGACTCCACTCCACTCCACTCCACTCCACTCCACTCCACTCCACTCCACTCCACTCCACTCCACTCCTCTCCACTCCACTCCACTCCACTCCACTCCACTCCGTTTTACTCCTCTCCACTCCACTCCTCTCCACTCCACTCCACTCCACTCCACTCCACACCTCTCCACTCCACTCCACTCCACTCCACTTCACACCTCTCCACTCCAGTCCACTCCACTCCACACCTCCCCACTCCACTCTACTCCACTCCACTCCACTCCACTCCACTCCTCTCCACTCCACTCCACTCCACTCCACTCCACTCCACTCCACTCCACTCCACTCCACACCTCTCCACTCCACTCCACTCCACTCCACTCCACTCCACTCCGTTTTACTCCTCTCCACTCCACTCCTCTCCACTCCACTCCACTCCACTCCACTCCACTCCACTCCACTCCACTCCACTCCACTCCACTCCACTCCACTCCACTCCACTCCACACCTCTCCACTCCACTCCACTCCACTCCACTCCACTCCACTCCACTCCGTTTTACTCCTCTCCACTCCACTCCACTCCACTGCACTCCACTCCACTCCACTCCACTCCACTCCACTCCACTCCACTCCACTCCGTTTTACTCCTGTCCACTCCACTCCACTCCACTCCACTCTACTCCACTCAACACCACACCTCTCCACTCCACTCCACTCCGCTCCGCACAACTCTACTCCACTCCACTCCACTCCACTCCACTCCACTCCACTCCACTCCACTCCACTCCACTCCACTCCACTCCGTTTTACTCCTCTCCACTCCACTCCACTCCACTCCACTGCACTCCACTCCACTCCACACCACACCTCTCCTATCCACTCCACTCCACTCCACTCCACTCCACTCCACTCTGTTTTACTCCTCTCCACTCCGTTTTACTCCTCTCCACTCCACTCCTCTCCACTCCACTCCAATCCACTCCACTCCACTCCACTCCACTCCACTTCACTCCACTCCACTCCACTCCACTCCACTCCACTCCACTCCACTCCACTCCGTTTTACTCCTCTCCACTCCACTCCACTCCACTCCACTGCACTCCACTGCACTCCACTCCACTCCACTCCACTCCACTCCACTCCACTCCACTCCACTCCACTCCACTCCGTTTTACTCCTCTCCACTCCACTCCACTGCACTCCACTGCACTCCACTGCACTCCACTCCACTCCACTCCACTCCACTCCACTCCACTCCACTCCACTCCACTCCACTCCGTTTTACTCCTCTCCACTCCACTCCTCTCCACTCCACTCCACTCCACTCCACTCCACTCCACTCCACTCCACTCCACTCCACTCCACTCCACTCCACTCCACTCCACACCTCTCCACTCCACTCCACTCCACTCCACTCCACTCCACTCCACTCCACTCCGTTTTACTCCTCTCCACTCCTCTCCACTCCACTCCACTCCACTCCACTCCACTCCACTCCACTCCACTCCACTCCACTCCACTCCACTCCACTCCACTCCACTCCACTCCACACCACACCTCTCCACTCCACTCCACTCCAATCCACACCTCTCCACTCCACTCCACTCCACTCCACTCCACTCCACTCCGCTCTGCACCACTCTACTCCACTCCACTCCACTCTTCTCCACTCCACTACACTCCACGCAACTCCACTCCACTCCACTCCACTCCACACCACACCTCTCCACTCCACTCCACTCCACACCTCTCCACTCCACTCCACTCCACTCCACTCCACTCCACTCCGTTTTACGCCTCTCCACTCCACTCCACTCCACTCCACTCCACTCCACTCCACTCCACTCAACACCACACCTCTCCACTCCACTCCACTCCACTCCGCTCCGCACCACTCTACTCCACTCCACTCCACTCCACTCCACTCCACTCCACTCCACTCCACTCCACTCCACTCCACACCACACCTCTCCACTCCACTACACTCCACTCCACTCCACACCTCTCCACTCCACTCCACTCCACTCCACTCCACTCCACTCCACTCCACTCCTCTCCACTCCACTCCACTCCACTCCACTCCACTCCACTCCACTTCACTCCACTCCACTCCGTTTTACTCCACTCCACTCCACTCCACTCCACTCCACTCCACTCCACTCCACTCCACTCCACTCCACACGTCTCCACTCCACTCCACTCCACTCCACTCCACTCCACTCCACTCCACTCCACTCCACTCCACTCCACACGTCTCCACTCCACTCCACTCCACTCTACTCCACTCGACTCCACTCCACTCCACTCCACTCCACTCCACTCCACTCCACTCCACTCCACTCCTCTCCACTCCACTCCACTCCACTCCACTCCACTCCGTTTTACTCCTCTCCACTCCACTCCACTCCACTCCACTCCACTCCACTCCACTCCACTCCACTCCAGTCCACTCCACTCCACACCTCTCCACTCCACTCCACTCCACTCCACTCCACTCCGTTTTACTCCTCTCCACTCCACTCCTCTCCACTCCACTCCACTCCACTCCACTCTACTCCGTTTTACTCCTCTCCACTCCACTCCACTCCACTCCACTCCACTCCACTCCACTCCACTCCACTCTACTCCACTCAACACCACACCTCTCCACTCCACTCCACTCCGCTCCGCACCACTCTACTCCACTCCACTCCACTCCACTCCACTCCACTCCACTCCACTCCACTCCACTCCACTCCACTCCACTCCACTCCACACCACACCTCTCCACTCCACTCCACTCCAATCCACACCTCTCCACTCCACTCCACTCCACTCCACTCCACTCCGCTCCGCACCACTCTACTCCACTCCACTCCACTCCACTCCACTCCACTCCACGCAACTCCACTCCACTCCACTCCACTCCACTCCACACCACACCTCTCCACTCCACTCCACTCCACACCTCTCCACTCCACTCCACTCCACTCCACTCCGTTTTACGCCTCTCCACTCCACTCCACTCCACTCCACTCCACTCAACACCACACCTCTCCACTCCACTCCACTCCGCTCCGCACCACTCTACTCCACTCCACACTACACCTCTCCACTCCACTACACTCCACTCCACTCCACACCTCTCCACTCCACTCCACTCCACTCCACTCCACTCCACTCCACTCCACTCCACTTCACTCCACTCCACTCCGTTTTACTCCTCTCCACTCCACTCCACTCCACTCCACTCCACTCCACTCCACTCCACTCCACTCCACACGTCTCCACTCCACTCCACTCCACTCGACTCCACTCGACTCCACTCCACTCCACTCCACTCCACTCCACTCCACTCCACTCCACTCCACTCCACTCCTCTCCACTCCACTCCACTCCACTCCACTCCACTCCGTTTTACTCCTCTCCACTACACTCCTCTCCACTCCACTCCACTCCACTCAACTCCACTCCACTCCACTCCACACCTCTCCACTCCACTCCACTCCACTCCACTCCGTTTTACTCCTCTCCACTCCACTCCTATCCACTCCACTCCACTCCACTCCACTCCACTCCGTTTTACTCCTCTCCACTCCACTCCACTCCACTCCACTCCACTCCACTCCACTCCACTCCACTCCACTCCACTCTACTCCACTCAACACCACACCTCTCCACTCCACTCCACTCTGCTCCGCACCACTCTACTCCACTCCACTCCACTCCACTCCACTCCACTCCACACCACACCTCTCCACTCCACTCCACTCCAATCCACACCTCTCCACTCCACTCTACTCCACTCCACTCCACTCCGCTCCGCACCACTCTACTCCACTCCACTCCACTCCACTCCACTCCACTCCACTCCACTTCACTCCACTCCACTCCGTTTTACTCCTCTCCACTCCACTCCACTCCACTCCACTCCACTCCACTCCACTCCACTCCACTCCACTCCACTCCACTCCACTCCACACGTCTCCACTCCACTCCACTCCACTCTACTCCACTCGACTCCACTCCACTCCACTCCACTCCACTCCACTCCACTCCACTCCACTCCTCTCCACTCCACTCCACTCCACTCCACTCCGTTTTACTCCTCTCCACTACACTCCTCTCCACTCCACTCCACTCCACTCCACTCCACTCCACTCCACTCCACTCCACACCTCTCCACTCCACTCCACTCCACTCCACTCCACTCCGTTTTACTCCTCTCCACTCCACTCCACTCCACTCCACTGCACTCCACTCCACTCCACTCCACTCCACTCCACTCCACTCCACTCCACTCCACTCCACTCCACTCTACTCCACTCAACACCACACCTCTCCACTCCACTCCACTCCGCTCCGCACTACTCTACTCCACTGCACTCCACTCCACTCCACTCCACTCCACTCCACTCCACTCCACTCCACTCCACTCCACTCCGTTTTACTCCTCTCCACTCCACTCCACTCCACTCCACTCCACTCCACTCCACTCCACTCCACTCCACTCCGTTTTACTCCTCTCCACTCCACTCCACTCCACTCCACTGCACTCCACTCCACTCCACACCACACCACACCTCTCCAATCCACTCCACTCCACTCCACTCCACTCCACTCCACTCCACTCCACTCCACTCCACTCCACTCCGTTTTACTCCTCTCCACTCCGTTTTACTCCTCTCCACTCCACTCCTCTCCACTCCACTCCAATCCACTCCACTCCACTCCACTCCACTCCACTTCACTCCACTCCACTCCACACCTCTCCACTCCACTCCACTCCACACCTCTCCACTCCACTCCGTTTTACTCCTCTCCACTCCACTCCTCACCACTCCACTCCACTCCACTCCACTCCACTCCACTCCACTCCACTCCACTCTACTCCACTCCACTCCACTCCACTCCACTCCACTCTACTCCACTCGACTCCACTCCACTCCACTCCACTCCAGTCCACTCCACTCCACTCCTCTCCACTCCACTCCACTCCACTCCACTCCACTCCACTCCACTCCGTTTTTACTCCTCTCCACTCCACTTCTCTCCACTCCACTCCACTCCACTCCACTCCACTCCACTCCACTCCACTCCACTCCACTCCACTCCACTCCACTCCACTCCACTCCACTCCACTCCACTCCACACCTCTCCACTCCACTCCACTCCACTCCACTCCGTTTTACTCCTCTCCACTCCACTCCTCTCCACTCCACTCCACTCCACTCCACTCCACTCCACTCCACTCCACTCCACTCCACTCCACTCCACTCCACTCCACTCCACTCCACTCCACTCCACTCCACTCCGTTTTACTCCTCTCCACTCCACTCCACTCCACTCCACTCCACTCCACTCCACTCCACTCCGCTCCGCACCACTCTACTCCACTCCACTCCACTCCACTCCACTCCACTCAACTCCACTCCTCTCCACTCCACTCCACACCACACCTCTCCACTCCACTCCACTCCACTCCACTCCACTCCCACTCCACTCCACTCCACTCCACTCCACTCCACTCCACTCAACTCCACTCCTCTCCACTCCACTCCACTCCACACCACACCTCTCCACTCCACTCCACTCCACTCCACTCCACTCCACTCCACTCCACTCCACTCCACTCCACTCCACACCTCTCCACTCCACTCCACTCCACTCCACTCCACTCCACTCCACTCCACTCCACTCCACTCCACTCCACTCCACTCCACACCTCTCCACTCCACTCACTCCACTCCACTCCACTCCGTTTTACTCCTCTCCACTCCACTCCACTGCACTCCACTGCACTCCACTCCACTCCACTGCACTCCACTCCACTCCACTGCACTCCACTCCACTCCACTCCACTCCACTCCACTCCACTCAACACCTCTCCACTCCACTCCACTCCACTCCACTCCGTTTTTTCTCCTCTCCACTCCACTCCTCTGCACTCCACTCCACGCCACTCCACTCCACTCCACTCCACTCCACTCCACTCCACTCCACACCTCTCCACTCCACTCCACTCCACTCCACTCCACTCCACTCCACTCCGTTTTACTCCTCTCCACTCCACTCCTCTCCACTCCACTCCACTCCACTCCACTCCACTCCACTCCACTCCACTCCACACCTCTCCACTCCACTCCACTCAACTCCACTCCACTCCACTCCGTTTTACTCCTCTCCACTCCACTCCACTCAACTCCACTGCACTCCACTCCACTCCACTCCACTCCACTTCACTCTACTCCACTCAACACCACACCTCTCCACTCCACTCCACTCCGCTCCGCACCACTCTACTCCACTCCACTCCACTCCACTCAACTCCACTCCACTCCGTTTTACTCCTCTCCACTCCACTCCACTCCACTGCACTCCACTCCACTCCACTCCACACCACACCTCTCAACTCCACTACACTCCACTCCACTCCACTCCACACCTCTCCACTCAACTCCACTCCACTCCACTCCACTTCACTCCACTCCACTCCGTTTTACTCCTCTCCACTCCACTCCTCTCCACTCCACTCCACTCCACTCCACTCCACTCCACTCCACTCCACTCCACTCCACTCCACTCCACTCCACTCACTCCACTCCACTCCACACGTCTCCACTCCACTCCACTCCACTCTACTCCACTCGACTCCACTCCACTCGACTCCACTCCACTCCACTCCACTCCACTCACTCCACACTCCACTCCCCTCCACTCCACTCCACTCACTCCACTCCACTCCGTTTTACTCCTCTCCACACCACTCCTCTCCACTCCACTCCACTCCACTCCACACCTATCCACTCCACTCCACTCCACTCCACTCCGTTTTACTCCTCTCCACTCCACTCCTCTCCACTCCACTCCACTCCACTCCACTCCACTCCACTCCACTCCACTCCACTCCACTCCACTCCACTCCACTCCACTCCACTCCACTCCGTTTTACTCCTCTCCACTCCACTCCACTCCACTCCTCTCCACTCCACTCCTCTCCACTCCACTCCACTCCACTCCACAACACTCCACTCCACTCCACTCCACTCCACTCCACTCCACTCCACTCCACTCCACTCCACTCCACTCCGTTTTACTCCTCTCCACTCCACTCCACTCCACTCCACTCCGTTTTACTCCTCTCCACTCCACTCCTCTCCACTCCACTCCACTCCACTCCACTCCACTCCACTCCACTCCACTCCACTCCACTCCACTCCACTCCACTCCACACTCCTCACTCCACTCCACTCCACTCCACTCCACTCCACTCCACTCCACTCCGTTTTACTCCTCTCCACTCCACTCCACGGCACTCCACTCCACGGCACTCCACTCCTCTCCACTCCACTCCTCTCCACTCCACTCCACTCCACTCCACTCCACTCCACTCCACTCCACTCCACTCCACTCCACACCTCTCCACTCCACTCCACTCCACTCCACTCCACTCCACTCCGTTTTACTCCTCTCCACTCCACTCCTCTCCACTCCACTCCACTCCACTCCACTCCACTCCACTCCACTCCACTCCACTCCACTCCACTCCACTCCACTCCACTCCACTCCACACCTCTCCACTCCACTCCACTCAACTCCACTCCACTCCACTCCGTTTTACTCCACTCCACTCCACTCCACTGCACTCCACTCCACTCCACTCCACTCCATTCCACTCCACTCCACTCCACTCCACTCCACTCCACTCTACTCACTCAACACCACACCTCTCCACTCAACACCACACCTCTCCACTCCACTCCACTCCGCTCCGCACCACTCCACTCCACTCCACTCCACTCCACTCCACTCCACTCCACTCCACTCCACTCCACTCCACTCCACTCCACTCCGTTTTACTCCTCTCCAATCCACTCCACTCCACTGCACTCCACTCCACTCCACACCACACCTCTCCAATCCACTCCACTCCACTCCACTCCACACCTCTCCACTCCACTCCACTCCACTCCACTCCACTCCACCCCACTCCACTCCGTTTTACTCCTCTCCACTCCGTTTTACTCCTCTCCACTCCACTCCTCTCCACTCCACTCCACTCACTCCACTCCACTCCACTCCACTCCACTCCGCTTCACTCCACTCCACTCCACACCTCTCCACTCCACTCCACTCCACACCTCTCCACTCCACTCCACTCCACTCCACTCCACTCCACTCCACTGCACTCCACTCCGTTTTACTCCTGTCCACTCCACTCCACTCCACTCCACTCCACTCCACTCCACTCCACTCCACTCCACTCTACTCCACTCAACACCACACCTCTCCACTCCACTCCACTCCGCTCCGCACCACTCTACTCCACTCCACTCCACTCCACTCCACTCCACTCCACTCCACTCCACTCCACTCCACTCCACTCCACACCACACCTCTCCACACCACACCTCGACACTCCACTCCACTCCACTCCACTTCACACCTCTCCACTCCACTCCACTCCACACCTCTCCACTCCACTCCACACCACACCTCTCCACTCCACTCCACTCCACTCCACTCCACTCCACTCCACTCCACTCCACTCCACTCCACTCCACTCCACTCCACTCCTCTCCACTCCACTCCACTCCACTCCACTCTACTCCACTCAACACCACACCTCTCCACTCAACACCACACCTCTCCACTCCACTCCACTCCGCTCCGCACCACTCCACTCCACTCCACTCCACTCCACTCCACTCCACTCCACTCCACTCCACTCCACTCCACTCCGTTTTACTCCTCTCCAATCCACTCCACTCCACTGCACTCCACTCCACTCCACACCACACCTCTCCAATCCACTCCACTCCACTCCACTCCACACCTCTCCACTCCACTCCACTCCACTCCACTCCACTCCACCCCACTCCACTCCGTTTTACTCCTCTCCACTCCGTTTTACTCCTCTCCACTCCACTCCTCTCCACTCCACTCCACTCCACTCCACTCCACTCCACTCCACTCCACTCCGCTTCACTCCACTCCACTCCACACCTCTCCACTCCACTCCACTCCACACCTCTCCACTCCACTCCACTCCACTCCACTCCACTCCACTCCACTCCACTCCACTCCACTCCACTGCACTCCACTCCGTTTTACTCCTGTCCACTCCACTCCACTCCACTCCACTCCACTCCACTCCACTCCACTCCACTCTACTCCACTCAACACCACACCTCTCCACTCCACTCCACTCCGCTCCGCACCACTCTACTCCACTCCACTCCACTCCACTCCACTCCACTCCACTCCACTCCACTCCACTCCACTCCACTCCACTCCACTCCACACCACACCTCTCCACACCACACCTCGACACTCCACTCCACTCCACTCCACTTCACACCTCTCCACTCCACTCCACTTCACACCTCTCCACTCCACTCCACACCACACCTCTCCACTCCACTCCACTCCACTCCACTCCACTCCACTCCACTCCTCTCCACTCCACTCCACTCCACTCCACTCCGTTTTACTCCTCTCCACTCCACTCCTCTCCACTCCACTCCACTCCACTCAACTCCACTCCACTCCACTCCACTCCACTCCACTCCACTCCACTCCACACCTCTCCACTCCACTCCACTCCACTCCACTCCACTCCACTCCACTCCACTCCACTCCACTCCACTCCACTCCACTCCGTTTTACTCCACTCCACTCCACTCCACTGCACTCCACTGCACTCCACTGCACTCCACTGCACTCCACTCCACTCCACTCCACTCCACTCCACTCCACTCCACTCCACTCCACTCCACTCCACTCCACTCCACTCAACACCTCTCCACTCCACTCCACTCCACTCCACTCCACTCCACTCCGTTTTACTCCTCTCCACTCCACTCCTCTCCACTCCACTCCACTCCACTCCACTCCACTCCACTCCACTCCACTCCACTCCACTCCACTCCACTCCACTCCACTCCACTCCACTCCACTCCACTCCACTCCACTCCACACCTCTCCACTCCACTCCACTCCACTCCACTCCACTCCGTTTTACTCCTCTCCAGTCCACTCCTCTCCACTCCACTCCACTCCACTCCACTCCACTCCACTCCACTCCACTCCACTCCACTCCACTCCACTCCACTCCACTCCACTCCACTCCACTCCGTTTTACTCCTCTCCACTCCACTCCTCTCCACTCCACTCCACTCCACTCCACTCCACTCCACTCCACTCCGTTTTACTCCTCTCCACTCCACTCCTCTCCACTCCACTCCACTCCACTCAACTCCACTCCACTCCACTCCACTCCACTCCACTCCACTCCACTCCACACCTCTCCACTCCACTCCACTCCACTCCACTCCACTCCACTCCACTCCACTCCACTCCACTCCACTCCACTCCACTCCGTTTTACTCCTCTCCACTCCACTCCACTGCACTCCACTGCACTCCACTCCACTCCACTGCACTCCACTCCACTCCACTCCACTCCACTCCACTCCACTCCACTCCACTCCACTCCACTCCACTCCACTCCACTCCACTCAACACCTCTCCACTCCACTCCACTCCACTCCACTCCACTCCACTCCACTCCGTTTTACTCCTCTCCACTCCACTCCTCTCCACTCCACTCCACTCCACTCCACTCCACTCCACTCCACTCCACTCCACTCCACTCCACTCCACTCCACTCCACACCTCTCCACTCCACTCCACTCCACTCCACTCCACTCCGTTTTACTCCTCTCCACTCCACTCCTCTCCACTCCACTCCACTCCACTCCACTCCAATCCACTCCACTCCACTCCACTCCACTCCACTCCACTCCACTCCACTCCACTCCGTTTTACTCCTCTCCACTCCACTCCTCTCCACTCCACTCCACTCCACTCCACTCCACTCCACTCCACTCCACTCCACTCCACTCCACTCCACTCCACACCTGTCCACTCCACTCCACTCCACTCCACTCCACTCCACTCCGTTTTACTCCTCTCCACTCCACTCCTCTCCACTCCACTCCACTCCACTCCACTCCACTCCACTCCACTCCACTCCACTCCACTCCACGCCACTCCACTCCACTCCACTCCACTCCGTTTTACTCCTCTCCACTCCACTCCACTCCACTCCACTCCACTCCACTCCACTCCACTCCACTCCACTCCGCTCCGCACCACTCTACTCCACTCCACTCCACTCCACTCCACTCCACTCCACTCCACTCAACTCCACTCCTCTCCACTCCACTCCACTCCACACCACACCTCTCCACTCCACTCCACTCCACTCCACTCCACTCCACTCCACTCCACACCTCTCCACTCCACTCCACTCCACTCCACTCCGTTTTACTCCTCTCCACTCCACTCCTCTCCACTCCACTCCACTCCACTCCACTCCACTCCACTCCACTCCACTCCACTCCACTCCACTCCACTCCACTCCACTCCACTCCGTTTTACTCCTCTCCACTCCACTCCACTCCACTCCACTCCACTCCACTCCACTCCACTCCACTCCACTCCGCTCCACTCCACTCCGCTCCGCACCACTCTACTCCACTCCACTCCACTCCACTCCACTCAACTCCACTCCTCTCCACTCCACTCCACTCCACACCACACCTCTCCACTCCACTCCACTCCACTCCACTCCACTCCACTCCACTCCACTCCACTCCTCTCCACTCCACTCCACACCACACCTCTCCACTCCACTCCACTCCACTCCACTCCACTCCACTCCACTCCACACCTCTCCACTCCACTCCACTCCACTCCACTCCACTCCACTCCACTCCACTCCGTTTTACTCCTCTCCACTCCACCCCTCTCCACTCCACTCCACTCCACTCCACTCCACTCCACTCCACTCCACTCCACTCCACACCTCTCCACTCCACTCCACTCCACTCCACTCCGTTTTACTCCTCTCCACTCCACTCCACTGCACTCCACTGCACTCCACTCCACTCCACTGCACTCCACTCCACTCCACTGCACTCCACTCCACTCCACTCCACTCCACTCCACTCAACACCTCTCCACTCCACTCCACTCCACTCCACTCCGTTTTTTCTCCTCTCCACTCCACTCCTCTGCACTCCACTCCACGCCACTCCACTCCACTCCACTCCACTCCACTCCACTCCACTCCACTCCACTCCACTCCACTCCACTCCACTCCACTCCACTCCACACCTCTCCACTCCACTCCACTCCACTCCACTCCACTCCACTCCGTTTTACTCCTCTCCACTCCACTCCTCTCCACTCCACTCCACTCCACTCCACTCCACTCCACTCCACTCCACTCCACTCCACTCCACTCCACTCCACTCCACTCCACTCCACACCTCTCCACTCCACTCCACTCAACTCCACTCCACTCCACTCCGTTTTACTCCTCTCCACTCCACTCCACTCAACTCCACTGCACTCCACTCCACTCCACTCCACTCCACTTCACTCTACTCCACTCAACACCACACCTCTCCACTCCACTCCACTCCGCTCCGCACCACTCTACTCCACTCCACTCCACTCCACTCAACTCCACTCCACTCCGTTTTACTCCTCTCCACTCCACTCCACTCCACTGCACTCCACTCCACTCCACTCCACACCACACCACACCTCTCAACTCCACTACACTCCACTCCACTCCACACCTCTCCACTCAACTCCACTCCACTCCACTCCACTCCACTCCACTTCACTCCACTCCACTCCGTTTTACTCCTCTCCACTCCACTCCTCTCCACTCCACTCCACTCCACTCCACTCCACTCCACTCCACTCCACACGTCTCCACTCCACTCCACTCCACTCCACTCCACTCCACTCCACTCCACTCCACTCCACTCCACACGTCTCCACTCCACTCCACTCCACTCTACTCCACTCGACTCCACTCCACTCGACTCCACTCCACTCCACTCCACTCCACTCCACTCCACTCCTCTCCACTCCACTCCACTCCACTCCACTCCACTCCACTCCACTCCGTTTTACTCCTCTCCACACCACTCCTCTCCACTCCACTCCACTCCACTCCACTCCACTCCACACCTATCCACTCCACTCCACTCCACTCCACTCCGTTTTACTCCTCTCCACTCCACTCCACTCCACTCCACTCCACTCCACTCCACTCCACTCCACTCCACTCCACTCCACTCCACTCCACTCCACTCCACTCCGTTTTACTCCTCTCCACTCCACTCCACTCCACTCCTCTCCACTCCACTCCTCTCCACTCCACTCCACTCCACTCCACTCCACTCCACTCCACTCCACTCCACTCCACTCCACTCCACTCCACTCCACTCCACTCCACTCCACTCCACTCCGTTTTACTCCTCTCCACTCCACTCCACTCCACTCCACTCCGTTTTACTCCTCTCCACTCCACTCCTCTCCACTCCACTCCACTCCACTCAACTCCACTCCACTCCACTCCACTCCACTCCACTCCACTCCACTCCACTCCACTCCACTCCACTCCACTCCACACCTCTCCACTCCACTCCACTCCACTCCACTCCACTCCACTCCACTCCACTCCACTCCGTTTTACTCCTCTCCACTCCACTCCACGGCACTCCACTCCTCTCCACTCCACTCCTCTCCACTCCACTCCACTCCACTCCACTCCACTCCACTCCACTCCACTCCACTCCACTCCACTCCACTCCACTCCACTCCACACCTCTCCACTCCACTCCACTCCACTCCACTCCACTCCACTCCACTCCGTTTTACTCCTCTCCACTCCACTCCTCTCCACTCCACTCCACTCCACTCCACTCCACTCCACTCCACTCCACTCCACTCCACTCCACTCCACACCTCTCCACTCCACTCCACTCAACTCCACTCCACTCCACTCCGTTTTACTCCACTCCACTCCACTCCACTGCACTCCACTCCACTCCACTCCACTCCACTCCACTCCATTCCACTCCACTCCACTCCACTCCACTCCACTCCACTCCACTCCACTCCACTCTACTCCACTCAACACCACACCTCTCCACTCAACACCACACCTCTCCACTCCACTCCACTCCGCTCCGCACCACTCCACTCCACTCCACTCCACTCCACTCCACTCCACTCCACTCCACTCCACTCCACTCCGTTTTACTCCTCTCCAATCCACTCCACTCCACTGCACTCCACTCCACTCCACACCACACCTCTCCAATCCACTCCACTCCACTCCACTCCACACCTCTCCACTCCACTCCACTCCACTCCACTCCACTCCACTCCACTCCACTCCACTCCACTCCACTCCACTCCACTCCACTCCACTCCACTCCACTCCACTCCGTTTTACTCCTCTCCACTCCGTTTTACTCCTCTCCACTCCACTCCTCTCCACTCCACTCCACTCCACTCCACTCCACTCCACTCCACTCCACTCCACTCCACTCCGCTTCACTCCACTCCACTCCACACCTCTCCACTCCACTCCACTCCACACCTCTCCACTCCACTCCACTCCACTCCACTCCACTCCACTCCACTCCACTCCACTCCACTGCACTCCACTCCGTTTTACTCCTGTCCACTCCACTCCACTCCACTCCACTCCACTCCACTCAACTCCACTCCACTCCACTCTACTCCACTCAACACCACACCTCTCCACTCCACTCCACTCCGCTCCGCACCACTCTACTCCACTCCACTCCACTCCACTCCACTCCACTCCACTCCACACCACACCTCTCCACACCACACCTCGACACTCCAGTCCACTCCACTCCACTCCACTCCACTCCACTCCACTCCACTCCACTCCACTCCACTCCACTCTACTCCACTCAACACCACACCTCTCCACTCCACTCCACTCCGCTCCGCACCACTCTACTTCACCCCACTCCACTCCACTCCACTCCACTCCACTCCACTCCACTCCACTCCACTCCACTCCACTCCGTTTTACTCCTCTCCACTCCTCTCCACTCCACTGCACTCCACTCCACTCCACACCACACCTCTCCAATCCACTCCACTCCACTCCACTCCACTCCACACGTCTCCACTCCACTCCACTCCACTCTACTCCACTCGACTCCACTCCACTCGACTCCACTCCACTCCACTCCACTCCACTCCACTCCACTCCTCTCCACTCCACTCCACTCCACTCCACTCCACTCAACTCCGTTTTACTCCTCTCCACACCACTCCTCTCCACTCCACTCCACTCCACTCCACTCCACTCCACACCTATCCACTCCACTCCACTCCACTCCACTCCGTTTTACTCCTCTCCACTCCACTCCTCTCCACTCCACTCCACTCCACTCCACTCCACTCCACTCCACTCCACTCCACTCCACTCCACTCCACTCCACTCCACTCCACTCCACTCCACTCCACTCCACTCCACTCCGTTTTACTCCTCTCCACTCCACTCCACTCCACTCCTCTCCACTCCACTCCTCTCCACTCCACTCCACTCCACTCCACTCCACTCCACTCCACTCCACTCCACTCCACTCCACTCCACTCCACTCCGTTTTACTCCTCTCCACTCCACTCCACTCCACTCCACTCCGTTTTACTCCTCTCCACTCCACTCCTCTCCACTCCACTCCACTCCACTCAACTCCACTCCACTCCACTCCACTCCACTCCACTCCACTCCACTCCACTCCACTCCACACCTCTCCACTCCACTCCACTCCACTCCACTCCACTCCACTCCACTCCACTCCACTCCGTTTTACTCCTCTCCACTCCACTCCACGGCACTCCACTCCTCTCCACTCCACTCCTCTCCACTCCACTCCACTCCACTCCACTCCACTCCACTCCACTCCACTCCACTCCACACCTCTCCACTCCACTCCACTCCACTCCACTCCACTCCACTCCACTCCACTCCGTTTTACTCCTCTCCACTCCACTCCTCTCCACTCCACTCCACTCCACTCCACTCCACTCCACTCCACTCCACTCCACTCCACTCCACTCCACTCCACACCTCTCCACTCCACTCCACTCAACTCCACTCCACTCCACTCCGTTTTACTCCACTCCACTCCACTCCACTGCACTCCACTCCACTCCACTCCACTCCACTCCATTCCACTCCACTCCACTCCACTCCACTCCACTCCACTCCACTCCACTCTACTCCACTCAACACCACACCTCTCCACTCAACACCACACCTCTCCACTCCACTCCACTCCGCTCCGCACCACTCCACTCCACTCCACTCCACTCCACTCCACTCCACTCCACTCCACTCCACTCCACTCCACTCCACTCCACTCCACTCCACTCCACTCCACTCCGTTTTACTCCTCTCCAATCCACTCCACTCCACTGCACTCCACTCCACTCCACACCACACCTCTCCAATCCACTCCACTCCACTCCACTCCACACCTCTCCACTCCACTCCACTCCACTCCACTCCACTCCACTCCACTCCACTCCACTCCACTCCACTCCACTCCACTCCACTCCACTCCGTTTTACTCCTCTCCACTCCGTTTTACTCCTCTCCACTCCACTGCTCTCCACTCCACTCCACTCCACTCCACTCCACTCCACTCCACTCCACTCCACTCCGCTCCATCTCCACTCCACACCTCTCCACTCCACTCCACTCCACACCTCTCCACTCCACTCCACTCCACTCCACTCCACTCCACTGCACTCCACTCCGTCTTACTCCTGTCCACTCCACTCCACTCCACTCCACTCCACTCCACTCCACTCCACTCCACTCCACTCAACACCACTCCACTCCACTCCACTCCACTCCGCACCACTCTACTCCACACTCCACTCCACTCCACTCCACTCCACTCCACACCACACCTCTCCACACCACACCTCGACACTCCACTCCACTCCACTCCACTTCACACCTCTCCACTCCACTCCACTCCACTCCGTCTCCTTACTCCACTCCACTCCACTCCACTCCACTCCACTCCACTCCACTCCACTCCACTCCACTCCACTCCACTCCCCACTCCACTCCACTCCACTCCACTCCACTCCACTCCACTCCACTCCACTCCACTCCGTTTTACTCCTCTCCACTCCACTCCACTCCACTCCACTCCGTTTTACTCCTCTCCACTCCACTCCTCTCCACTCCACTCCACTCCACTCAACTCCACTCCACTCCACTCCACTCCACTCCACTCCACTCCACTCCACTCCACTCCACTCCACTCCACTCCACTCCACTCCACTCCACACCTCTCCACTCCACTCCACTCCACTCCACTCCACTCCACTCCACTCCACTCCACTCCGTTTTACTCCTCTCCACTCCACTCCACGGCACTCCACTCCTCTCCACTCCACTCCTCTCCACTCCACTCCACTCCACTCCACTCCACTCCACTCCACTCCACTCCACTCCACTCCACTCCACTCCACTCCACTCCACACCTCTCCACTCCACTCCACTCCACTCCACTCCACTCCACTCCACTCCACTCCGTTTTACTCCTCTCCACTCCACTCCTCTCCACTCCACTCCACTCCACTCCACTCCACTCCACTCCACTCCACTCCACTCCACTCCACTCCACTCCACTCCACTCCACTCCACTCCACTCCACACCTCTCCACTCCACTCCACTCAACTCCACTCCACTCCACTCCGTTTTACTCCACTCCACTCCACTCCACTGCACTCCACTCCACTCCACTCCACTCCACTCCACTCCACTCCATTCCACTCCACTCCACTCCACTCCACTCCACTCCACTCCACTCCACTCTACTCCACTCAACACCACACCTCTCCACTCAACACCACACCTCTCCACTCCACTCCACTCCGCTCCGCACCACTCCACTCCACTCCACTCCACTCCACTCCACTCCACTCCACTCCACTCCACTCCGTTTTACTCCTCTCCAATCCACTCCACTCCACTGCACTCCACTCCACTCCACACCACACCTCTCCAATCCACTCCACTCCACTCCACTCCACACCTCTCCACTCCACTCCACTCCACTCCACTCCACTCCACTCCACTCCACTCCACTCCACTCCACTCCACTCCACTCCACTCCACTCCACTCCGTTTTACTCCTCTCCACTCCGTTTTACTCCTCTCCACTCCACTCCTCTCCACTCCACTCCACTCCACTCCACTCCACTCCACTCCACTCCACTCCACTCCACTCCACTCCGCTTCACTCCACTCCACTCCACACCTCTCCACTCCACTCCACTCCACACCTCTCCACTCCACTCCACTCCACTCCACTCCACTCCACTCCACTCCACTGCACTCCACTCCGTTTTACTCCTGTCCACTCCACTCCACTCCACTCCACTCCACTCCACTCAACTCCACTCCACTCCACTCTACTCCACTCAACACCACACCTCTCCACTCCACTCCACTCCGCTCCGCACCACTCTACTCCACTCCACTCCACTCCACTCCACTCCACTCCACTCCACTCCACTCCACACCACACCTCTCCACACCACACCTCGACACTCCACTCCACTCCACTCCACTCCACTCCACTCCACTCCACTCCACTCCACTCCACTCCACTCCACTCCACTCCACTCTACTCCACTCAACACCACACCTCTCCACTCCACTCCACTCCGCTCCGCACCACTCTACTTCACTCCACTCCACTCCACTCCACTCCACTCCACTCCACTCCACTCCACTCCACTCCACTCCACTCCACTCCGTTTTACTCCTCTCCACTCCACTCCACTCCACTGCACTCCACTCCACTCCACACCACACCTCTCCAATCCACTCCACTCCACTCCACTCCACTCCACTCCACACGTCTCCACTCCACTCCACTCCACTCTACTCCACTCGACTCCACTCCACTCGACTCCACTCCACTCCACTCCACTCCACTCCACTCCTCTCCACTCCACTCCACTCCACTCCACTCCACTCAACTCCGTTTTACTCCTCTCCACACCACTCCTCTCCACTCCACTCCACTCCACTCCACTCCACTCCACACCTATCCACTCCACTCCACTCCACTCCACTCCGTTTTACTCCTCTCCACTCCACTCCTCTCCACTCCACTCCACTCCACTCCACTCCACTCCACTCCACTCCACTCCACTCCACTCCACTCCACTCCGTTTTACTCCTCTCCACTCCACTCCACTCCACTCCTCTCCACTCCACTCCTCTCCACTCCACTCCACTCCACTCCACTCCACTCCACTCCACTCCACTCCACTCCACTCCACTCCACTCCACTCCACTCCGTTTTACTCCTCTCCACTCCACTCCACTCCACTCCACTCCGTTTTACTCCTCTCCACTCCACTCCTCTCCACTCCACTCCAATCCACTCAACTCCACTCCACTCCACTCCACTCCACTCCACTCCACTCCACTCCACTCCACTCCACTCCACACCTCTCCACTCCACTCCACTCCACTCCACTCCACTCCACTCCACTCCGTTTTACTCCTCTCCACTCCACTCCACGGCACTCCACTCCTCTCCACTCCACTCCTCTCCACTCCACTCCACTCCACTCCACTCCACTCCACTCCACTCCACTCCACTCCACTCCACTCCACTCCACACCTCTCCACTCCACTCCACTCCACTCCACTCCACTCCACTCCACTCCACTCCACTCCGTTTTACTCCTCTCCACTCCACTCCTCTCCACTCCACTCCACTCCACTCCACTCCACTCCACTCCACTCCACTCCACACCTCTCCACTCCACTCCACTCAACTCCACTCCACTCCACTCCGTTTTACTCCACTCCACTCCACTCCACTGCACTCCACTCCACTCCACTCCACTCCACTCCACTCCACTCCATTCCACTCCACTCCACTCCACTCCACTCCACTCCACTCCACTCCACTCTACTCCACTCAACACCACACCTCTCCACTCAACACCACACCTCTCCACTCCACTCCACTCCGCTCCGCACCACTCCACTCCACTCCACTCCACTCCACTCCACTCCACTCCACTCCACTCCACTCCGTTTTACTCCTCTCCAATCCACTCCACTCCACTGCACTCCACTCCACTCCACACCACACCTCTCCAATCCACTCCACTCCACTCCACTCCACACCTCTCCACTCCACTCCACTCCACTCCACTCCACTCCACTCCACTCCACTCCACTCCACTCCACTCCACTCCACTCCACTCCACTCCACTCCACTCCGTTTTACTCCTCTCCACTCCGTTTTACTCCTCTCCACTCCACTGCTCTCCACTCCACTCCACTCCACTCCACTCCACTCCACTCCACTCCACTCCGCTTCACTCCACTCCACTCCACACCTCTCCACTCCACTCCACTCCACACCTCTCCACTCCACTCCACTCCACTCCACTCCACTCCACTCCACTCCACTGCACTCCACTCCGTTTTACTCCTGTCCACTCCACTCCACTCCACTCCACTCCACTCCACTCCACTCCACTCCACTCTACTCCACTCAACACCACACCTCTCCACTCCACTCCACTCCGCTCCGCACCACTCTACTCCACTCCACTCCACTCCACTCCACTCCACTCCACACCACACCTCTCCACACCACACCTCGACACTCCACTCCACTCCACTCCACTTCACACCTCTCCACTCCACTCCACTCCACTCCACTCCGTTTTACTCCTCTCCACTCCACTCCACTCCACTCCACTCCACTCCACTCCACTCCACTCCACTCCACTCCACTCCACTCCACTCCACTCCACTCTACTCCACTCAACACCACACCTCTCCACTCCACTCCACTCCGCTCCGCACCACTCTACTTCACTCCACTCCACTCCACTCCACTCCACTCCACTCCACTCCACTCCACTCCACTCCACTCCACTCCACTCCACTCCACTCCACTCCGTTTTACTCCTCTCCACTCCACTCCACTCCACTGCACTCCACTCCACTCCACACCACACCTCTCCAATCCACTCCACTCCACTCCACTCCACACCTCTCCACTCCACTCCACTCCACTCCACTCCACTCCACTCCACTCCACTCCACTCCACTCCACTCCACTCCGTTTTACTCCTCTCCACTCCGTTTTACTCCTCTCCACTCCACTCCTCTCCACTCCACTCCACTCCACTCCACTCCACTCCACTCCACTCCACTCCACTCCACTCCACTCCACTCCACTCCACTCCACTCCACTCCACTCCACTCCGTTTTACTCCTCTCCACTCCACTCCTCTCCACTCCACTCCTCTCCACTCCACTCCACTCCACTCCACTCCACTCCACTCCACTCCACTCCACACCTCTCCACTCCACTCCACTCCACTCCACTCCACTCAACTCCACTCCACTCCACTCCGTTTTACTCCTCTCCACTCCACTCCACTGCACTCCACTGCACTCCACTCCACTCCACTCCACTCCACTCCACTCCACTGCACTCCACTCCACTCCACTCCACTCCACTCCACTCCACTCCACTCCACTCCACTCAACACCTCTCCACTCCACTCCACTCCACTCCACTCCACTCCACTCCACTCCACTCCACTCCACTTCACTCCACTCCACTCCGTTTTACTCCTCTCCACTCCACTCCACTCCACTCCACTCCACTCCACTCCACTCCACTCCACTCCACTCCACTCCACTCCACTCCACTCCACACGTCTCCACTCCACTCCACTCGACTCCACTCCACTCCACTCCACTCCACTCCACTCCACTCCACTCCACTCCACTCCACTCCACTCCTCTCCACTCCACTCCACTCCACTCCACTCCGTTTTACTCCTCTCCACTACACTCCTCTCCACTCCACTCCACTCCACTCAACTCCACTCCACTCCACTCCACACCTCTCCACTCCACTTCACTCCACTCCACTCCGTTTTACTCCTCTCCACTCCACTCCTATCCACTCCACTCCACTCCACTCCACTCCGTTTTACTCCTCTCCACTCCACTCCACTCCACTCCACTCCACTCCACTCCACTCCACTCCACTCTACTCCACTCAACACCACACCTCTCCACTCCACTCCACTCTGCTCCGCACCACTCTACTCCACTCCACTCCACTCCACTCCACTCCACTCCACTCCACTCCACTCCACTCCACTCCACACCACACCTCTCCACTCCACTCCACTCCAATCCACACCTCTCCACTCCACTCTACTCCACTCCACTCCACTCCGCTCCGCACCACTCTACTCCACTCCACTCCACTCCACTCCACTCCACTCCACTCCACTCCACTCCACTTCACTCCACTCCACTCCGTTTTACTCCTCTCCACTCCACTCCACTCCACTCCACTCCACTCCACTCCACTCCACTCCACTCCACTCCACTCTACTCCACTCGACTCCACTCCACTCCACTCCACTCCACTCCACTCCACTCCACTCCTCTCCACTCCACTCCACTCCACTCCGTTTTACTCCTCTCCACTACACTCCTCTCCACTCCACTCCACTCCACTCCACTCCACTCCACTCCACTCCACTCCACTCCACTCCACTCCACTCCACACCTCTCCACTCCACTCCACTCCACTCCACTCCACTCCACTCCGTTTTACTCCTCTCCACTCCACTCCACTCCACTCCACTCCACTCCACTCCACTCCACTCCACTCCACTCCACTCCACTCCACTCCACTCCACTCCACTCCAGTCCACTCCACTCCACTCCACTCTACTCCACTCAACACCACACCTCTCCACTCCACTCCACTCCGCTCCGCACTACTCTACTCCACTCCACTCCACTCCACTCCACTCCACTCCACTCCACTCCACTCCACTCCACTCCACTCCGTTTTACTCCTCTCCACTCCACTCCACTCCACTCCACTGCACTCCACTCCACTCCACACCACACCACACCTCTCCAATCCACTCCACTCCACTCCACTCCACTCCACTCCACTCCACTCCACTCCACTCCGTTTTACTCCTCTCCACTCCGTTTTACTCCTCTCCACTCCACTCCTCTCCACTCCACTCCAATCCACTCCACTCCACTCCACTCCACTCCACTTCACTCCACTCCACTCCACACCTCTCCACTCCACTCCACTCCACACCTCTCCACTCCACTCCGTTTTACTCCTCTCCACTCCACTCCTCACCACTCCACTCCACTCCACTCCACTCCACTCCACTCCACTCCACTCCACTCTACTCCACTCCACTCCACTCCACTCCACTCCACTCTACTCCACTCGACTCCACTCCACTCCACTCCACTCCAGTCCACTCCACTCCACTCCTCTCCACTCCACTCCACTCCACTCCACTCCACTCCACTCCGTTTTACTCCTCTCCACTCCACTCCTCTCCACTCCACTCCACTCCACTCCACTCCACTCCACTCCACTCCACTCCACTCCACTCCACTCCACTCCACTCCACTCCACACCTCTCCACTCCACTCCACTCCACTCCACTCCGTTTTACTCCTCTCCACTCCACTCCTCTCCACTCCACTCCACTCCACTCCACTCCACTCCACTCCACTCCACTCCACTCCACTCCACTCCACTCCACTCCACTCCACTCCACTCCGTTTTACTCCTCTCCACTCCACTCCACTCCACTCCACTCCACTCCACTCCACTCCACTCCACTCCACTCCACTCCACTCAGCTCCGCAACACTCTACTCCACTCCACTCCACTCCACTCCACTCCACTCCACTCAACTCCACTCCTCTCCACTCCACTCCACTCCACACCACACCTCTCCACTCCACTCCACTCCACTCCACTCCACTCCACTCCACTCCACTCAACTCCACACCTCTCCACTCCACTCCACTCCACACCACACCTCTCCACTCCACTCCACTCCACTCCACTCCACTCCACTCCACTCCACTCCACTCCACTCCACTCCACACCTCTCCACTCCACACCTCTCCACTCCACTCCACTCCACTCTACTCCACTCAACACCACACCTCTCCACTCCACTCCACTCCGCTCCGCACTACTCTACTCCACTCCACTCCACTCCACTCCACTCCACTCCACTCCACTCCACTCCACTCCACTCCGTTTTACTCCTCTCCACTCCACTCCACTCCACTCCACTGCACTCCACTCCACTCCACACCACACCACACCTCTCCAATCCACTCCACTCCACTCCACTCCACTCCACTCCACTCCACTCCACTCCACTCCACTCCACTCCACTCCGTTTTACTCCTCTCCACTCCGTTTTACTCCTCTCCACTCCACTCCTCTCCACTCCACTCCAATCCACTCCACTCCAATCCACTCCACTCCACTCCACTCCACTCCACTTCACTCCACTCCACTCCACACCTCTCCACTCCACTCCACTCCACACCTCTCCACTCCACTCCGTTTTACTCCTCTCCACTCCACTCCTCACCACTCCACTCCACTCCACTCCACTCCACTCCACTCCACTCCACTCTACTCCACTCCACTCCACTCCACTCCACTCCACTCCACTCTACTCCACTCGACTCCACTCCACTCCACTCCACTCTACTCCACTCGACTCCACTCCACTCCAGTCCACTCCAGTCCACTCCACTCCACTCCTCTCCACTCCACTCCACTCCACTCCACTCCACTCCACTCCACTCCGTTTTACTCCTCTCCACTCCACTCCTCTCCACTCCACTCCACTCCACTCCACTCCACTCCACTCCACTCCACTCCACTCCACTCCACTCCACTCCACTCCACTCCACACCTCTCCACTCCACTCCACTCCACTCCACTCCGTTTTACTCCTCTCCACTCCACTCCTCTCCACTCCACTCCACTCCACTCCACTCCACTCCACTCCACTCCACTCCACTCCACTCCACTCCACTCCACTCCACTCCACTCCGTTTTACTCCTCTCCACTCCACTCCACTCCACTCCACTCCACTCCACTCCACTCCACTCCACTCCACTCCACTCCACTCCACTCCACTCCACTCCACTCCACTCCGCTCCGCACCACTCTACTCCACTCCACTCCACTCCACTCCACTCCACTCCACTCTACTCCACTCCTCTCCACTCCACTCCACTCCACACCACACCTCTCCACTCCACTCCACTCCACTCCACTCCACTCCACTCCACTCCACTCCACTCAACTCCACACCTCTCCACTCCACTCCACTCCACACCACACCTCTCCACTCCACTCCACTCCACTCCACTCCACTCCACTCCACTCCACTCCACTCCACTCCACTCCACTCCACTCCACTCCACACCTCTCCACTCCACTCCACTCCACTCCACTCCACTCCACTCCACTCCACTCCACTCCACTCCACTCCACTCCACACCTCTCCACTCCACTCCACTCCACTCCACTCCACTCCGTTTTACTCCTCTCCACTCCACTCCACTGCACTCCACTGCACTCCACTCCACTCCACTGCACTCCACTCCACTCCACTGCACTCCACTCCACTCCACTCCACTCCACTCCACTCCACTCAACACCTCTCCACTCCACTCCACTCCACTCCACTCCACTCAACACCTCTCCACTCCACTCCTCTGCACTCCACTCCACGCCACTCCACTCCACTCCACTCCACTCCACTCCACTCCACACCTCTCCACTCCACTCCACTCCACTCCACTCCACTCCACTCCACTCCACTCCACTCCACTCCGTTTTACTCCTCTCCACTCCACTCCTCTCCACTCCACTCCACTCCACTCCACTCCACTCCACTTCACTCCACTCCACTCCGTTTTACTCCTCTCCACTCCACTCCTCTCCACTCCACTCCACTCCACTCCACTCCACTCCACTCCACTCCACTCCACTCCACTCCACTCCACTCCACTCCACACGTCTCCACTCCACTCCACTCCACTCTACTCCACTCGACTCCACTCCACTCGACTCCACTCCACTCCACTCCACTCCACTCCACTCCACTCCCCTCCACTCCACTCCACTCCACTCCACTCCACTCCGTTTTACTCCTCTCCACACCACTCCTCTCCACTCCACTCCACTCCACTCCACTCCACACCACACCTCTCCAATCCACTCCACTCCACTCCACTCCACACCTCTCCACTCCACTCCACTCCACTCCACTCCACTCCACTCCACCCCACTCCACTCCGTTTTACTCCTCTCCACTCCGTTTTACTCCTCTCCACTCCACTCCTCTCCACTCCACTCCAATCCACTCCACTCCACTCCACTCCACTCCACTCCACTCCACTCCACTCCACTCCACTCCACTCCACTCCACTCCACTCCACTCCACTCCACTCCACTCCACTCCGTTTTACTCCTCTCCACTCCACTCCACTCCACTCCTCTCCACTCCACTCCTCTCCACTCCACTCCACTCCACTCCACTCCACTCCACTCCACTCCACTCCACTCCACTCCACTCCACTCCACTCCACTCCGTTTTACTCCTCTCCACTCCACTCCACTCCACTCCACTCTGTTTTACTCCTCTCCACTCCACTCCTCTCCACTCCACTCCACTCCACTCCACTCCACTCCACTCCACTCCACTCCACTCCACTCCACTCCACTCCACTCCACTCCACACCTCTCCACTCCACTCCACTCCACTCCACTCCACTCCACTCCACTCCACTCCACTCCGTTTTACTCCTCTCCACTCCACTCCACGGCACTCCACTCCACGGCACTCCACTCCTCTCCACTCCACTCCTCTCCACTCCACTCCACTCCACTCCACTCCACTCCACTCCACTCCACTCCACACCTCTCCACTCCACTCCACTCCACTCCACTCCACTCCGTTTTACTCCTCTCCACTCCACTCCTCTCCACTCCACTCCACTCCACTCCACTCCACTCCACTCCACTCCACTCCACTCCACTCCACTCCACTCCACTCCACTCCACTCCACTCCACACCTCTCCACTCCACTCCACTCAACTCCACTCCACTCCACTCCGTTTTACTCCACTCCACTCCACTCCACTGCACTCCACTCCACTCCACTCCACTCCACTCCATTCCACTCCACTCCACTCCACTCCACTCCACTCCACTCCACTCTACTCCACTCAACACCACACCTCTCCACTCAACACCACACCTCTCCACTCCACTCCACTCCGCTCCGCACCACTCCACTCCACTCCACTCCACTCCACTCCACTCCACTCCACTCCACTCCACTCCACTCCACTCCGTTTTACTCCTCTCCAATCCACTCCACTCCACTGCACTCCACTCCACTCCACACCACACCTCTCCAATCCACTCCACTCCACTCCACTCCACACCTCTCCACTCCACTCCACTCCACTCCACTCCACTCCACCCCACTCCACTCCGTTTTACTCCTCTCCACTCCGTTTTACTCCTCTCCACTCCACTCCTCTCCACTCCACTCCACTCCACTCCACTCCACTCCACTCCACTCCACTCCACTCCACTCCGCTTCACTCCACTCCACTCCACACCTCTCCACTCCACTCCACTCCACACCTCTCCACTCCACTCCACTCCACTCCACTCCACTCCACTCCACTGCACTCCACTCCGTTTTACTCCTGTCCACTCCACTCCACTCCACTCCACTCCACTCCACTCCACTCCACTCCACTCCACTCCACTCTACTCCACTCAACACCACACCTCTCCACTCCACTCCACTCCGCTCCGCACCACTCTACTCCACTCCACTCCACTCCACTCCACTCCACTCCACTCCACTCCACTCCACACCACACCTCTCCACACCACACCTCGACACTCCACTCCACTCCACTCCACTTCACACCTCTCCACTCCACTCCACTCAACTCCACTCCACTCCACTCCGTTTTACTCCTCTCCACTCCACTCCACTCAACTCCACTGCACTCCACTCCACTCCACTCCACTCCACTTCACTCTACTCCACTCAACACCACACCTCTCCACTCCACTCCACTCCGCTCCGCACCACTCTACTCCACTCCACTCCACTCCACTCAACTCCACTCCACTCCGTTTTACTCCTCTCCACTCCACTCCACTCCACTGCACTCCACTCCACTCCACTCCACTCCACACCACACCTCTCAACTCCACTACACTCCACTCCACTCCACACCTCTCCACTCAACTCCACTCCACTCCACTCCACTCCACTTCACTCCACTCCACTCCGTTTTACTCCTCTCCACTCCACTCCTCTCCACTCCACTCCACTCCACTCCACTCCACTCCACTCCACTCCACTCCACTCCACTCCACTCCACTCCACTCCACTCCACTCCACACGTCTCCACTCCACTCCACTCCTCTCCACTCCACTCCACTCCACTCCACTCCTCTCGACTCCACTCCTCTCCACTCCACTCCACTCCACTCCACTCCACTCCACTCCACTCCACTCCGTTTTACTCCTCTCCACACCACTCTTCTCCACTCCACTCCACTCCACTCCACTCCACTCCACTCCACACCTATCCACTCCACTCCACTCCACTCCACTCCGTTTTACTCCTCTCCACTCCACTCCTCTCCACTCCACTCCACTCCACTCCACTCCACTCCACTCCACTCCACTCCACTCCACTCCACTCCACTCCACTCCACTCCACTCCGTTTTACTCCTCTCCACTCCACTCCACTCCTCTCCACTCCACTCCTCTCCACTCCACTCCACTCCACTCCACTCCACTCCACTCCACTCCACTCCACTCCACTCCGTTTTACTCCTCTCCACTCCACTCCACTCCACTCCACTCCACTCCGTTTTACTCCTCTCCACTCCACTCCTCTCCACTCCACTCCACTCCACTCCACTCCACTCCACTCCACTCCACTCCACTCCACTCCACTCCACTCCACTCCACTCCACTCCACTCCACTCCACTCCACACCTCTCCACTCCACTCCACTCCACTCCACTCCACTCCACTCCACTCCACTCCGTTTTACTCCTCTCCACTCCACTCCACGGCACTCCACTCCACGGCACTCCACTCCTCTCCACTCCACTCCTCTCCACTCCACTCCACTCCACTCCACTCCACTCCACTCCACTCCACTCCACTCCACACCTCTCCACTCCACTCCACTCCACTCCACTCCACTCCACTCCGTTTTACTCCTCTCCACTCCACTCCTCTCCACTCCACTCCACTCCACTCCACTCCACTCCACTCCACTCCACTCCACACCTCTCCACTCCACTCCACTCAACTCCACTCCACTCCACTCCGTTTTACTCCACTCCACTCCACTCCACTGCACTCCACTCCACTCCACTCCACTCCACTCCATTCCACTCCACTCCACTCCACTCCACTCCACTCCACTCTACTCCACTCAACACCACACCTCTCCACTCAACACCACACCTCTCCACTCCACTCCACTCCGCTCCGCACCACTCCACTCCACTCCACTCCACTCCACTCCACTCCACTCCACTCCACTCCACTCCACTCCACTCCACTCCGTTTTACTCCTCTCCAATCCACTCCACTCCACTGCACTCCACTCCACTCCACACCACACCTCTCCAATCCACTCCACTCCACTCCACTCCACACCTCTCCACTCCACTCCACTCCACTCCACTCCACTCCACTCCACTCCACCCCACTCCACTCCGTTTTACTCCTCTCCACTCCGTTTTACTCCTCTCCACTCCACTCCTCTCCACTCCACTCCACTCCACTCCACTCCACTCCACTCCACTCCACTCCACTCCACTCCGCTTCACTCCACTCCACTCCACACCTCTCCACTCCACTCCACTCCACACCTCTCCACTCCACTCCACTCCACTCCACTCCACTCCACTCCACTCCACTGCACTCCACTCCGTTTTACTCCTGTCCACTCCACTCCACTCCACTCCACTCCACTCCACTCCACTCCACTCCACTCCACTCCACTCTACTCCACTCAACACCACACCTCTCCACTCCACTCCACTCCGCTCCGCACCACTCTACTCCACTCCACTCCACTCCACTCCACTCCACTCCACTCCACTCCACTCCACTCCACTCCACACCACACCTCTCCACACCACACCTCGACACTCCACTCCACTCCACTCCACTTCACACCTCTCCACTCCACTCCACTCCACACCTCTCCACTCCACTCCACACCACACCTCTCCACTCCACTCCACTCCACTCCACTCCACTCCACTCCACTCCTCTCCACTCCACTCCACTCCACTCCACTCTACTCCACTCAACACCACACCTCTCCACTCAACACCACACCTCTCCACTCCACTCCGCTCCGCACCACTCCACTCCACTCCACTCCACTCCACTCCACTCCACTCCACTCCACTCCACTCCACTCCGTTTTACTCCTCTCCAATCCACTCCACTCCACTGCACTCCACTCCACTCCACACCACACCTCTCCAATCCACTCCACTCCACTCCACTCCACACCTCTCCACTCCACTCCACTCCACTCCACTCCACTCCACCCCACTCCACTCCGTTTTACTCCTCTCCACTCCGTTTTACTCCTCTCCACTCCACTCCTCTCCACTCCACTCCACTCCACTCCACTCCACTCCACTCCACTCCACTCCACTCCACTCCACTCCACTCCACTCCACTCCGCTTCACTCCACTCCACTCCACACCTCTCCACTCCACTCCACTCCACACCTCTCCACTCCACTCCACTCCACTCCACTCCACTCCACTCCACTCCACTCCACTCCACTGCACTCCACTCCGTTTTACTCCTGTCCACTCCACTCCACTCCACTCCACTCCACTCCACTCCACTCCACTCCACTCCACTCCACTCCACTCCACTCCACTCCACTCCACTCTACTCCACTCAACACCACACCTCTCCACTCCACTCCACTCCGCTCCGCACCACTCTACTCCACTCCACTCCACTCCACTCCACTCCACTCCACTCCACTCCACTCCACTCCACTCCACTCCACACCACACCTCTCCACACCACACCTCGACACTCCACTCCACTCCACTCCACTTCACACTTCTCCACTCCACTCCACTTCACACCTCTCCACTCCACTCCACACCACACCTCTCCACTCCACTCCACTCCACTCCACTCCACTCCACTCCACTCCACTCCACTCCACTCCACTCCACTCCACTCCTCTCCACTCCACTCCACTCCACT